>NWBT01000045.1:3840385-3867193 GCA_003386485.1 Colletotrichum lentis
GGGGGTTTTGGGGGGGGGAGTCGGCAGTAGCCCCACTGACAGAGCTCTGAGGGCCGTCCAATCCCCTCGAGGCCTCATTAGAGCCACGCCCTGTCCCCTACCTACCTCAAAAAAAGCCTAGGTACCTATAAGTGATACGCCCCCCCACCACCTACCTCGTCGTTAACAACAGTCACGGCGGCGACAAACCATAACGACTGCTCACTTCCCATCCACACGTCAACGGACGTGGCTTGCCTGGTCCCGAAGTCTTTGCTTTTGGCAATGTTCATTGGTGGCCGACATAAGCCCTTGAACCACATGTGGAAATCGATAGATAGGCAGCCAGCCTGCCGCTCCTCTTACCTACGCAGGAAAGGACATTTTGTGTGGCCAAGAAGCTACCAGTTCTGCAAAGCGTTATCAAACACCCTCACACAGCTTCTCTGCATCACGCACGGTGCTCATCCTATCAGAGGCCGCGTCGTGGAAACGATGGCATTTCACTCGGTCAAGATACCTACATCTCTTCCCCATACGTCAAGACGTACGCCATATCTCATGTCGGGTTCAACGCCACAATGATCTTGCTCCTCGTAAAGCACTGCAACTGCAGATGTTGATGATTGTTAGGGCTTCAGTATGATGCGCTGTCCAAACAGTTCCACTTTGCCAACAGTACGATCTGCGACAAGAGTTGTACCCATGGAATTAACCCGATAGTCAAGCTTTTCAGCATCGGCAGATACGTCCACAAATTCCCCCTCAAACGTTCACCTCGATCCCAGTAGCCCCAAGGTTCGGCTCAGCTCCCCAATCACCATCGTCGTCTTGTTTCCACCCAAATGTCCTGCGCCATCAGAGTAAGCAAAGGGATTCCGTTCATCCAGCCGGGGCGATCCGGTATCATACTTACGCGACGTATGACGTAGAACGCAAAAAGCAAAAGCAGCGTCTCATCGGGGAGAGCGGACCATTTCCGGAACAAAGTTCGCAACCCTTTCATTCGTCTTCGGGTCTGGGGCGCGCGCGCACCGGCTTCCTGACATTGGCGACGTTGACGACGTGGGGTCGCCCGGTGCGAGGTCCAATATCGCGACGCTTGAGCGTCTTCTTCTTGGGCGTGCTAGGGGCGCCGTAGTACGCCGGCGGCTTGATTGGGATCTGCGCGGCCACGAGGCCCAGGATGCTGAGCACAGCGAGGAGGAGGGTGAGGCACTTCATCTTGAGCGATGTGTTAGGGCGATGATGTCAGGTGGATAGGAAGCGAGGGACCCGAAATGCGGTCGGTCCGCGGATTCCGGGTTTTTATGTAGGTTTCCACTGCTCATCCGGGTGGAAGCGCAAAAGGTTATGATGGTAAGCCACGAATCGGTTGTAGCTCGATTTTTTTTATTAAAAAAAACCAAAGTTCTGCCCTCATCACTTTCTCTGTATGAGTGGTGACAGAAGAGCCTATATTCCGCTACCAGGAATCCTCGAACTGTTCCATCAGACGGCGGCGCGCACAAGCGGAGGCCTCTTATCCCAGGAAGTCGTGAAAGGCCAGCAAAACCAAGAAACCCATCGCGTACGGACCCCCCGGAGTACCGAAGCGCAGGGCCCCGCCTGTGACCACAACGGCGGGAGAGGTTCTCGCGGGGTCTCTGGTCGAGGACGCCAGGGTGCTGGCCTGTAGCGGTGCTGTCGACTTGGATTCGCCGCCGGTACCGGCGCCGGCAGGCGGAGTCAGTGTCGGAGTGGGTCTCGGTACGGATCCATGACGCGAGCCGACCGCCGACGACGCCGGACCAGAGCCGGGGGGAGTCGAGGGCTCGTCGACGCCAGGCGGGCAATGCCCTGGTAATGGGAAAATTTTTAGTAGTTGTCGTAATCTTGTTCGACAATCTCGAAAACTCACAATGATCATCATGAGGCACACATCCGGACTCGTCGGTGCCGTCCGCGGAGGTGGGTGAGGGAGCTGGTGCGCCTCCCGGCGGAGTCGTCGGCTTGGCGACTCCTGGAGGACAATGCCCTACGAATTGATTTAAGATTCGCTCTTCCCGAATAGAAGGACAGCATTATACTCACAGTGGTCATCGTGCGGAACACAAAGGCTGTCATCAGCGTCGCCGGCATGAGTCGGCGAAGGTGCTCCGGCGCCTTCAGGTGGCGTCGTTGGCTCGGGAACCCCCGGCGGGCAGTGCCCTTTTGTTCAAATTAGCCTCTAGCAGGTAAAAATCACTAGCAATAAGGTACACACAGTGGTCATCGTGTGGAGTGCAAGCCCCTCCATCTACCGGATGAGTGGGAGAGCCAGGAGAGCCGGATGTCAGAGGAATAGACCCAGGGGGGGTTGATGGCTCAGGGACACCAGGAGGGCAGTGCCCTTATTTCTAAGTTAGCCAGTGAAATATGAAATAAATAGGATATAATGCACTAGATACCTACAGTGGTCATCGTGCGGAGTACAAGCCCCTCCATCGGCAGGATGAGTGGGAGAGTCTGGGGAATTTGATGCGGTAGGAATGGACCCGGGAGGATTTGAGGGCTCTTCAACGCCAGGAGGGCAGTGCCCTTTGCAATCGAGTAAGTCACAAGAGCTCGCAGACAGTGAACGATACAACACATACAGTGATCGTCGTGTGGAGTACACTCTGCCGTAGGGGCAGAACCGGACGGAGTAGTTGGCCGTCCGCCAGCACTATCAGTTGGAGTTGGCGCTGTTCCGGGAGGGGTGGAAGGCTCTTCAACGCCGGGAGGACAGTGCCCTTAAATATCATCAGCTTACGAACTTTTTCTTGGATCCTCTGGGGCCGCCTGGATATGCTCACAGTGATCGTGATGCGCTTCGCATGTCTCCACGGGGGCGGGCCCCGTGGTCCTGCTCGGCTCTTGGTTCGCCGAAGTGGGCAAGGGGCTACCTCCAGGAGGCGTCGTTGGCCGAGGCACTCCGGGAGGACAGTGCCAGTGGTCATCATGTGGCGTACATCCAACTTCACCGGCACTGGTTGTGATGATACGTGTCGACGATGCTGCAGCGGAGGGGGTCGCCGTCGGTTCGCAGTGCCCTACGAGCCGATTAGAGCCACACAAGCACGGGGAAAGAGCACTTTGTATGACTGACAATGATCGCCATGGGGACTACACAGGCTACCGGTGGGAGAAGGAGGCAGAGTAGCCGCCGTCGACGTCGGACACGTGGTGAAGACCGAAAGGGATGTGAGAATGCTGTACCCGGCGCTACGGAGGGCGTTGGAGTCGTAGATGCCATAACCAGTAAAACTGCCGCCGGGGAAGGTGTACAGGGAGGTGTGCACAAAGACAGTAGTCCCAGAGAAAGACACGCCAGAGGTGGAGAATTTGGCGTTCATCGAGTCCATGAACTCGGGCAGGTTGGTGATGGTGGCCGCGATCTGGAGTTGAGTGCTCGTGCGAGTCGTGCATGGCGCGGCGCAGTCCCAGTGGTCCTGGTGGAAGCTAGTTCGAGTACATCAGTAAAGCGTTGAAGCCATGTATGAAGAACACATCGTGTAGCAGGACCAACTAAGCGTGAGTGGTGAATCGAAAGGGACTTGGACGATGTCGTTGTGAAGAGCGATCGCACGGGGTCGATGTATGACATTGGGGAAATGGGCAGAGACTCACGAGCAGTCGGCGCCGGTGGGAGACGGTGGAATTGTCCCGCCTTGAGGGAGAGCGGCGGCCATACTGGCAAGAAAAAGGGCTCTAGCTAGTGTCATGATGACTGTCATATCTTTCAAAACTAGACTGGCTGCAGAGCGAGAGCGAAAGGAAAGACGGGAGGAAAACGTGATTGGTGCGAGTGGTTTTATACTTGGATTTTTCTGTCGCTCGACAAAAGTTCTCAAGAATTCGACATGAACTTACAACACAACACCCTCCTGCCAGCCAGCCTTTCTGTCGTCACGTCCCTCGGTTTCCGGGAAGATTTCTCAAAACGCCTTCTTCTTTGCGTCTAGCACGAACGCCACCTCGGTTGGCATCGCTCCAAGGCAGCGGCCGACAAACGAAGCGTTCACCCGTCGGGCCTCACACCACCAGATCTTCGCTCCCATACAAGGGTTCGGCGTGTGAAAGAGCCTGCAGGTGGCGGTTCCGATGTTGGAGTGGTTCGAGTTGTAAAGTGCGTGAGGACCCGGATGGGTCTCAGGGGGGTTCTTTCGATTGCCAAGACCAGATGGCTTGCCTACCTATCTGACGGTTTTTGCGCGGCTTGGGAGACATCAGTCCAACGGTTCGAAGCCTGTGCATCTAATGGTTGTCCAAGCTGATCCGACCCGGCCTGCGCCAAGGTGGCGGGAGCTCGAGAGTCGAGGTTATCACAAGGCCGAGAGTCCGTCCAGATGCGGATACATGAACCGAGCTCATCAAGGTCTGTATCAATACTACGGGTTGCTTTTGATAATCCATGGTGGCCCAATGGTCTTGTTGATCCTGCTCGGAAACATCTGACAAGGGATTGAAGCTGTTTGTAAGGGAACAGTTGCCTGGTATTAGTGGTGTGGGAACCCTTATGGCCTTCAGATGTCAGCTGCCCTTAGAATTGTATCGAGAACGTTGTTGCAGGCGAACACTTTTCGGAAAGGTAGACACAGCTTGAAGGCGAAAGTCAGCAAAACCGTTCAGGGGCCCTGGACATGTCTGTACGGAAACGAGTAAGCTTATGCGAGAAAAGCGGATTGGCTCATGTTGCTTCGAGTCTCTCTCCCACGTCCTCCTGACCATGGAGACTTGTGGTAAAGTCACGCTACCGAGTCTCGAAAGGGAAGAGTGAAGAGCGTTGTATCGCTTTCGAAGCCATCGAGGGATGAAGGAACGTGAGATGGCTTCGTAGACTAAAGCTTGCATTTGAGCTAAGCCTTCCGAGAGAAGTTGTCCTCCATGACGGCTCGTTCCTGGTTCTACGTACTGGTTGGGTTTATTATAAATAGCGGCTGCGATTCTCTTCTCGTCCGATGCCTGATCACAAAACAATCAATCAATATCACAACATCTACCTATTCAAAAGCCTCAGACAACATGGTTTCCTTGAAGATTCTCATCGCCGTCTTACCTTTGGCCACAGCCATGCCCTCCCTCCTCACGTCGTCGCTGGAGGAGCGAGCCTGCGTGCCTCCTTCCAACTGCGGCTCTCCCATCGACGTCTGCGAGTTCTGCTGCACCGCTGCCGTCGTCCCCAACAGCGCTCTTTGTCACTCCCACGGCGAATCCTGCCCGGGCGGCACCGCCTACCATTGTGATTCCGAGCACTAAGAGCTGACGACACGGCCGTCCCGATTACCGGCGCCTCCCTCGACTTTGGTCCCGCTTTGTGGTACCCTGTGAGCCAAAACATCATGGATCAGAAAACTGCAGCGTTGAGGAGAAAGCTCAGCAAGGCCAAATAAACCACATGCGAGCATGGGTTGGGTTGGGACCTTCATCGGGAAGGCCTCGACACCGGGTTCACTTTGACAAGCAACATGCATTGAATAAGGCTTCAGATTCAGTTTCAATATATCTTGGTTCCTGTGTTTAGTCACTGGAGCAGTGGCCTTCATCCAGCTAACTACTCTGCCGAAGAACTTGATGGGGCCAGAAACTGTGGAACAATTCTGGAGCTATGTTAACCGTTGACTGATCGTGATCAAGCCCCAATCTGAAGCAGGTAGGAGAGGAAAACCGAACCTTTAGACTGGCATTGTGATTGTTCAATCTCCGGCTGTAATTCCAAGCCATAGCTCCCGCTCCCGGTAGCGCAAAGGCAAACGGGGCGTCAACGGAGCATCATCGTCGTCGCAAGCAAAGCACCGAATGGCTATCCAGTGCTGTTCGCCGATGCTCCGACAATTTCAGGACCAACATATTCTTCGAAATCAACAAGAGTGGTGTTGATAGCCCCGGGCTCGACCCCGGTCTGCAGACCGCGAAGAGTCCAGTTCGTGAGAGGAGGAAGCTGTCTGGTGCTGGGGTTTCTGAACTGATCCCAAGCCTGCCGCATCTTCGAGCTGGTAGTCAAAGTCAGCAAGACATTTTTCTTGTTGGGAAGCAAGAGAAAGAAAGAAACGTGTTTAAAAAAAAAAAGGAAAAATCAGAATCGCACAACTTACACCTGGCCAGGGGTAAAAGACAGTTTCTCGGTGCTGGTGGTCCTTGTTAGCCTCGCTGAGGATCACGTATCAAGCAAGCTTTGCAGAAAAACCGCCTACCAAGTGGAGTACGTCATGTAATTACGGATCAGATCGTGACCGGGAAGCGCAGGGCACGAGTCCCTGCCATCGGTGCACGACAGATCGCCCTTGACTTCCGTCTGCGGGGTGTCCGGCACGTGGTCCCCGTCCTGGGCGGCACAACCTCCCGCGAAAGGGTGGAAGAGGCCAAGCCAGTGACCCACCTCGTGGATGATGGCCTTCTTCGACAGGTAACTGACCATGGCGCCGTGGCTGAGGAAGACGCCGTCGAGGGCCAAGAGGTCTGCTACGTTCCTCTGCAAGAGTTGAGGAAAGTAGGCGAACCCCATGAGACCGGGTATCATTTTGGCCACAAGGTATATGTTCAGCGTCTCGGCGCCGCCGGTGCGGACCTGGCGCTGCAGGCCGAGCGAGGTTTCGGTAGCGCGGGTGGAGTAAACATACTCCCCATGCTCTTTGCCCGGGAGAATGTAGGACCTTAGGGGGCTGAAAGAGATCCCCAGACCCGAGTAGCCCTCCTCGAGGCTCTCTTTCAGTCTGATGATTGGAGACGTCTGGATGAAATCACACGTCAGTGAAGCTCTTTGGATCTGGGGTTTGAGGGCAACGATTGCGGGATGGTTCGGTACTTTAGTCAGTTTCGCCACTGCCTCGGGGTTGCCAATGATGAAAACATTGACGGGGACGTTTATGACGTTCTTGTTATCAGCTGCCAGGTTGAGGTCAGCCTCCCGGAGGGCTCCGAGGTCGTCCGAGTCGTCGAGGTGAGCGCCATCCGTATAGGAGCACCAGTGTTGTTCTGTCTGACCAAGGTTTACGCCGTCGAGAGAAGGGTCCTCGAAAGGCAGAGCAAGTGCGACACTCGCTGTCGACGCAACACCTATCAAACAGAGTATCCAAGCCGGACAGAGCATTCTGTCGATTTGATAGTGTCCGTTTGGTGCTTGGTGGTAAGTAGGGAATGCAGACTCAAACTTGTGAATGCGCGGGTTTGGTTAAATAGCTCCGCAAGAAGGAAAAAGAGGGCTCACCGCAACGGACCAAAGGGTAGCGGAGTCTTGAGCTGACAGATTTCTCTTGGAGATTCATAGTTATGTAGTAGTCTAAATTGTGGGAGGCAACACGCAGGACCTAGAGACCATTCGCTATTTCCGTCAAACCATGACTTCTAAAGGTCAAAAAGCAATCCACCCTTACGGGCTGTTGACACACTCAACAGCCTTGGGTCCCAGAAACCCTACTACCGAACCAGGGGGGAAAACCATGCTCGTTTTGAGCTCGTAAACGTCCAGATTGCTACCAAGAAGATCATGGTGGGAAATGAATGGGCTTCTCTTAGACGTAGCAGCGAAATTTTGGGTCGAGAATAATGAAACCAAAGGGCNGGGGGGGGGGGGGGAACAAGGTGTGGGTGATCCGGTATAAGGGTAAAGTGTGTTTTTCGGCAAGGGCAATGATTTGGCCAGCTGCGGTATCTGGCCATCCATAAACGAGTTCGCAAACTTCCAGGTAGTTATGGAAGTGCCAAAGGTAGTAAACTCGGGTGTGTGTGGGTATACGTGGTAAGAATACAAAAGAAGCAACGTGTCGCAAGAGTCGTCGTTATGCGGTCGAAAAGAATCAAACGTAATGCCGACGAAGAGCGATCCATGCTCTAATGGCCGACGCGCACCGCGTAGAAAGTTGTAAGTCGTGGTTATCGACGAGCACATTCTAAGCCTTCTTCAAGAGTCGCTTGAGGAGACTTTTGCTCGGCGGTGACGATCCTACAGCGGGTTCTGTCAGCAACTTTGTTCTTCCAGTGACATGATCGGCAGCTGATTGCGCGTTCACTGAGAGACGTCTCAGAGGGACATCTCGCAGAACACAAATGTACGAGGATAAGACCACAGCACCTAGCAGCTTGGAACAAGGGGGGGGGCAAACTTACCATTTAGGGTGCCGGCAGCATCGTTCTTCTCTTTTGACACGACAGGGGCGCCGTCCTTGTCAACAAGAGTTGCTTCCGACGCCATGGCACCAACGGTGGGCCGCGATGTCGGAGCAGGCTGACGGGACCGGCGAGGCATGGCTGCAGTCTGCATGTGGGGGATGACAAATGCGGATTCGTAGAAGGAGCCCGACATCTTCTCGTCTACTCTATCTCTGAGGATGGCTTTGAGGTGCTGCTGAGATTCGATGGAGCCCATGGGGAGCAGTGAGAAGGGAGAGTCTGATTGATGACTTGGAGGTTTTTTGTAAATAATGGTAAAAGGCTTGCAATGGATGTTTAGATGCTTGATCACTCACGATGGTGTCTGGATCCGGGGTTACGTGGAGAGAGAGAGAGAGAGAGTCTTGGACAGTCTTTATACATCAGGAGCGCGGGATGTGATTTCCAATACAAACGCGGCTTCGGCAGGTCAGACCCATTTTGACTTACAGATGCAAGTCTTTCCTGTACATGGGTGGCATCATGTCGAAGGGCGCGTCGTGAACAGAGTCAGCGGAGCGGTAACGCGTGGACTGTACAGTCATGTTAGTGCCGTTTCCGCGAGGGTCAGACGGGAGGATCGTGGCCGAAGTGGAGGCCCGGTCGGTTCCCGAATGTGATTCTTGAGCCAATCACGTCTTTTGCCAAATGTTCGGGTTGCGCAGACGACCGCTGGTCGGTAGGAAAAAGGCCTGTCCGGCCAGTCGGATTGGGTTAGGCTCACGCAACGAGGAGATGCAGGCTTGATGTGTTCGGCCAGCCGCTTTGGGAAGAGTCAAGTCAATATAAGGATTGGTAACACGCCGACGAAGAGGGTGGGTCGCGACCAAGGTACGTACCTGAATGTCGAGCCAGACGGAAGGTGCGTGTTCCCCCCTTCCGAAGCCGAAGCTCCGTTTCCGAGCCCGATGCCGAGGCCGAGCACTCCATCACGAACGAACTTCACACCGTCACAGGCGAGCCGAGATTGTGTGGTCCCCGGGTTCTGCGCGATTCGCTTCCAGGGGTTTCTCTCATGAGACGACGTGGTCTGCTTGTGTAAGTTCGCAAATGGAGACGCTGGCCCATCCATCTCGACTGTTTGGGGCCCATTCCGTGGCAAAGGCAATGGAGCCGACACAAACGCCGCCCCGGCTCCTGTTCCGAAAGAACGGACGACCGCAGGCGTGCGAGCCGTGCCGGAAGCGCAAGGTCGCCTGCGATCATGCGCAACCCGTCTGCAACAGGTGCAGGAAGTCGAAACGCCCCGGTGAGGCGTGCGAATACATTCTGGCCGACAGTCCGGCACCAAGGGACACTCCGAGAACGAGTCGGCCGAGGGAAAGCCGGCGCAGCTCGAGGGCCCCTTCCCTGCCGTTGACGACACCGACCTTCCCACCACCTCCCGCGACGGCAACACGCCTCGTACCGGAACCGACGCCGACGGGGACAACGGCCACAACGTCATCGGCATCCGTGACAACCGCCGCAAGCCGACCCCGTACATCCGTCCCCGCCAGCCTCCCCACCAGCCCGGACTCGGCCGGCACAGGGACCACCCCTGCCGTTCTCGGCATCGGCTACCTTGGCTTCACCTCCTTCTGCGGCATCTACGAGGAGACCCGGTCCAGCTTGAACCGGCTCCAGCCCTCCGGCGCGACCCCGATCAGCGAGATCGGGGCTACGGCTAACGGCGGGCTCGAGTGCTCCCCGCCCCTGACGAGCCAGGCCCTGGAGACGTGCCTGACCATCCTCCGCCACGTCCCAGACCGGGACGTCGGGCTGAAGCTGTTTGAAAGCTACATCAACCCGAGCGACGGCTGGATCCGCCTGGCCGCGAAGCGCATGCTGACGTCGCTGTACGAGACCTTCCCGCAGTGCTTTTGCGCAGCCGGAAAGGCCGACGATGCGCAGCTGACGGCCCTCGCCCGCACCATCTGCCAAAACACCGCAAAGTGCGTGTCCGACGAGGAGTCCGACCCCGAGAAATGGATCGCCCAGTTCACCGGCATGAACCTGCGCTGGGAGTCGCTGGGCGTCATGTTTGTGTACTGGGAGCTGGCGGCCCGGTACCTCGGCCCTTACCGGCCTGACGCCGGCTCGCACTTCCAATGCGTCGACGAGGGGACCAGGGTCGTGTTGCAATACCGTTACTGCGTCGGTGCGAGCATGGAGCTGGCCAAGGCTGCCGGCAGCGGGGGCAACACCCTGCTGCTCTTCATGTCTGCGAAGCGGACCATTATCGAGTCCATCTTNACCCCCCCCCCCCCCCCGGCTTGGAGGCGCTGGCGCAAATCAAACCACGCAACCGGCGGCAACGCCTGACGGATCAAGAAAAGAACTGAAGCCCAAAACCTCTTAGGTTTCGCCTGTTGGCAACTGCACGCCGAGACGGTGGCCCTGTCGACCTTTCTCGGCTTCCACGACGAGGTCGCCGCAGAGCCGTACAAGCCGACCATCTGCTCCGAGATCAAGCGCAAGCTCTTCTGCTACGTCTTCTACATGGACAAGGTGCTGGCCTCGTTCGCCGGCCGGCCGCCACTCATCAGCCGTCGCTACGCCCGCACGCCGCCGCCTCTGGATCTCAAGGACGAGTACCTTCTCTCGGACGAGGCCACGCTGGCCCGCCACGTGGCCGCCCTCGACGAAAACGGCTGGAACACGGAGGGCGACCTCAACTCCGCCACCATCGTCCGGGCCCGCGTCATGCTGGCGCATATCCGGGATGAGCTGTTCGAGATTGCTCTCGGCCACGGGCCGGTGACGCCGGTCGAAACACTTCTGTAGGTTGTCGTGGAAGACTGACGCCGAGACCACTAGCCGGTGCCAAGGCGAGAGGGCAAGGACGCTGCTGACTTGGGCTGCTGCTCCAGGGATATCAAGGAAAGGCAGCTTCGGACAGTCGCCGGTCTGCCCAAGATCCTCGTCTTCAAAGAAGAGGACGTCCAGGACAGGAAACTCGACGTGTCGCTGCTGTACGTCCGGCTCATCGTCCACCTCGAACATCTCCAAAACATGTTTTTTATCCAACGCCTGCTCGCTAAGCGGGGCCACGATGACGGCGCCCTGCTGTCCGTCAGCTTCGAGATGGTGTCGAAAACGCTCATGTTCTGGACGAACATGGATCGTCTTTCCTGCATGAACAGCGATTTTGAGTGGCTCGTACGTCCGTCCCCCTCCCATATCCCCGAGCGAGGAGAACACCAAGCCGCTGACAACGACCTAGGTCATGGCCTACGCCGCCCCCGGCGGCGGCATCCTCTGCCTCGAGCTCCTCAAGCCCACCCTGCACGGCGGCAACCACCCGCAGAACCCGAAACTGACGCGGTCCAGCATCATCCAGAAGCTGAGCCTGCTCGTGGGCTTCCTCGACTGGGTCAGCCCGACGGCGCCCAACGGCGACCTCTGCGCCGACTGCAAGTGCATCATCCAGCACGTCCTCGACCAGGCCCTCAACGGCCCCGCCGCCTCGGCCTCGTCCGCCGTCGACGGCGGCTTCCCCGCGGCCCTGGACGCCATGGACTGGGACTTCTCCACCCAGCTCGACTTCAACTTTGACCTGCTCGACACCTTCGACTGGCTGCGGCCCGAGGTTCCATCGGGCCAGCAGTCGTGAGAGCCTGCGAAAGGGGGGTGGCACGTCTCAAGACATTCGTCGGTTGCTCCTCCACCTCTGACGGGCATCTCAAATCAACCCGAGCTCCACGGAGCACCTATTTTTCGCAGCTCTTGAACCGTATTGCACGGCAAGACTATACAACGAGTGACGAGACATAATACAAGACAAATGTATGTATATGTATTTGGGGGGGAGGGTTGAAATTTTGACCGCATTTTCGAGCTCCATTTGATGAAAGAATGTATTGGTCGAGATAAGAATCATAGGAACACCAAATATTCTGAGTAATTGTTGATGGTGCGAGAACCCCTGCACTGTGCTCAAGTTGTCCAGCATCCTGATCCAACCTGAACATGCGATAAAATAGTCGTGTGCCAAAGAGACGACGGGTGACAGGTCATATCGGAGTCATACCGGGCCGGGATGAGCGCGCATCAGACGCCCTTCATTCAATTTCGACAACATCTCAACGTGGAGTCGGCCAGCCGACGTGTTAGAGTCGGAGTAGGAAATCCCGGTTCAGGCAAAAACGCAGTGTCTGTGACGTTCCACCAGTCCCGCCATTTCCATGAAAACCATTGCTGTACACAAAGTGGTGTCGAGACACTGGCCTCAGTTCGCTCCCGTAACAGAGAGACAGAGAGAGAGTTTGTCAGGGAGCGCACTAGACAAGCTAATCGCTGCTTTTTTCTACCAAACCGCAGGCTGATGATGTGGCGTACTGATTTCATGTAGAGAAAATTATGCAGAGTACCCATAAGGTGTATGTAGTGGAAACAGAGTGAATGGAACCATGCGCCTGGCGGGATGATACTAGACCATCGGGCTGCACACACAAGAACCGCATACGTACTCGGCGTTGTCTGTTACTGTCGCCTTTTGTTGATTATACTACACGGCTCTCGTCCAGCCCACATTCGGCACCGAAAGACTAGAGCCAGTAGGGCAAGGGGTGGTTCCCAGCATCGTAAAGACAAGAGACACTCCCCCCCCCCCTCAATACCTCACTCGCATCATCACCACCATCATCATCATTCAGCGAAGCAATACGGTCGGAATATTGGGCTCAAGCAAGTTCACACTCGGCTAAGACGGGTGGTCCAGCTCGCAAGAACCTCGCCCTCGTGCATCTCTGTGGTTTCGGCAACGGAGAGGAACCAGTGTCTTTGACAGACGTCATCTGCCCCAGGGGGAGGGGTTTAACGACTGCATCTGCTGCACTGCAAGCCCGGCTCAACGATAGACCGTACGATCTGATGTCATTTTCGGTGTCTCGTCGTCTCGTTAGGAAGCCAATTCGGTTCTAGCAAAAAAAAAAAAAAAAAAAAGCACGAAGAAAGATCACTCGGAAGCGGCTCGCCACGACCACCCAGGGGTGATGAGTTTAAGTGTGGCTGACTCAAGTTGGGGTGTCTAAAGCGTGATCGAGATCGTCCGGCTCCGCGGGGAACAGCCTACCCACAAGTATGGCGATGTTGAAAAGTCGATGCGATGCAATGCGCCCTTTCGAACACCACCCCAAGATTGGGCCGGATTGGTACGCGGAAAATGGCTTGACTTGTCTCAGAGGTTTCGGTTCTATTTCTCGATCGAGGCCGATGATGACATTGCGTGGTATGGTAGTGATCGTCAGAGGTGATCCTTTCCTTTGCATGCGTTCGCATCCAGGAGGTCTGGACCGCCGTTCGCTGTCAGAATGACGCTAAATACAGCAGTACATATCAGGGAATTACAAGGGTGTGAAGAAGAATTGGCCGTCCGGCACTCAAGCCTAGAGGGCTACTTGCTCACTCATTTCGGGTTCATTGCCAGCGACCCAGCGTTGCTTGCGCTAAAGACCTGCTACGGAGGGTCGAAAGCTTTTAGAAAAATGAATCATGGGAACTCTTGAACAATGCCTCGCGATTGCCGGATCGGGGATTAAGCTGGAAAGCACAATGACCACGGTAATCAGACCATCCGCAGGCGGTTAAAGACAAGGGCCCATACTGTAAAAGTGGGGAGAAGGGCGGCCGTGGCCGATGCTTGTCAAGCTGGCTCGTTCGCATGCCAGGCACACATGCGTGCTTTGCAGCAGCGTCTACTCCAAGACCTGCAGACAGGGTGGTTGAGGGTGCGGGTGGTTGTGCAGAGGCAGAAGGGCCGGGGAATAGTCAAAGAGGTAGGAAACCAGCACTCCATGACATGTGTGGTATGGGAAGAATATGAGGGGACGTAGGCAATTGCCTATTTGGAAGAATTGCCGTCCCACGGTGAGACAGAGTCGTTTGTCTGGCTGGGGGCGTGAAACCCGATCCGGACGTTGCCCCAAAGTGAGACGGTGGCCGGGTCCGGTGAGCTGGACAGGCGCTGCCGGTTTTGGGCGGGTCTAGAATACTTAGGGCGGAATACTCTGCGTTGCGTAGGCAGCGTTCAAAATTAAATAACGCGTCTGTATGTAGACTGTAAAATACATACTAATCTGAATTAACTACTTTTTTGCTAGCAGGATTACAAATTATAGAACTATTAGTATTTAAATATTATAATATTACTGTTACTATTACTAGCTTACTACTTAAAGTAAAACTATTTAGACCTATATAAACTACTATTTAGGGTTAATTTTAATTTAATTAATTACTATTAGGGTTTATCCCCTATTATTACTATATATAACTTAGCGCTATTTTATAATGTAACCTAGACCTTAGAGGAGGCGTAAGAAAGCACTAGAAAGCTGCTTAAGAACCTAATTAGCCTATAAAGCCTATAAAGTCTATAATACCCTTATTCTTATTATCTCTATCCTATTTATTACTATTACTAGCTAATTAGACTAAATATTAGGCTGTTAATTAAATATTAGACTGTTAATTAAATATTAGATTGTTAATTAAACTAATACTAATAATAGCGCTAACGCTAGATAAGGATAAGCAGAGGAAAATAGTATAGATATTAACGTTAATAGAGAAGATAAATAAGGAGGTAGCTACTTAAATAAAGTGCTTTATCTAGACTGTAAGATAGTAGTAATGTTAATACTAAGTAACTAGGTAGGTAAAAAGATACCTTATTATAAAGTATAGTTAGATAAAGCTAGAGAACTAGCAGCTTTATAAGCTATTAAAGCTTCTAGCGTATTATAATAACCTTACCCTTAATAAGATAAATAATTTCCTATTTAAGCAGTTTAGTATAACCCTCTATAAGTTAAATATTAGTAGGTAACTTAAAGCTGTTAGTTAGATGTTAAAAAAACCTATCCTATTACTACCTAATAAGATAAAGATCTTTAGCGCGCCTAGTTATATTATATATAAAGGTATAGCCTGCAGTAGGTTATATTTATTAATAAGTCTAACGTTAATAAGCGTTCTAGCGCGTAAAGGATAGGATAGGCGCTAAAAGGTCTTAAGGCCTATTAAAAGACTATACTTAAGTAAGAGTAACAATATTAGATCTTACTAGCCTTTACCCTTAACAGTATTATTAACGTTATAATATATCTAGGAATAATGAATAGTAATAGCTTCTTTATATAGATATTATAAGGCTTATTACTAAGATATACTGCCTTTCCTATATTAAAGTTAGTTATTATTATAGATAACATAAGCTTCTATTACTAATAAGATATTTAGGAGGTATATAATACTGCTAGCGTTATACTTAAGTTTCTTCTTCTATACTTACCTAACTTTAACCTAATTAAGGCGTTTTTTAGTAATCTAAAGAGGTTATTCTAATAGTAATATACTATATAGAATTAAAATAAGGCTAATAAGTAAGATTTTAAAGACCTATTAGCAGACTGCGTAGTAGAAGTTAGGTAAGGGATAAGGCAAATAGAGGGCTACTTTTATAACTCCTTTATTAATTTTAAAGGTATAGAAAGGATTTTTAATAACCTTATTGTTACGTAGGATATAGAGGTGTATTTTAGCTACAGTAGTATTAAGACTGCCTCTAAGGTAGAGTAATTACTATTATTAAAATAGGCTACAGTTAAGATAAATAACAAAAATAACGTATTAAAAAGGACGAAAAAAATATATTAAAAATAGCCTTATAGGCCCTTTATTAAAGTAAAATAACTGTTATAGCACTTCTACTACTTACTAACCTCTCTATTACTCCTGTTATTTACCTATCTCTTTATTTACTGCTGCCTAAATCTAATTATATTAACAAAAGGCTAGCTGTAACTTTAATTAGGTTAGCTGCCTTTACGCCTAGTAGGTTAATAGTATTATCTTTATTATTAATTTTATTATTAATTTTGTTATTAATTTTGTTATTAATATTGTTAAGTAATTAATTAAGTAGGGTATTAGGGAGAAATTAACTTAGTTAGAGGCTTAGTAATAATACTAGGCTTAGCCCTATAGGTAAGGATATAAATAACGTGTCTGCAAAAGAGGTAAATTAGTAAGTTATTAACAGAAGGTATACCTACTTACTAAATTACCTATTTTTAATAAGCTAACTATAAATATTTCCTTTATTAACTTTAGCTCCTTTATTAACTTTAGCTTCTTTATTAACTTTATCCTCCTTAACAATTAGGCTGCTAGCTTACAAAATTTTACTTAGTTGCTTAGCTACATTAGTTAAAATTAATAATTATTATAACTACTTACAAAAGGCCTATATTATAAGAAAGGCCTTAATTAACTACTTTAGCAGTCTAACTAGGCTAATAGGTATACCTAACTTAGAGAAGTACTTAATTAGCAGTTACTAGATAATTATAAGGCTAGATGTAACTAATCTAAATTACTTAAGGTACTTACTAGTGCTGCCTTTATTTACCTATTAGTTACCTTCTTAATTAGTAAACTACTTAATAAATTTACCTACTTTAACCTTCTTACTTAAGGGCAACTTTTCTTTATATTGCAGCAGTAATAACAATAGTATTAGATTAGCCCCTCTTAATAGTATCTATAGCAGCAGTAGCAGCAGCAGCAGCCTAAACAGCGTTAGGTTAATTAGTTAATACTGCTGCTATTACTGTTACTGCTAAGTATAAGGAGACTAAATATATTAAGGCTATTATAACTAGCCTATCTCTACAGCGCTAAAGGATAAGTTAATAACTACGTTTCTTACAGTATTATTACCTATTAGATACATAGTAGCAGTTAGCCTAGCTAGCTAGCCTGCTGCAGCTTTATTATCTACACCCTACTTTACTACCTTTCTTTTACCCTTTATACCTTTTATAGTATACTATTAACTAAAGGTAATTACTACACTTAGCAGAGGATTATTAATTAAAATACCTAGCTGCTGCTTTAATATTACCTCCTACTATAACTTAAAGTCGCCTAGCGTAAGTTAAAAGTACTCTTTTCTAAGTATAAAGCACTAGTTAGTATCTAAGCTTTACCTATTACTATTATAATAACTAGTCTAATTAGCATACTAATAATACTTTATTAGCTACTAAAATAACCTCTCTTTTAGATTTACCTATTTAACTACTTTATTAATTATTAGATTTAACGTAGGCTTTTTTAGCTTAAAGCATAGAGGCTAGCTAATTAGTTAGCTATAAGGCTTTTATAATAGTATTTTGCTTGCCCTAGTTAGCTTAATTACAGCTGCTACTTTTATTACTTTTATCTATACTAAAGTACCTAAGGCTAACATAATTATCCTAGCGTTATATATAATTTTAATTATAAAAAATACATTAGAAAGGCGTCTGTTAATTAATATAAGTTACTTAGCTATAGCAGCCTACAGTAAGTCTAGCTATTTATTATTTATAGCGCTAAAGTTATTATAAAAGTATGTAACTAACGTCTTTATAGTTACCTTCTTTTTGCTAAATTTAATTAATAACTATCTCTTTCTTAAGAGGTATTACCTTTAAAATTAGCTTTAAATATAATCTCTTATCTCCTTTAATAACTACTTCTTCTATTATATCTGTATAATATTACTAGCTAATAACGCCTTTATCTGCTATATAGTTTAAAAAGGGTAGATAATTAGTACTAATGCTACACTAAGAAATTAAGGCTTAATTAAGAAGTAAATATTTAGCTTATAATTAATAGGAAAGAGTGTAGGTATACTTTATTACTGCTGTAAAGGTAATAAAGTATGCAGTTATAAGGCCTATAATAGCGTCTTAAAGGGAGTTTTAAAGGGGTTATTATAGTTATTAAATTATACTATAACTTTATAATTAGAGGGGTCTTTAATAAGCTTAAATTACAGCTAGCAGGCGTAGCTTTTAAAGGCTTTATTAATTACATTATTAATTATATTATTAAAGGTGTTATTTTTACTATTTCTATAGGCTTTATTAAAAGTATTATTTTTATAGCTTTTAATAATTACGCTTTTTTTATAGCTATTATTAATTACACCTTTCTTATAGCCTTAAGATATCTACGCCTTTATAGCTTTTACAGCCTTTATTAACTTTATTAACTTTACAGCCTTTATATAATTTTTACGCCCTTTATTAACTTTATAGCCTTTATTAACTTTACAGCCTTTATAGCCTTTATAGCCTTTATAGCCTTTATTAACTTTATTAACTTTATTAACTTTATTAACTTTATTAACTTTATTATCTTTATTAACTTTATAGCTTTTATTATCTTTACTAATTTTATTATTTTTACTAAGATAACTTTTTTACTGCTTTACTACTACTCTTTTTACTACTTTCTTTACTATAATTAGACCTTTTGTCTTTAAGATAATTAACTTAGGCTTTATTTATAGTAATAGCTGCTTTATAATAATCCTTATCTAACTGCTGCTTAGCAGCTTACTAGTAGGTTAATTTTATAATAAGGTTATAATAACTATAGTATATATAGCCTTATAAGCCTAGGTACTATTAGCTAGTAGCGCTAAAGATAGACCCTCTACGTTACTAGCTGCTGCTATAGAGGTCTTAGGCTGTTATTTTAGCAGCATCCTATTATTACTATAGTTTAATTAAAGCTATTTAGATGCTTAAATATACACAGATGTAGCCTTTTTGTAAGGTTACCCCCTTAGCTAGCCCTTACTAGGGGGCAGTACGTAACATCTAACGATTTCACAGTCTACGTATAGATGTGTTATTTAATTTCAAACGCTGCCTACGCAACGCAGAGTAATGAGAGAGAGGTTGCGGCCTGGTGGGGTACACACACACACACAACACACACACACACGCACACGCACCCACACCCACACCGGCGGCCGGAGCAAGAGTCGATGGCGAAGGATACTTAAGCGACCGCAGATCGTCCTTGAGCCGCTGCCCTGTCGTGGCCTGCGAAGGCTGTGGGAGGCTTCTTTCTCAGTGGCTGTGCCAGATCCAGGCGAGTACACGACCGCCGGCGCCGATATGAGTTTCACACACACTGATCCCACATCGCGACCGTGCCAGCGTGCTTTGCCGGGCAGCCGGGCTCATCGTCGCATTCCAAATTTTGGCATGAGGACGCGAGATCCACGTTGTCGATGGTGAAACCCATGAAGGTAGTGCAACAACGGGTGGGTGGTGGTAGGTTTGACCGGCAGGCCAAGGGCCAGACGCCGTAGTAGTAAGCCAACGCACATCGCATGTTGGTGGGTCTTCAACACGATTGTCGGTTCATACTACATAGTAATCTAGGGCACGACTGCTGCAGACAGAAAAGTCGCGGGAATGCGCACGCGATGCAGCCGCCTGGCGCGGCCATCGATGTGGCTGTATGGGCATCGAGCTTCGCACACACGCAGATCGAGCTTTGACGCGGGCGCCATCGGAAGCTTGGTGGTGGTTCCTACTTTGAGACAGCCTACATAAGCACTGACTACCTACATAACATACCTGGGCAACCGAGCGTGTGCAAAGTGGGCGGCGGCTCGTCATACCTAGGCAGATGATGGATACCTACAGCAGAATGGTGGGCTTCGCCGCACTGTTCGTAGGCGAGCGGCTTCTGAAGCTTCTGAAGCGCCGAGGAAGTGATCCTAAACCTAGGACGCCGAGCACTGCGTGCGTATCGACATCGAGAATGAGACTGCTTCGGCCAGGGAGGGGCATGACATGCAGCACCAAAAGCATGCACTTGTTCGATGTCGTGAGTGATGCCATGTACATACGGAATACAGAGACAGAAGTGGACGAAGTGTGCCGACCATTGGCCCTGACAGCACATTAGACATCCAGCCGTGACAGCTGACGTCTGATCCACGCTGCGATCATTTCGTTGCGGGAGTGCGCGTACAGCCGCAACTGAAGACGCTTTGGCTGATACCCCCTCCGCGGACCGATCCCTCATTCATCTGGACTGGCTTTGGCGTCTTTCACAAAGTGCTGACACGCCTAGCGACGAGTGGCTGACTCGGACGGGGCGGCAGCTGAGCTGAGCCGAAAGAATGACGGGGGGGACAAAGCGAGAAATGGAGTGTTGTGGTCTCGATGATTCATCATGTCTGGAACAAGCGGCATCGTGGCCCGAGCTTCGGCATTGACAGACAGCCCAACAGGGAATGTTTTGGCTTCAGCCTTCAGGGCCGTCGCGATGCTCGGTTCGTGGAATGCTTAACAGGAATGCTATCCAAATCGAGCGAGTGTGGGTGATGATGGGACCTAAGGTAAAGTACCTAGGTAGTGTATACCTACCTGCCTTACAGTACAGATACAGAGTACTGGTACGCTCATCTCGGTGATCATAAGGAAACTCCCCATAAGTTGAATCTGGTCGCACTTCCCCCACGAAGAAGCAGCGGGCTGGAAGAAGGGAGCAAGGGAAAAGAGAGTCTGCGACAAGGGGCGGGAGAGGAGGTACGATTACACATACATTCATCGCTTGGCGCACACTCTCTCTGGTTCCTCTCAGGCGACGATACGTATCCTCGTAGCTTACTTTACGTAGTAGGCTCTCCTACCTACCTAGGTACCTCCTACCTACCTAGTAGGTACCTACATACCTACCTACCCAGTGTAGGTGAGCAGGTAAGGTAGGTACCTAAGGGTAGGTAGGTAGGTATACATACTAGGTAGGTATGTAGTAGACCCAGGCAGGTAGTGATCCGACCGGGGATGTCTCCACTATTTTAGCCCCAAGAATCCGTCCGGGTGGACTCGATCTTGACAACCCCGGACTTCGTCTCTGCATCAGAGCGAAGTTGAGCAAGTAGCTCTCGATCCCGGTGCACATTTATCCATCTTTCCCATGTCGTCGCCATCGCGGTAAATCGCAAAATGCGCCTCCTTGCCCTTGCCTGAACGCTAACCATACATCCCCCTATGGCATTTTTCTTCTTCTCACTATTGGCCAGTGCAACACCCACCCCTCCCGCCATTCTTCCTCCCGCCAGGCATGCTCCCGTAGCCGGCCATCCCCTTGCCTTCTTCGACGAGCTGTTGACGAGCAGGATAATCTTTTTTGACATGACACTCCAAAATTGGGCGGGAACCCGATATACAGATAGGCATTCAGTACAGATGCCTACCCTGTTCCCTCAGTGCACTCACTCTCTGCCATACTACGTAAACACGGCGGGAGGGTGGTGCTGGGAAGGGGTTCAGGTTCTAGACCCAGAAAGGTTCTTGAGAAAATCTCAGGGTCCAATGCGCGCCATGGATCAACCAGGCGGAAGTCGGGAGGAGGCGTCATGATTGTTATTGAGCCATCGGGCGAAACGGCCGCTCTCTCTCCTTTCGCCCCAATCCATTGCCTCGATCTTCTCGCTCCCTCCTTACCCGATGGACGCATCCATATTGTCCCATCTTCATCCATCTTACTCACTGCCGTGCTGCACTATCTTACACTGACCACACTGCATGTCATCCTCATCCCGCCCCGTCTCTTTCTTGGGCCAACTCCAAGTCGCTTCGTATCCCTCAGTCTGAACTTGCTACGACTCCACACCCAAGCGAAACCTGTGCCGTGATCCTACCGGGTTGACCACATCGCGACCCAGTCTACGTTAAAGACTGCGCAAACCACTCTGCCGAGCTCCATCCGGCGGCTTCTCCTCTTCTCGAGACCTCTTCCTCGTCTGCTTCCCTCGCCATCTTCTGTCCTTCTTGCCCGGCATCTTTCTCTACATAGAGACGGGTCCTCCTCCCTTCTCCTCCACCGCTTCGCTTAGGAACTTTCTCCTTCTGCCCCCGATCGTCTCTTAACAAAACGTCAATGCTGTCGGTGCTCGCAACCTCGTCATTCGACCCCTCAACCATTGCGACAAGGTTCATGGAACTAGCGGCCACTGCGTCATCACCTTCAGCCCAAATCTAACATCCCCCTCCTGCTTGAACATCGCATACTTTCCAGATTACGCTCTGTCCTACGCGGAAACTCTTGCCTACGCCTCCTCGCCTACCTTACAGCAGTCTTCCGCCGCCTCGATCGACTAGGAGCCTGCGTTGCAGCCACTTAACGTTCACCTCGCAAACCATCTTACATCTTCTGTGGCGATTCCGAGACTAGTCTCCTCTCCCGGCAGTTGGGAACTGAGCCAGATCTAACGGCTTCTCTTACGCCATGACTTTTGGTCTAGACCCGTAACAACACAATCCGGACCTGACCCGTTTCTTTCGCTGCCCAGGACCTTTCCACACTCACCGATTCTCCTCTACGGTGTCTCGTATCGTCCCACCACCGCTACCACCATTCTCTCGACTTCCCCGACGTTTGCATTCTCGCCAATTATCAAAACTCTTTAGTACATATCCTGTATCCAGAACAACCCCTACATTGTTTACCGTCGGATTGTAGCCAATCACGTACAACGCAGAGTCTGCCCACGATGGCGGCAACTAACATTCTCATCTACCTGCTTCGACACGACCTACGCATCGCAGACAACCCAGTGCTCCATCACCTCGCGACTACTGCTGAACACGGCTTTACTCATGTTCTCCCAGTCCACGTGTTCCCGGCACACCAAATCGAGATATCAGGCTTCCTTCGAGAGAACGCCAAGTCCCCCTATCCCGAAGCACGCAGCCAAATCGGCAAGTTCTGGCGATGTGGTCAACATCGCACCAAGTTCGTTGCAGAGTCTGTTTGGAATCTGAAGGAATCCCTTGAAAAGGTGGGGAGCGGCCTGGCTCTCCGAGCAGGCAGGTTTGGCGACGTGGCCGACGACCTCCTTCAAGGCTTTGCAGACAAACAACAGAAAGTCGGCGCCATATGGATGACATCCGAGGAAGCTACCGAAGAGAAGACGGACGAAAAAGACGTCTCTAGAGCCTGCAAGAAGCACGGCGTTGCCTTCAAGACTTGGCTGGACGAGAAGTACTTCATTGATGAGTATGTCCGCCGCTTCGGATGCATAATGCCAGGCGCTAACAAGCTTTCTTCGTCAGCCGTGACCTCCATTTCAAGTCTCCTGATGAGCTAGCCGATGTGTTTACGGCCTTCAGAAAGACTCAAGAACCACTTCGCGAAAAACCGAGGCCCACGCTGCCACCACCCGGCAAGGGATCTCTTCCGCCATGCCCGGACCAAGATATCATTCCTCCGCAGCGAAGTCCCTTTGATATCCCTTCAACCTTTGACGCCCTGGAGTCGGCCCTTCTCAAGCCTCTGACAAGCCCGTTCTCTGATGAACCCGAGTTTCCTGAAAATGCCCAGTCGGTACACCCATTCCAGGGAGGTGAAGGGGTCGCCCTTCAGCGACTTGATCATCTTGTCAAGACGGGAGCTATGTCGAGCTACAAGGATACCCGCAACGGGCTTCTTGGGGTCGACTTTAGCACCAAACTGTCGGCCTACTTGTCGTTCGGCTGTTTGACATCTCGGCAGATCCACGAGGCCATGGTTAGGTTTGAGGATGGCCAAGACGACAAGTTCAAAGAAACCCCAGGGTACGGAAAAGGGGAGAATGACGGGACAAAGGCAGTCCGTTTTGAATTACTATGGCGCGACTACATGAGATTGTGTACGAGAAAGTTCCAAGGAAAGCTTTTCCGTGTTACTGGATTCAAAGGGGACACAACGCCAAAGTGGAAGTCGGCGGATCCGGAACATGTCGTCTCCGAAGACAACCTGGGCACGCCGGTCAAGAAGATACAGCAAATCCTGCAACGGTTCCTCAACGGCACCACCGGTATGGGGTTGATTGACGCTTCGCAGCGAGAGCTTTGGCACACAGGCTACACCTCCAATCGAGCGCGTCAAAATGTGGCGTCCTTCCTGACCAAGCACCTCGGCATTGACTGGCGTTACGGAGCGGAATGGTACGAGTACCTCCTCGTTGACTACGATGTCAGCTCCAATTGGTCCAATTGGCAGTATGTCGCCGGAGTGGGTAACGACCCTCGCGGGGACAACAGAATCTTCAACCCGGTCAAGCAAGCGTTCGATTACGACAAGTCCGGGGAGTACGTCAAGGCTTGGGTGGTCGAAACACGCGAGATCGAAAAGCTCGAGAACGTTTTCCAGCTATGGACCACACCTCGAGAAGAGTTGGAGCATCTAGGTCTGAGCAACAGCATTCTAGTCACCGACCCCATCAAGAAGATTGAGTTTTCCGTGGAAGGAAAGCCCAAAACTGGTCGTCGGCAGTACAACAATCGGAAGAGGGGGAGAGGCAACGCCATCCACAACGGATCCGGCGGGGGGGGAGGGCCCCGGGGACCGCCACCCGCTACAGGAGGTCCGTTTGGAGGACCATCTGGAGGCTTTGGGCCCCAGAATGGAGTTGCCTCTGACCAAGGATCCACCAGTCATTCATCGTCCAGGTCACCGCCGAACGGACCGCAGGGATACCGGACAAACAGCGGCTATCGTGGTGATTTCCGTGGCGGATATCGTGGTGGGCGCGGTGGACGAGGCGGTGGCTACCGCGGAGGACGTGGAAGTTTCAATGGCAGAGGAGGGAGCCTTAACAACGCGCACTTCCCCCCGAGTTTCCCGCCCAATGGACACCCCAACGGCCAGCCTCGCCCGCAATGGACCACCACAGCATCCGGCCCGATCATGTAGGTTATTGGTCACTTTGGAATCCTGACCAGGGACAACCGTGGCGAATACCGATAGCATCCTGTTCTACCCCCGTCTCCCAACCAAGCTGCTGCTACATGGGTCGCTCAGATGAGAGCGTATTCATCTAATGGGTGTTTGGACAACACCGGACTGCGGTCGACAACCCAATACTACGATATTCCTCCACTCCCACCCTGCGACAAAGATGTGTTTATACCTCGGTTGTGGCCATGGCTTGGAGTCGTACGGGACTTGACTCGTTCTGGCGAGATGGACAACGATCAGCTGACAATGGTAATTCAAGACCATGTCCCAATCCATCGATCGTCAATGGATTTGATGTACCATTGGATCAGGGTCGTGACGGCACGTTCATCTGGTGATAAGGGTGCTCAAGTAGCATATCCGACAAACTCCCGTTCCAGCGACGAGAACCGTGCCAAGGTGCTGGCCGAGAACAGACTCAAAGAAACCCTGGTCTCAGTTCCAATGTACGAAACCGTGCTCAAACCGGCCATCTGTGATTCGATGATGGTTACCTCGTCTCTTCCTCGGGATCATAGCAAAATTCCCAGGCTGTTTCTATGAGCTTCGCAAGAAAGCGCGGCGGTTCACCTCTGTATCTGGGCCAATCAGGGGGCTCAAACTTGAGCCTAAACTTTGTAGCCTCAGTATATATGCAGACGCCTCCTTGATAGCCGTAGCAGCTTTCGAAGTGCATTTGGCGTCCTGCGTATTGGCAGAGATCAGAACGTTGTGGAATGGTGTATGGGGAGTAGACATTCTATCAAAAGCAGTCTAAGCGCTTTGCTATTTCGGGTGCACAGTAGCAGCTTGTGTTTGCACCTAGAGCGTTCATAATTGACGTGTACTTTCTATTTGTGCTGTTTTGCGAAACGCTGTACATGAAATCACCACCCGTCAAGTTGATCTGTATAACGGACATTTAACCAAATGAATGCGTGAGACCAGCCTTGCTCCAAGCGCGGAGTCATCGTTGTCAACTCTGGCGGTCTAGCCACGCGCTAATGGTATGAACGTCTCCGCCGGATTCTAGCTTTGGAAGAGCTCCCACCAGCTTTTTTGTTTTTTTACAAACCCGCTTATCGACACATTCTTGGCCGCTCTTTCGTTTTGCTCGTACAAACACGTTCCAAGTAAATTTCAACCGCCCGTAATCGCCTCTGTAACGCCGTGGTATGCGACAAGCCCTTCCTTCTTCGTGCTTCTCCTTCTTTTCTTCTTCTTCTACTACTTATCCTCTTCCTGCTCCTCCTGCTCCTTCTGTCCATTCAAAACTTTCGAACGGCAGCTTCCCTCAACCCTTCAAAAGTGCTTCCCCAAAGGCTGCATGTTGCCCCCCTTGGGCACGACGAACAGCCCCTTGGCCTCGAGGACGGTGGCGCCATCCGCGTCCTCCATGCGGCCGACGATCCACATCTTGCGGTCCGTCTTGTCCTCCTCGTCCGGGCGCTCCTTCTGGTACTCGGGCAAGGCCTTGTTGACGCGGACGATGTACAGCATGCGGGGCGTGACGGGGATCTTGAAGTCCACGGACAGGCGGGCGGTGACGGCCGTGTTGGCGGAGAAGTTGAGGGCGGCGAGACGGGCCATGGCCTCGTCCATGATGGTCGAGAGCATGCCGCCGTGCACGACGGACGGCCAGCCCGAGGTGCCGTCGCCGAACATGACGGCGAGGATGATCTCGCCGGTCAGGCGGTTGCGGAAGACGAGGTGGACGAGGCCCAGGGCGTTGGGGTTGTTGAGGGTGCCGCCGCACAGGTGCTTGGACAGCGCCTCGGCCGGGAAGTCCTGGTAGGGCTGCCATTGCTCCCAGTCGGTGCGGGTGGCGCGGGTGCCGGCCTCGTTGATCTGGGGCACCATGGACTGCAGGATCGGGTAGTCATCGAGGGCGGCGTAGGTGGCGTGCTCGCGGTACATGGCGATTTCGTCCGCGTCCTTGATCTCGACGGGCGGGTGCATGAAGGGCTGGGCGAAGCGCCAGGTCGCCATCTCGTCGGCGGTCAGCTTGTAGCCGAGGACGAAGAAGGCGACTGCCCAGAGGGCGCGGGAGAGGCGGGAGCGCGAGGGTTTCTGGCCGTCGGGCTGGGGGGGGACGCCGCCCGGCGGCGGCGGCGGCGGCGGCGGTGTTGG
>NWBT01000045.1:3872103-3901121 GCA_003386485.1 Colletotrichum lentis
CCCCCCGCGCAAGCACCCCAAACTCTCCTCCTCTCCGCCAATGTTCGGCCGCCTAGAGCCTCCCCCGAGTCGAGGTGTCATCACTCTCCCGAACCGGCCGATGCGGAAGCTCTTCCTCGTGCGATTCCCACGCCAACTCACTCCTCCCCTTGCACCCGCCCGCCGCTCCGTTTGCTTTTGTGGACCGGGTGGCATGCGAGGGGGGTGAGGCTGGGGACGAGGGGCAACTTCGATGGCCATCCCCGTCCCGGGTCCCTCTTC
This sequence comes from Colletotrichum lentis, assembly GCA_003386485.1. Classification (NCBI taxonomy): domain Eukaryota; kingdom Fungi; phylum Ascomycota; class Sordariomycetes; order Glomerellales; family Glomerellaceae; genus Colletotrichum; species Colletotrichum lentis. The sequence goes on from NWBT01000045.1 coordinate 3,872,365, forward strand.
ACATGCCTGTTGGGAATGACGGGACAATTATCCAAGTTTGAATGTCAATCGAAGCTCTCCTACTACAATCTGCGCCTTCCCTTTCACCAACCTCCTTCGATCCAAAGGCCAGTCTCACATGTATGAGTTTTCTTTGGTGTAATTCTCATTGGGCAACCTATCTCATCTGTAGGGTGTAGTCGTCTTCACGGCCACCATCTATCTTCCAAGTTATCGCATCCCACAACGCTGGGCTTCATCATCCCAATAGAATAAAAAGGAACTCGCCCCAACCGCTTCACGCAGCACCATGTCGCAGCTCGGCGAGAAACCAAAGACGGCCATCGTCGTCGGCGCCGGCGCCGGCGGCGTCGCCCTCGCCGCCCGCCTGGCAAAGGCCGGCTTCGCCGTCACCGTCCTCGAGAAGAACGATTTCACCGGCGGCCGCTGCTCCCTCATGTACCAGGACGGCCACCGCTTCGACCAGGGGCCGTCGCTCTTCCTCCTCCCGCAGCTCTTCCACGAGACCTTCCGCGACCTCGACACCACCCTCGCCGGCGCCGGCGTCGACCTGCTGCGCTGCGAGACCAACTACAACATCTGGTTCCACGACGGCGAGCTCTTCCAGCACTCGTCCGACCTCGCCGCCATGAAGACCCAGATCGAGCGCTGGGAGGGCAAGGACGGCTTCGAGCGCTACCTCCAGTGGCTGAGGGAGGCCCACACCCACTACGAGATCTCCGTCAAGGACGTCCTGCACCGGAACTTTGCCAAGTTCTTCGACCTGGCGCGGCCCGGCTTCGTGAGGCACGTCGTGAACCTCCACCCCCTCGAGAGCATCTGGAGCCGCGCGAGCAGGTACTTCTGGACCGAGAGGCTGCGGAGGGTCTTCACCTTCGCCGTCATGTACATGGGCATGTCGCCCTTTGACGCCCCCGCCACGTACTCGCTCCTCCAGTACACCGAGTTCGCCGAGGGCATCTGGTATCCCAAGGGCGGCTTCCACCAGGTCGTCGCGGCCCTGGTGCGCATCGGCGAGAAGATGGGCGTCAAGTATCGCCTCAGCACGCCCGTGTCCCGCGTCCTCACCGACGGCCGCCGCGCGACGGGCGTCGAGCTGGATTCGGGCGAGTCCCTCTCGGCCGACGTCGTCGTCGTCAACGCCGACCTGGTCTACGCCTACGGCAACCTCCTGCCCAAGACGCCCACCATCACCGACTACACAAAGTCCCTCCGCAAGCGCGAGGCCAGCTGCAGCTCCATCTCCTTCTACTGGTGCATGGACCGCAAGATCCCCGAGCTCTCGGTCCACAACATCTTCCTCGCCGAGGAGTACCGCGATTCCTTTGACGCCATCTTCAAGCGCCACTCCCTGCCCGACCAGCCCAGCTTCTACGTCAACGTGCCCAGCAGGATCGACCCCTCGGCCGCCCCCGAAGGCAAGGACACCGTCATCGTCCTCGTCCCCGTCGGCCACCTCGCCGAGTCCAAGGGCGAGTCCGGCCTGACCACCGACCCGAAGCGTTGGGAAGACATCGTCGCCCGCGCCCGAGCCGCCGTCATCGAGATTGTCAGCGCCCGCACGGGCTGCGCGCCCCTCAGCGACTCCATCACCCACGAGACTGTCAACACACCCCTGACGTGGGAGGACAAGTTCAACCTCGACAAGGGCGCCATCCTGGGCCTGACGCACGGCATCTTCAACGTCCTCGCCTTCCGCCCGCGGACCCGCGCCGAGGGCCTCGAGGACGCCTACTTCGTCGGCGCCAGCACCCACCCGGGCACCGGCGTCCCCATCGTCATGGCGGGCGCCAAGATCACGGCCGAGCAGATCCTCGACGACCGCGGCTTGACCGTGCCGTGGGCTAGGGGCTTCGACGGCATCCTCAAGCCGCAGAGCCAGTCGCCGGGCAACAAGAAGCTCGACCATGTGCGGTACGGGTACCACTTCGGCTCCGAGGAGGTTGCCGTCCTCTCGGTCGGGCTCTTGCTGGCCTTGATTTACTTTTACATGTGGCCCAGTCTGCAGCCGCTATTTTGCTGAATGGGGTTGTGGTTTGGATTGAGATGGGGATAGTCAGGTTTACGACAGCGTTTTCTTGGTCAATATACACTTACTAATTCAACGCTGTCCCTCGGATGAGAGAGAGACTCCCTTTATCTACTGCCACGAGGTGAGAGAATGCCTGCTTGTATGTTCGCTGCGTTGAATCTGGGTGTCCTGCCCCCACCTCACACGACCTTGCGCCTTTGGTACCGACTGTAATTCCGCTCCTTCGTGCGAATGCCGGACCAAGATGATTACCGCGAGCTTCCGAATCAAGCCTGTATCTGCGTCATGGCCTTGAACGAGACCTAATGTCGAGGGAGGGAAGTGGAGCGACTTCGGTCGTGAGTCGTGAGGCGGCCGATATAGGCTTGCGAGAAATTGATGTCGACGGACACCATTTCCGACACCCAAGACGGGGGGTGGAAAATACAGTGGCATGACGGCGGCAGGAACAAACATGTGTGTGTTTGTGTGTGTTTGTGTGTGTGTGTGTTTGTGTGTGTGTGTGTGAACAATGCGAATGATCAGAACTGCTCTTACAGTTACTCTGGCCAGACTGCGCAAGCTAAGCTTGGGGAGAGTTCGGCGCAACGCTCAGGTCGGGTAATACAGGAATACACAGCGTCCACGTCAATATAACCTAGAACCCATTCGTCAGGCGTGCCGACCTTGAGTGCCGTTGGCACCATTGTCCGTCGTCCGAACGGCCCGTGCCGAGACTCCTCACAACACATCCGGGCTGGGGTCCATCCGCCCCGACTTCACGGCCACCACGTAGCCACCCCAAGCCATACTCTTTCCGCGTTCTCGTCATCGTTATCAACATCCTCCTTCATTCCGGCGCAAATCAGTCGGTCTCCCAAGGCGGCAGTGAAGCGCCAAACCCCGCGTCCACTCGGATATGTTCTGCAGAACTGCGGCTCACCCGCCCCCTCTTCTCATCACTGACCGCCTCTCGCCTGCGCCGCTGTGTCGCGATTGATAGCCTCCTCCCCGAGGACCTTGCTCGCGGCCATGAACCTGCACGTCAACGCACGTTATCAGTAAAAATAACACCCCCGACCAGGAGCAGACCTGAGAGAACACTCACATGCCGCCGTGCCACGCCCCCAGACCACGCATGCTTTCGGCCTGCACGCTCGTCATACGAACCAGGTTTTCGGTGTCGGCGAGGTTGGCTGACAGCTGGGCGAGCTGCGAATGGAGGTGCGTCTGCCACACATGTTAGCAAAGCGGTTCACACCCGAGCATGTCGCTTTCCGCCTTTCCGGGCCCCCGGGAACACTCACTAGCTGCCGCGTCTTCATCGCGTTGCCCGAGCTGGACGACATGGAAGGCCTCGTCGCGTGCGTCATGTTAATGTTTCGCGTCGCCATCTTCGTCCCCCCTTTTCCTCGTCTTCTCGCCAAGGAATGCCGTCTGTGTCCGTCCTGACTCTGGCCGACGTCGTCGTTGGTGGGCCTGATCGTATCTCGCTCTCCCTGCTCCACCCAGGAGACCCCGTATCTCAAACCGCTGGAGCGCGGAGTCTTGCTTCCAGGAGTCAGACAAACACGAGCCTGCAAGCCTCTCGCTTTCTTCAGAGGGAGATGTCGGTCTATAGCAAGCCGAGTCAGTCTTCCAGAGACCCTGCGAGCTTTTTCTCTCATGCTCGAGTGCCGGACGAGTATGAACAGGCCAGCAGCAAATGTGAGGGATAGGGAGGGGTAGGGGGTGAGAGGCTCACCGAACAGCGTCGCGTGCCTGCCGAGCGAACAAATACCAGTCGGAAGAAGAAGAAATAAGATAGCAGAGCCTCAAATCTACTCAAAGGTCCAAGACCAATCTCTCTCTCTCTCTCTCTCTCTCTCTCTCTCTCTCTTCCTTATACAAGACTAGGCTTATGTGGTGGGCTGCTCATGTAAGTTCTACTGGGCAACAGCCAACCCAACTTTGTTCGGCTTACTAGGTATTAAAGTAAACAACAACACCGAACCCTGATTTGCTCGGTCAGGTGCCTCAAGGCCATGAACGTGGGGGCTGCTGGCAGCTGCCAGCCGCAATACCAATGGTCTGTGCGATCGCTCTCTCCGAAACTCTACCCCACCACCAGTTCGGTTACTGATAAGATTACGGATAAGTAGGTACCCCCGGTTATCCATCTACCTATCCGTAGGTACCTAGGAAACGAAGCTGTTCATGTCGTTGGGTAGGTAGCCTGGGAGGCCGGATCAAGACACAACACAACAAAAACCTCTAAGCCATCGCCTCGGTTGTGTGAACCTTCTTCTCCGAGTTAAGTCGACTGGAGATAACGTCGCTTTAGTAAAACTTCGAAAGGGCATTCTCTTGTCAGTCGCTCACCCACTCACTACTACGTAATCCGTGTTAGCTTCTTCCCTCGGCCTTGGTCGGATGGCGTTTTCCCCTTCTCCGGGGCTTGGCCAAGCCACAGGAAAGCGGCTTGGATTCTTGGTCGTCCGGGTCAACACCGTACCAGTGTCTCATTAGTTGCGCCCGATCAAGTCCGCGACAAGCCCATCGCAGACCTCGGCCAGACAGAGGTCCACGATGTTGCTCCAAAAACACACCGAACCCATGTCACATCAAGCCACCAACTCACCCAACGCTGTCCGTCCAAAGCCGCGCACTTTCACGGTTGAACAGAGGCAACACTTGCGTGTACCTCAACAGGGGAACAAGACATCACGGCGACTCCCAATGCCAAGTGTTGCATGTGTCTGACTTCCATTGCGTTCATCTTCAACCGAACGCCCTAAAGAGGCTGCCTACTTGCCTGCCCCCCTCAAACTTCTACATCTCTGCCCCTCTGCTCCTCACCCCTTGACCTGCCGCCCTTCGTGCCCCTTCGCTCGTCATCAGGATACTAAAATTATCGAAAGCCAAAATCTCCTGCGTGATAAAAGGCTTCGGCCTGAGCATAAGCCCGTTATAGTCGTGCCACGATCATGCTATAAACTTGCCCATCCTTGTATTGCCGGATCAAAGTCTCCTCCGGCCCTTGTCTATGATCGTTACTTGTAGTCCCCTCAACATAGCCGCGCTCCTGCCTCGGCCTAAAAGAAAAGTTTTGTCGTAAAGGACAGACACAAAAGAAAAGGAAAGAGGCATTCCTCGGCGAATCCATTTTGTACAAATCCAACTTCCCTGCGTCGCCCAAAACGGCCCAAGGAACGTCGGAAACCACACACCCTACCCTGAGGCCCGACATGTAGTCCTGTGCCACTGACGAACCCGAGCCACCTCATGGCGCGGTCGTCTAATTTCCAACCCCAACAGTGGGTTCTCTTGACGGGCGAGAAAATCGAGTTTATCCACGCTGATGCTGCTATTACCAGAGGTCGACGAGAATCTGTTCCTCATCGCCACGATGCCGTATGTATGTACTGAACAAGCGTCCACCCGAAAATAGGAAAAAAGTCGTTTGATTAACTATGTGTTTTGTCGCAAAGGATAGACCAAACCATGTGTGGCGTTTCGTGTCGTCATCGTATTGCCGCGGAACGAAGGGTGAGATCCATGAGGGTGTTGTTATCCGGGAAGAGGGGCAGGATCCGCCACGATACCCCCTTGGGATAGAAACGGACGGCATTCGTTGTTTTTTGTGTCTTCGTTTCGCTCTGCAACTGAGCCAGGGCGAGTCGACGCCGATCCGTGTTACCGGCTACGCGGTCGTCGATGTAATATAGCAATTGAAGCAGCCTCGCGGACAATCGTTCACCGCACTCCAATGGGCGGTCTCTGTCCAAGACTGCTCTGGCTGCTGTGGGCCGAGGGCTCGGTGTCATTCTGTGATTCACTACTACCCGCGCTGGCGCTCGCACTACCAGTCAGACTTCTCATGTTTTTCTGCTTCGGTGGAGGAACAAGACCGCTCACCCCGATGTGCTGCTCAACCTGCTGCGGCGCGACTACGTTACCATGACCGGGAGGGTATCGGGGTACGGGCTGACGCATGCCGTCAGGAGGCGATGGACGACCGTGCATCGGAGGGCCATGGTAGCCGTTGGGCGGCGAAGGTCGGCCGCTACCACCTCGAATCGAAGGACTGTACGGGTTTCCGGGAGATTGGCTAGCTCGCCGCGGGAAGGCTCCGTTTGCGCCCGCAGCCATGGGGCCACCGCCCAAATGCATATCGTCCATCCGCGATGCAGTCAGTGAGTTTGCTCTCGAGCCCGCCTGCATGGTGCTGCGGTCAACGGCACCATAGCGATTCGATGAATATGAGAAGAGCGGATCGTCCAGGATGTTCTCGTTCGCCCCAGGGACACTAGCAATCTGGCTTGATCGGTTACGTCCAAAATTGGGCCGGAATCTAGAGGACCTGGCGGGGGGCGCTCCCCCAGCGTCGTATACTTCGTTCTTGTGGTACTGAGCACGAGTCGGCGGAGGCGCCGCTTTCCGGTTTTTTCTCGACGTGACACTCATCATGTCGAAGTTGTCGGGATCGATCATCGGGAGCGGAGGTCCGGTTTGCGGGTCGAAATAATCATCGTCATCGTCCTCCTCGTCAAATACTTGAGCGCTGTTGCGCATCGGGTGCGGGCCTCTCCTGGGCCCCGGAGGCGGGCCTCTCGATCGCATTCGCATCTCTCGCTCTCTCATCGCCAGCTCCCGCTGACGCAGCTCCAACTCACGCTCGCGTGCCGCCAGATCGGAACCGTCAGGGCCGTGGCCATAACCAGGCTCGCCGCCCTCGGGGATGTCGTCGTAGTGCATGAGGTGGGAGAATTCCTCCAAGTCGTTTCCTTCCAAAGAGCCACGTCTCGAAGCCGCCCGAGACCCAGGGGGAGGCGGGCCACGAGGGAACCCGTTAGGAGGGCCTCCATTCATGGGGGGTCTCCGCATACCGGGCCCGGGTCCTGGGCCAAGGTTTGACGAGTTTCGCGGGCGCGGTCCACGGTTGGGAGGCATGCCGTTACCGTTCATGCCGGGTCGAATGCCGTTTGACGATGCTGTCCTCGGTAGGGGTGATTGTGATGTTGGCGAGCCGGGAGGTGCCATTGTCACGTCGACAGGTTTGGGCGGTCTCTGACGGTTGACGATATTGAGGTTGTGCAGAATGGCGTAGAGCGTTTCGATGCGAGGGACAGGAACGCGGGCCTCTTTAGCCAACTTTATCGGGGAGCCCAAATATGTCTCGACCTCCATCGGACGTTTTGCGATATAGTCTTGCCACATGATGCTCTCGGGGTTTGTGGGCTTCGTCATGTCGTCGATCGTCTTCTGCTTGAAGTCGGGAGACAACTTGCATCCATGGGCCTCGGCCAGGGCGAGCAACTCGTCAATCACGCCAGTCACCAAGTCTCGTACGCCAACCTTTTCGAGCAATTGCGCGTGGATGGCAGTCTCGAATATAACACTGGCGGGGTGGAAGGCAATGGGCCTGGTGCAGGTTAGCAAGGCGCCCAAGACGAAAAGGGCAAGTGTTTGACTCACCCAACAACCCGCTCGTACTGCTGTTGGCGGATGTTCTGGGATACTTTGCAATCAACCTGGGCTGTGTTGAGTGTCATGGCCAACGCCTCGGCCATGTCCCCTTGGATCGCGCCCGGAATGTTTTCATTCTTGCTCGAGGGACCAACCCAGATCTCGGTCGAACCCTTGTGTTCGAATTCGCTCTGACCAAGCTGAGAGAGTTCCGCGTTGGAGACGAGAGATAGGACAACGTTGGTAGGAAATCGCTCTTCGATGGCAGCCTCGACGCCAAGGGTGTGGGTTGTGTTCACGAGGATACATGTATGCTGGGGGGTGACGACGGCATCGATGACGGCGGCAAGGTCGTAGACGTCGGGAAGGGCCTTGATGCAGAGGATCACGTAGTCGAAGGGGCCGGCGCCGTGCGCGGCTTCTTCGGGAACGCGTACGACTAGAGACGTACAAGTCAGCATATGGATTCCCGCCTGTTCTTACAAAAGGGCCAAGAAACCTACCATGCCGCGGTTTGAACCGTTCGTTACCGAAAACGGGAGACCTGAGTTGATTAGACGCACGAAGACGAGTTGCTGGTGTAGGGAATTGCAACGTACTTGAAAGAAATTCCGTATTGCGCGACGTGATCGAATCCAGACTTCCACACCAGTGTAACGTCACAAGCATTCGTCGCTTGTAATCTCCACGACAGGAAGGCCGAAACCGGATTTCCTCCCACTACACACGTCTTCATTAGCTCGCTGTCGTCGGCCATGCCTGGTTGCAATCGACGCGATGCTAGAGCACCGGTCCCTGTATGAAGAAAGAGACGGAAGATAGCAAGGAAAAATTAAAAGAGAGGGGGAAGAAAACGAGTGTAGTCTGTGATGGGAAAGGTGTGATGGGGGGGGGAGAGAAAAGCCGGGCTGACGGGTAGAGATAAAGGGACACAAAATGCGATCCACCCCGTCGCACTGATGCAAGAAGAAGCAATTATTGGAGCGGGCGGGAAGACTGGAAGCCAGGAAGAAAAAGAGACGCACCTGAGAGGATCTTGAGCCGGGGGGTCATGGGTGCCATGATGGGCCCAATTGTGGATTACTGGTGGGCTGGCCGAGTGGTCGCTCGCTGTGCCCTCTGTACGCCTCTCGCTCTCACGACAACACACACGGCTCTGGGCCTTGTCCAACGACGCGTTTGGAACAGCGGCCGTCTTGTGGCTTCGTTCAATCGTGTGGTCGTAGCGGCCGACGTATGTGTATCACGCGGATGTGCTTTACTGGCGTTGCTTCTTCTCTACCTTCTTTTTCTTCTTCGCCCTGTCCCAATTCACCTACTGGGCGACAGCTGGTCTGCAGGTGATGGGCACGTCTGTGGGTGCGTTCGGCGTCAGACCCTTTCGACGCCGGCAAGAGTATTGAGGGCGGGTTTGGGATGACGAGGGGCAAATGAGGCGATTCGGCGACGGGTGGGCTCTTTCTTTTCCTTCGCGTAGTCTGGTGGGTGGCGCGAGGTCGGAAACCAAGACTTCTCTCGCCGCGGCAGATTTAAAGAACGTGACGCCCGGAATGGCTAGTCGGGTCGCAGCGGGCGGTCGAGCTGAAGTGGGCTAACCGGGAGGCTTTGGAGAAACGGCAAGACGATGCGATGCAGTGGCAGCGGTGCAGTGACACCAATTCCAAGCAAAAGGGGGTGCGATGGGAGGCCGTTGTATCTGACCAATGCTTGTCGAAAGGGAATCTGCAAGCAAGTTCTGTCTATGTAACGAATGAATTGGTTTGGTTGGCTGAGGTGTTGGTGTTTCGTAAACCGGTCGGCCTTAGAGGACAGCGAACGGGGGATGTGATCGTCCAAGGCGATGACGAGGTTTAGGATTACAGGGGAGATGGGAGACGGGTTGGGATGTTTTGTCTGGCGTTCCGTAGGACAAATACAGTCTCGCGCGTGCAAAAAACAACAACGAGGAATTTGGAGGGAAGAGGTTAGACGGGGAAAGGGACGTAGATGACAGAAGAGGGTGAGCCAAAAATTGGTGGAGAGCGGCAATGGCTGGAGGAGACGTCTAAAGTGAGGCAAGGTCAAGGTACTAGGTACCAATTAACAGGTCAAGTACCTGAGGCAGAGCAGTGAGTGAATGGGAGAGGTAAGGTAAGGTGAGGAGACGTGTGTGGTGTGTTTCGGGAAAAGACACCTCTATGGTTGGCAGCTGGTACAACGCCTAGCAAAGCAAGGCAAGGCAAGGGGAAGGGAAGGAAAGGAAGGGAACGGTAGGGGAAGGTACGAGATGATACGGATAGTTGGGATGGGATGGGACGGATGGGGTGGGGGAGGCGAGAGAGCGTGTGTTTGAGTGAGAGAGAGGGAGGGGGGGGAGGGATGAGAGGGGCGCGGTATACGTAGTAAGCAGGAGCATGTACCGTATCCAAAGCCCGTACCGTGGTGAGATGACGGTGGGCGGCGTATGCGGAAGGCAGGGGACATTGGGAAGGAAGGGGACCGGGGGATGGGGGATGGAAGTCACGCGTGTGGAGAGTTTGAATGTATCCGTATTTCATGAGTGCTTAGGCGCCGGCTACGAGTAGAGGAACACACAAGATTCACAGACAGAAACATCCGACAGACAGGCAGAGAACGCGAAAAGGGTACAGTAAGCAAGAGGGAACGGCAAGCGGGGTGCCTGGGTGCCCGGGAGAGATGGGATACATCATACGACCATTTGGATGGGACGGGCAGTCTGCTATGGGCGTCATGGCAGTGTTGGGAGATGGGAGGGATGGGATGGCACGGCATGGCATGGCAATCAGATTCAAGATGGGTGGGTTTGCACGGCATTGGCTCAGGCATCATCAGACCGTGTTCAATTGGATTGGATTGGACTGCGTTGCATTGGTAGGGATGGACCGAGTTGAGCAGTGCACGATGTACATGAGAGAAAGGCACACAGCGGCGGATACATTCCGTTTCATCCTAGTGCACTGTTTATTTGTCTGTCCGCCGTTCGGGATGGGCGGTGCAGGCTGCGTCTCGTCTGTGCTGTACGGATAGACTGTGCCTCTTTTTTAGGCTGCTCTGCCGGTTGTGTTGCTCGACTGACAAGGGATAGAGGGAGGATGGCTGGGGAGGGAGGAAGAATGAGAGAAAGAACTTGCATTGGGTCCGTCCTGTCTGTCCCCTTAGGAGAAGGGGCTCAGGGAGGACCCAGCATCTTCTGTAGCACTTTCAAAAAAAAAAAAAAAATCAACCGCCAGGTACTTCTTCGCATGGCCGGCCTTCCGCAGGAGACCGAAGTACAGTTGAGAGCAGTACGTACCTCGGCGGACAGGTTTTGGTAGGCTTCGTGTTGTTCTCCCCGGAGATTCGGGAGGCCTTTTGTGTATCCATAACTCGGGCAAACATGCGGGACTCATATGTATCTCTCTCAGAATTCCTATGCTTTCATAGGCATCTAATTCTCTGCTCAAAATTGCACGGCGAGCAAATACCGTGACCCTAGTGCTTGCAGATGCTGCACGAAGCAATACGGATACGACTACGTTGATGCTTTCTGCGCCGCAACGACCTCCCCTACGTGGGGCATCATAGTGTGCCCTGTCCGTCTTCTCTAGCGGTTCGCTGGTTTCTTGGACAAGCGTTGCAAGCCAGCTGTACGCGCGGGATCTTCCTCCAATTGGCCCGAAGGTTGAGATGGCGACTGGATCGGCCATGTCCTTGTCTAGCTACCACCACCCGGGCGGGCTAGAGCCTACCTAGCCTGGGCTGCGTTGAATCAGAGAAACAAAATAGGCCGATGAGAGGACCCTTTCTTCTTCTTCTTTTTTTTTTTTTTTTTGCGCATCGAGCGATAAGGAATGTCAAAAACCCAGTCTTTGACGGACCGAATGTTGACGGGCATGCTGATTGGGCAGGGCAAAGAAGGAAAGAAGATCGAGGATGAGAGAACAGCTGTCAAGACTCAAAACATGGACACCGAAGGGGGCACAATCAATTGATCGAAGAAACAAGTGAAACTACGGCATCCTGTTGGTTACCGGCAGCAAAGACATGAAATGATTGCACTTACAGGTTCGGGCTGGTTGTGAGGGATCAGCCTGGCAGGCTAAGGGAAACGACAGTGCAGGTGCAGGTACAGGTGCAGGGCCTGTGTGTGTTTGTTGTTGCGATGATCCGTTCGATGTCATGCAATGCAGCAGCAGCAGCGCCTTGCAGCGCAAGAGCCGGGCAAACGGGACAGACGGCTGTGTATGGAGACGGTAATGATTGTACCCCTATTCCTTGGAGATAGGAGAAGAAGAAGAAAGGTCGAGGCTTGATCGCCGTGCGCTCTTTAGCTTGAGCCGGTTTGGAAGGGGTTACAGTTGGCAAAAGCGGCATACAATGGCAGCCCTCAGGGCATTGCTTCAACCAACAAGTTAAATCATGGTTGGCGCAGGGAGGCATCTCACGGCATGCCATCCCGCCACCAGGAAGAGCGGGAACAGACACAAAAATTTGCCAGCGAGCACGGCAGGATGGATCTGCGGCGAGCGTCTGTCCACGTTATCGTCTCTGCATCGCATATTGTTAGCTCTGTTTCCGAGCGTACAGACTAAGTACAGTACGTAGGGCATGCCTGGCAGATCGCCATGCCGACGTTGTCGTGCACGTCGCCGGGTGGCGTCGACAACGACTTGCTGTGATTGGCTTCTGTTAACCTGCCGCGGAGGTCCGGGCGAGCCAGCATGCAAGGTAAGCGGCATTGCCCGAGTGTCTGTTCTCCATGACATTGTGTCTTGGTGGACCGTAGAATGGCCGGCGGACCATAATTGCCCGCGGGACGCCACCACCTTCGGCCCTTACTTGGTGTTCGTGTCGCAGGCCGCTGAACCGCTCAGGGGTTGGACAGACACGTCAACGTCGCTCATTTGCTGTGGCTGACTCTTGTCTAGCGTGGAGCCATGAGCCTGTAAAGCTCTGCCAGCTTCCTCATAGTGGGGGAGCGGTACGGACATGTCGGACAGAACGAAAAAGAAAGGCGGTGCCCTTTGTAGGTGGACGGGATCGTGGAGAAGACTGCCGAACCGGCCGGGCTCAGACTCACCCTTGGATAACCCAACCAGTCGGAAACGAAGGACCGGGGGGGTGGTTGGTGATTGAGGCAGTCAATTTGCAAGGCCTGCAAAAATTGTACAGAGTAATAAGGTGTCCTTTCCCTTGGACTTGAGTTTGCTTGACGACAGCACAATTTGTCCATCGTAGGCTGAACGGTCAACAGGGCGACGGCAGCGTGGTGCTGACTTGTTCTTCAGAAGTCAGACTGAGTCGATCGAACAGGGCAGGGTGGGCGGCAATGTCCTCGTCAAGCACTTGAAGCACCCTAGGGAAGGTACACCGGAGACATACCCATACGTAGCTACCCAGGACGGACCTAGAGGGATTTTGGGTTCATGAATATGAAGTGTCTCGAAACCGACGGCATGGGAAGACAAGCTCTTGGCTGTTTTGGAGGGGCAAGAGAAGCTCAACGAACGCTGAGGAGGGTTCTTTCCGTCCGAACCTCGTGTCTCCTCCCCTCCGACGAAACCATCACAGGTGTTGCAGCTTGCCTCAGCATTGATTGGTCAGGCAGGCAGGCGGCAGGTACCTTACTCGAGGGCATTTTTAATGAATCGGGGAATGCCCGTGGGTCATATCGACTGTTAACGGCGTACTCCATCTCGCCCGTTTCCCCTTCATCCATCTCATCACCCTACGACCAAACGGTGCCAACCAACGTCCGTTCCAAGAAAACTTCATTCCACTCGGGACCATCCCCCAAATGCCCTTGGCCCGTATGCTATATCCCTCCCGGCCCGCCCCAAGGACGGACGACCTTCAACTGTCAACATACATACCAGCGGGCCACACCACAGGAGAGAATCTTCCGGCCTCGTTCCATTACATAGTACATTCATTCAACGTTACTCCGTTCATCCGGGCCGAACCCCATGGAAACAATCCCATCGCTCATCCTCTCTGTATCCTTTGCCCCTTCTCTTCATCGGCCCAACGCCCTCCTCTCGGGTTTATTTCCTACAAGGTGTGCTTCGTTCCACTCCCATCAATTCTGCATGGTCTTTTCCCTCAAACTGATGCGATGGCCGGCGCCAGCCAAGAGAACCGCAAACGCCCGCCTTGTTTGTGTCCCCACGAATGTAGACACTGGCAGGGTAGGCTGGTGGAGTAGAGACCCCCATCTTCAAATACTCCAATTCCCCATCATGCCTGTCCCAGGCTGTGCCCGATGCTGATGTCCCGGTCCTTGCAGGGATTCAATTAACAATCAAGCCCACCAGCGGGATGCACAACAAATTGCGGATGCTCCGAGATTTCGACGGACGACTTCTACCCTCATCTGGCTGGACACAAGACTGTGGACGCCGATAAGACGTCAACAGGCTCCGACATTATCTCTAACCAAGCGCTATTTGCAAACACATCGTAGCGCGTTGTCAACTTTGATTACCATATGATATCAGCTGCCGAACGTTGACATTCCGGTTGCTTTCTTGTCCGACCTGTCGTTTGTTGACGTTTCCGAAGAATGTTTCTTTGCTCGGATACCAGGCGACATCATGGATGAAGAATCGCGTCCCCACAACACCATCGTCGAAAAGTCCTATCGTCTTAGCCACAGTTTTGAACTGTCAGTGGCCACGGCTTGATCGCTTCCCAAGGCCAAGTGACAAAGTTGCATCCCACTCAAGCCCAAAGCCAGAATGCAGCTGCATCTGTAGCGTATGGTTGGATCTAGGATTGTTCATGCCCAAACCAATACACACGAACTAGGAGGCCCCGTCCATCTCTTCCCAATTCCCACGGCAGCTTTTTATGCCTAACATGGCATGTACTACCATGTACTGCACACCCAGGAAGCACCACCAGCCTCAAGCTTCAATCAAAGTCGCCAGGGCGTGGGATCCCACTGTGGCTGGACACTTGTATCCTCCCACAAGGTTGCGCAGGCCTGCTGCAGTGATCGCTGCCTTGATACGGACCCTGTTGGTGTGCTTGCTGTCAAAGCCCAAAGGTGCACCAACTGCCATCCTTTTCCGAGGCCTCAGTCACAAGAATGACAGTACAATCAATGTACCGTAAGCTCACAGCATAGAGGCACAGCGGAAGTTGGGCGCGCTTAGACATGAGGTCTGTCCGCAGAATATTACGATACGCGTGTCTAGTGGCGGCTTGTCGGACATGTGCCCTAGTCGTTGGCGAGATCAAAGAAAGTCCCAATAAATCACCATCCGGGGCCGAAGCAGCAGAAGATTTGGCGTGCCCCATTTGTCCATCCAGCCCCTGATCATCGAATGCCTGGCGTGCCCGGCTGCAGGATTGCAAATCGAAAGACTCACCGAGTTCCCAACTTCCTACTACGTAGGCAACTAATCCCGCCTCCCCTGCTATGCGTGGGTTGTCGTCAGATGCTTGCCTCGGATGGGAGAGGAAGCTGACATGCAGACATCGAGTCCATGAATGGCCCAAAGCAGGAACAGCAGGACTCGGATGTTATGTCGCCATGTGCTGCTGCTGCATCTCGACCTTGGAAGGGAAATTAACAAAAGACCATCCAAGATGCCAGGTTGTGGTGCGGTGCTTGAAAAGGTGCGCCGCGCATCCCTGCAGCCAAGAGCTGCCTTGGCACCAAACTTAGACCCAACTCGACATGCCCCTGGCTGTATATTCACCTTTCTCCTCGGGGGCCCACTGCTGCGTTGCACTGGCACCTAGCCGGCCCTCGTCTCCGGTTACAGTACTCCGTAGTTTGTCGTCCAGCTGTTTGTCCGGCTGGTCTCATCATCAGAGAATCGTCATACCGCCATGGACCAAATCGTTGTCTGTGCCGCCTCCCTCCTTCTTGACTCGGGCGGCTCGACCTTTTCGAGACAGACAAGACGCTAGCGATGAATGAGCACCGCAAAGGGAAGATTCAGGGGCTGAACCCCTCCAACCGGTCTCTCTTTCTCTCTCTCTCTCTCGCTGTTGGCTGAACAAGGCGACCTTTTAGCTGCTTTGGTTTCTCATTTCTGAAATGTGAAATCCTTCCAGGCCTGATACCCGTTTTCCTAGGCTCCAGCTTTGCTAGCAGCCTCACACGCAGGTTGGCTGATGCGCGAGTTCGAGAAGCCCAGCACAACGTCTTTCCACCCCTCTCGGAGGGAAGAAAACAAACCCGCTTCTGACGGGACGCCAGCTTGCTCGTTTTCGTGAGAGCCGGATCCCTGGTTCATCTCTATTAAAAAGCTGACCAGGGTTCTGCTGATGGATGACGCAGTGGATGTTACTCACGGGTGCTGAGCGTATCCTCTTCGGGCGGCATGCCGCGTAACAATCATGAACCCCGGTCTATATTAGCTACCCTCTCAAAGCTTTTCCCAGGGGTCGAAATCGGGCGGCTTCTTCGGAGACAAAGCTACGAGCTGCCTAGCCAAGACGAATCTTTCGCGCCTCGAATGCAACCGAAAAGCCGTTATCAAAGCCCCAAATGCTGGATTGCCTTTCCTGGTTCCACAAAGAGGGGCGGCTATTTCTCACTTTGCAGGTACGGCAATCGCGAGAAACCGCGGGGGTTTGGTCCTGAGGATCAGCGTCGCCGCAGCACCTAGCCGTCAACATGGATCCGGTCAGCCCCGTATCCGCGAAAAGAATACGAGTACAATTATATGCGAGTATATCACTCGGCGGCTATGTCGCGGTCGCTCACGAAATCAAACACCCCAACACGGCACTTAACAGGTCAGTCGCCTGCACGACAACTTGATGATCGTTGTACTAGCGGAGGGGTGAGTGCCGACCCTATGTTGGCTCCGGTATCACCTCTATCGTCAAACCATGTCACAATCTGGGCGGGACCGTTCTATCACCACGCGGAACACCGGGCAACCGACCGCTGACACCTGGGAATCCTGCGGCACAAGTCGGCGATGTCACTCAGTTCGACATACTATCCGTCAACCAGAAAGAGAATAGTCAATGTCTCGGTTGGTATTGTTCTGCGGCTGGCCTCGCAAAGCATTCGCCATGGCACATGGTCCAGGGCACTTCGATCCTTCTGTCGAGACCCAATATATCCCATCCCATCTGCTAGTTGATGGCGAATCAACCAACTGCGGGCAGCCTGCTCAGACCGAAACAGGGAGGAGTGCAGCAAATAAGCTTATCGAATCCAGGCGTCACGCAAGTCTCCAATTCGGTTGGGTGCAGCCAAGGAGATCCTCATTGAGGATCGGCAAATTGCGCGAAAGCTTTGAACCGCCCAGTAGGCCACCCCCATCATCCCTGCTCTGGTGTAGATGGAGTGTCTGTCTTGTATGTTGTAGAGTCTAGCGTACGGCTCATCGCAGCTACCAAATGTCGGACACTCTACATTGTCTGTTGCGTGGCTGTGCTCTGCTTGTATTTAGGGCCTGTTGGATCTCGGCATTCGACTACAGTATCGGCTCATACACGTATCAACTCTGAATCTGATTTCCATGTCCGGAAAGCTAATGGGGAGACGAGCTCGTCCAAACCTGTGCGGTTCCAGGGGCAGGATCGAATGCGTTCCACGAGACGATCGAGCTCGGGATGAAGAAGTGACATGGCCAATCTGCAGTTCCAACGAGGTGGTCTGGATTACGACCCCCAAGAGCGGCACAGATTCCCCGGGCCGGCGGGTACCTTACCTCCAAACGGGCGTTGAGTCTTGACGTCTTGGTACCGGCGGGAGCAATGATAGGTCGCTGACGCGACAGACCAACTTTGGAATCAGGCTCGAACAACAAGAGTCATCGACCCTGTTCTATCCTCTTGAATCCACACTCCCTAAACTCTTGAGATGGATCAACTGAGAGCATGGGCCCCAGATGCGGTCCGGTGAAGTCGCATCTCTTCACTCTCCCGAATCGTCGGGGTCTCGACCATTGTGACCCTGACTGGGTGCTGTAGCGGTTTTGATAATGAAGACCGTCCCCTGAAAGACCAATGACAGTAAGCCAGGGAGGGACCTTCGATGCCCTGAGGTGCCATCTCGACCGAGACCAGCCAGCTTGGTTTTCAATGGACACATCCCGAAGATGCCGGCATTGCCTAGAGCCCGTCGCCCACGTACCACGGAACTAGGCGATGCCGGGGGGACGGCGACCCTTTGCTACCCGCATTTCTACCACGTCAGTTGGCTTGTCCACTTTGCCGCACGCCCAAGGGCCCTGGGTAGCTCATCAGGATTGGACTGCTTCAGAGAGCTTGATTTACCTGGACCCTTCACACAGGGGTCTCTTTTCACTGTGCCGTTGTGGATTCCTTGAGGGCTTCCGGTCTCCGACTCGGCCGCCTGTGGGATATTCTCCCTGGCTAGATGCGAGTAGCCGGCGGCAAATGGCTCCACATCCGTGCATATTGCTTCAGAATCACCGCTGCGGAGGAAAGGGACGGACTCTGCCAGGCACGTGGCCAATGTTTACAAAGGCTGTAGTAAGTAGAGTTGGAGACCTAGCCCCGACTGGTCTCGGGTGTGTTCTGGCTTTCCTTAAGCCTGGGTTACAGGTGCCTGCCTCTGGACTGAAACTGAGTTCTATTGTCGCCGCTGAGAAGAACTCCGCCTAGGCTCAATGCTGCGTAAGGAAGGGAACACGTTTCCTTGTCCTTCATCACCGACATGTAGGTGTGGTTGTGCAACCATGAGGGAGAGTTGAGTCTCTTGTCTTCCATACTGAATGAACACGGTTTCCGTTTTTGCAAGTTGAGAGCTCCAAGGAATCTCCCTGGTCAACATTGTGATGCCATTCTGCAGGGCATAGAACCGAGCACTCCTCTTACATGCGACAGACGTATATACGGCCATCGAAAACGGCTTGGCTGGAAGTTGGAACACTGCGATGGCGAGCCAACGTCAACGCCACGTGGGTTCCAGGCTCCAGAGGATTCGGAGGATCGTGTACGGCAGCGCTCGCTGACGAGACCTTGAACCGCGGGAGTTGCATGATTTTGGAAGTCAGGTCTCCCTCAGGTTACGTGTCGAGTCTAACGGTAACATGGGAGAAGCGAGCCGGAGAAGACCTGTGCTCACGGTGATTATCAGTCCATGTACTTAAAA
Organism: Colletotrichum lentis; assembly: GCA_003386485.1. NCBI lineage: Eukaryota > Fungi > Ascomycota > Sordariomycetes > Glomerellales > Glomerellaceae > Colletotrichum > Colletotrichum lentis. The sequence continues at coordinate 3,890,895 of NWBT01000045.1, forward strand.
ATCATGTTTGAGTCAAACTGTGAGCAAAGCAAACTAGATTCAAAAGGGGTTGCAACCACACCCATCACTTCATAAATCAAAAGAGTATTGATAATCAACCAAAGGCCCGTGGTGTCAAGCATTTTTGAACAAGAGACATAGAGACGGGTTAATTCAGGACGCCATCATCGCGACAGGGGGCTGTCGTGATGTCTTGATATGCCAATTTCCGTTCTCAAACCACCACATACGACCATACCCACTGGAAAACTCGGGATCCCGTCCGCTCTCCCTTAGATAAGCCAGTGAGGGCCGGATTAGTAGTTGGGTCGGTGACGACCAGCGAATACCTGGTGTTGTATGTCTTTGATCGATTTTTGTTGTGGAACTGTAGAATCTCCACGGTTCTGTTATTTTGCTTAACTTTGGCTGGCGACGACGGCACGGCCTCGAGCAGCTAGTGCCCTTCCAACAAGCCAGCCATGTGGGCACATACTCTGTAGTCCGTCGGGAGAAGGAGTGCTGCTCCCGTCTAGAAAGCATTTTGTATTTCTTCTTCGGTAGACTGAATGGGGACCTCTGCTTCATCTTACGCCTGTACTCCAGGCCGCGGAAGGAATGTCGCCGTCAGAAGTACAGCATTCAGAGTCCGTCTCGCTAGAACTGGTGCCGGCCTCGTGTTGGCTCTCTTCGTCATGATCCCGAAGACTCACGGAGAGGTCTTTTAGACAAGCGTCTTCCAAGATTTCGGACGCCGACGGTCGGTCCTTCGGCGACGGTGCCAACAATCGTGGCTGAAGCTCTCGAAGGGACACAGTCACCCTCAAGGTCTCCAAGCTATGATCTGTGAACGGATGCGCCTTGGCAGTATACTGATTTACGTGGCTGTGTCAAGTTTGGAAGGAAACCCTCCTTTGTCAACATTCGAATACGACGGCTCCGAGAGACCAAAGTCGACGGCGTGGGGATAGCCCCTCTCAAGAACGAAACCCAGCATTTCGGGGGCGATGAACCCCATTGTCCCTCTCCGCATCGCGTCCGAGGGTCTGTTGAGCCATGTCAGGCCGCAATCACTTGCTGATGCCGAAGTCGGATATCCGAACAAGCCATTGCGGGCCTTCCAATGCGACAAGTATATCCTACTCTCCGGATTGGAGTAGACTCCAGATAGGAGCCGGGTGAGAGCTTACCCCTGGCTTGAGATCTCTGTGTGTGAAGCCGTTGCGGTGCATGTGACGAAGTCCTTCCGCAAGTTGACAGGCAATGGCCTTCGCATCGTCTTCAGGTATGGGATTTGCCAGGTACTTCACCGTTGGGGACGTATTCCATGGTGATGAGCATTGCTTCCGAAGTATCAAACCAGCCAAAGGACTGGACGAAGGACGGGAGGTACTGCCGCTCAAAGTCAGTATGAACCTGTCTGCGATTTGCTCTCGGGGGGGAGAGACAAGATGGGTATAGCCTTTACGCGTTGCTGAGAGAGCCCCATGACGGCCTCTGGCTCCAGGTGGTAGTCAATATCGTCAGCCGTCGTGGAATCGAACGGGATCTCCTTGACCGCCCTGACCGTCGGACCGTTCGGCCGCGCGGGTCGGTCGCATTTACTCCAGCCAAACGGTCCCGTAAGCGCCTTGTCCGAGTCTGTTCTGCTGCTATCATCGTTCTTTCAACTGTACCCTCCTGTCGCGGCCCGAAGTGCCTCGTTCGTAGGATGTGAGTCGCGTCGAGTCCAGAGAGAACGACGTCTCGAGCCTAAACTCCTGTACGAGATCGGAACGGAGAGGCATGTTGGATCGTGTGTGGTAGTTCAGGTGTCATTCCGGTCTATCGCCAACCTCTGCTAGCAAGATTACTAAACGTGGTGATAGCTAATAGGACACATAGTGGAAGGTCTCCAAGCTCATCCCATGTCTTCCAAGGCCCCAAGGCGGATGGCAGGGTAGGTTTCCTTAATGAGATTATTTGATGTACTCAGGATGAAATCGTTCGCGGAGAGAGCGCGCGCTACTACTGATGATCCCTCTCTTTCAGCTCAGCCTGATCACGGGACATATGCATGCATGTCAGCGCCAAGGCCCATACACGCTGATGATGATGGATTAGGAAGGCGCAGTCCCGCGTCGGCTTTCTTTCGTATCATTCCGGTTTGTCCCCGCCTATTACTTTTGCAATTCCTTCAATCCTCGAGTCTATCTTTGGAATCTCGATTTTCGAAGTCCTCAAGATCCAACGGGACTTGTGACCTTAAAAAAAAAATCCCCAGATGCAATGGTAGCTACAAGGAAACTCGGCCGAGCCTCGTGGGTCTGCGCAGCAACAGCCTCAACATCTATCTCATCGGGTTGGACGAGCGAGACGGAAGTCCATGCGCCTAGTCCTGTTGGTGTATTTAAAAACAAATCCAGAAATAATACAATGCCTCTACACACCTTTCCCCCACGTCTGTCTTGACCCCCGCGTCCTCACAACTTGGACTTGGGTTCCTTCTCGTCGTCCTCCTCTTGTTTTAACCGGATGAGGCCCTGTATCACGCAAGTCAGCAAAACGAAACACACCCCCGCCTCTCCAAACTAAACACCGCTCGGGGAACGTCGCGGAACTCACCTCCTGGACGCAGGTCGCCAACAGCGTCCCGTCGCTCGCGAAAATCTTCTGCAGCACGACACCCCTGCCGTCGCCGCTCCAGGGGCTCTCCATCTCGGTGAACATCCACTCGTCGGCCCTCACGCGCCTCGGCTCGTGGAAGTAGATGGAGTGGTCGAGGCTGACCATCATGCCCAGGTGCGGGCGCGTCTTCCAGTACTCCATGCCGCCTGGCTCGTTGTTGCCCTCAAACTCATTCAGCCGCTCGACCTGCTCCTTCATCTCGGGCGGCAGGTCGTCGAACTCCTCGGGCTTGAAGGGGAACCTCCACAGCTTGTGTATGCGGCCGACGGTGCCAATGAAGTAGCTGTCCGACATGTAGGCCAGGGCGTTGAGGTGGGCCTGGTGGCCGCCGCTGACCGAGATGCGGCCGCGCGCGCGCACCCAGTTGTGGCTCTTGATCTCGTCGAGCCTGTTGCCCTCGTCGGCGCCGACCATGGAGATGCGGTACGTCTGGAAGGGCGAGTGCGTGTTCCACTCGGGCTCTTCGTTCCAGTTGGCGGGGGGCGGCCTCACGCCCTCGGGCAGCGGCGCGGCGTGGCGGACCTGTTTCTCGCCGCCGCTGCCCTCCTTGACGAACGAGACGGTCGTTGTGAAGATGCACCGCCCGCGCTGGCGGGCCTGCACGGTGCGCGTCGCGAAGGAGCGGCCGTCGCGTACGCGTTCCACGTGAAACAGAATGGGGATCTCGGAGGAGCCCGCGAGGAGGAAGTAGCAGTGGCACGAATGGATGAAGAAGTCGTTGGGGACCGTCTTCTGCGCGGATGCGAGGCACTGGGCGATAACGGCGCCGCCGAAGATGCCTCGGGCGCCGGGCGGGTGCCACGGTTGGCGCGTGTTGGTGAAGATGTCCTTGCGGCATGTCAGTTTGGGTGTCCCGACGATGAGTGTCCGGTTTTCGGCCATGACGAGGGAGACAGATGCCGGATGTCACTCACCGGACCAAGCACCCCGAGCTCCGTCACCTCCAAGACGTTCTCAATTGGTGCCTTGTTGGGGTCATCGGGCGGCGGCCTGATGATTGTCGATCTTCCGCTGGCCATCTTGCCTGCTGCAACTCCTTTCTATTAACAATTTCCAAAGTCGTCGTAGATTAATTGAAGCCGGCCCTCAGGCTCGATGCATATGCTCTTCACAAATTCGCGCCCTTGGGATTTTGACAGGCTCGACAAGTTTACTAAACGCTGCCAGCGCTAGGCAATGGATGGGGTGGAACGTGAGGGTCCGAGAAAAGAATGAGATGGACGAAGACGTTGTAACGATGTAAGGATGTATGGCTGTAGCCTGTATACGCATGTTCGCTTGTGAACCCGAAAATCCGGTCGAGACGCGACCAGGTCCCCTGAATGTGTTACCTACTACGTAGTACAGTACCGGTACATGGAAAGTGCCGAGGTCCAGAAGTGGGGACCCAATTGTCATCGTTAGCCTACCTACTACGTAGGTACCTACAGTAACCTAGGTAGTGCTGAACATCCTTTCCCCAATGCCCCCACCGCCTTCGCCAGTGCAACGGCATCACAAGCTTCTTGGCGCGGTGGTCCCGATCCCTAAGCCCGCCCGCCACTATTCTTCTTCTTCTTCTTCTTCTTCTTCTTCTTCTCGAGGATGGTGATGATGGTGATGAAGACAGACCACGGTTCTTGAGGTGTTGGGACTCACGTTCGTCCGCCGCGGACTTTTGAGGATGACAAGACTCACCACGCCGCCCGAACTGCAAAGGAGGGAGGGGGCGAAAAAGGCGGCCGGAACACGGAACACTGTTCCCCACCGACGCGTCTCTGCTTCGGCTTTCTTTGCTCCATTGGAATTGATGGACTGATTGTATGGCAATGACCTCCGGACGCAGGCGACTCGTGGCTGGCGCGCCAGACATCCCGCCCCACGAACACCACCCGAAGCTGAGCGTCTGTCACTCCGGCCGAAGGATGGGCAAACCGCCATGTGTGTGTGCACTCGCGACGATGGCTCGGCTTCTCCTTCGAACCCGCGCACGATTACCAGCATTGCCTATGCCCATAACCCAGAACCCTTGGTTCCCTCGGATCAGCAATCTTAATCATCCACGATACTCTCCATGAGCACAGCACAGAAGAACACCCAAAGGCCAGGTGTGGAAAGTGGTCATCGTAGTCACGGCGAGCTCATCACAACGGGGCCAGAATCTACCAAGAGCGAGCGATTGTTCATTTCACTACCGTTAACCTGTGCTACACTGTCGATCCAGGCTTTCGGGGTCCCCGGAGGAACTACCTCTTCCCAGCAGCAGCCCACCGGATACCCTTTGGTCCCTCCATCAGCCGCATCTGCATCCCCTCCGGCACCGACGTCTTCTTCTTCGAAACACTCTCGGGAGTTTTCTCCCGAATCTTCTCCGGCATCCACTCCTGCACCACCCCCGCAAAATCCACATCAACGACGCAAGTCTCCTATTTCGCGTCCTCGTAGATGGGCTCCAGACCCTCCCAGGCTTGCTGCGGATCTCCCTCAGGACCGGCCTTCTCTCTCTGCTGCCAGTACTTGCCGTTGAACTTCCAGTACGACTCGCCAGTGACCTCGCACTTGGCCTTTTCGAACCACGCCGGGCGGAACTCGAGGCCATTCTCCTCGCGCTGCCGTCTCCGCGTGCGCTGCGCCTCCTCCAGTCGGTTCTTTTCCTCGGCCGCGAAGTCGTACTCGCCGTCCTCCATGGCGCGCTGGTCCGGACGGAGACGCGAGTCCGTCGGCGGCAGCCAGGGCCTGAGCTTGTCGTCGATGTGGTTGAAGGTGAGGACGAAAGGCGTGAGGTTGAATGGAATATTGGGCGGGCGGGGGTTCGCCTGCCAGATGAGGAACGCCCTGTTGGGGTCCGCGATGCTGCCGCCCTTGTCGACCGACGCTGAGTCGCCGGGGTCGTCGACTGTGGCCTCGTATCCGGGCGTCAGGCGAACGTACAGCTTCGAGTTCCAGCGTCCTCCCATGCTGTAGCGCACCCTGCCGTCGGCATCGAGTACCTTGCCCGAAATCTTGTATGCGCTGGACGCCTTCCAACCACGTGGCTGGAACTCGACCTGGCACACCTCGCCCGTCGTCCAGTTCTTGACCTCCATGGGGCCGTAGTTGTCCACGGTGGGGTTGCCGGTGATGATGCCAATGACGGAGGACGTGACCTTCTTCCACGTGTAGAGATCCTCCTTGCCTCCGGCTGTAGGGCGAAGCTTCAAGAACCAGGTGCCCAGAGGGTTGATGTCGAAGGACTTGCCATAGAACTTGGATTTGACGGCTGATTCGCCCCAGTAGGTCCACTTGGGAGACTCGGCCCAGGCAGCACCAACAGGCGGGTGATGACTGACCTGCTCAATGAAGAAGCGGTAGTTCTTGTCAGGCCGGACATACTCAAAGGTCTCTCCAAGAAGAGGGTTGAAAGGCTTTGCAACACGACCGATGGTAGACGCGTACTCACTGGCAGCAAAGGCAGCCACATAGATGAGACGTTCAATCGAGTCGGATCGTTCAGCAGCTTGGTCCAGAAGGTCGACATATTCCATGTCTTCGCCAGCGCGGTAAAGAAGTGAAGTCGGTTCGTTGAAAGAAACCGGCAGTGTCATCTTTGTCATGTCTTTGCCAATCATGGACTTGAGAATACTCTGTGCGTGCACAAGTCAGTGACTTGAAGATGACTATGATCATGCGTTGCAGAAACTTACCCAGAGTGAGATCTTGGGCCGATCATCCGCATCCATCTTGAGGCGTGTTCTGATACCGTTCTCGTAACCCTTAAAAGAGCTGCTGAGATCTATACCACCAGAGACAACCAGCTGCTGCTCCTTCTTCTCTTCATGGGGCGTGGCCGCGGCCTCGGATGGCGGCAACTGGCTGACTTCGACCTCTCCGGCGTCCACGGCGTCGAAGAACTCGTCCTCATCCTCTGACTCGGAATCCGACAGCTCAAGGTGGTCCAGAACTGTCTGCTTTCTCGACAGAGGTCTGCTGGGCGACTTGGGCCGGGTCGCGAGGTCGTCCGTGCCTACGGGAGCCTCGACGGTCTCGGTGCCATCGACCTTGTTGTCGCCGGCTTCGGGCTTCGGGCTGGCGGCCGCCGGCGATTCGTTCATAACTTCGCGGAGTGCACGCTTGGCAGCCTTACGCTTGGCCTCGGCCTGGTCAACGCGCTCCTCCAGGATCTCCTGCTCCTTGGCAACCTTGGCCATGCTCTCCTCCCACATGCGGCGCATGTCAATCTCACGATCCAGGCGATACTGCCAGTAGGCATCGCGATCCTTAGAAATCCGCATGAGGTCTCCGACGAGCCCCGTCAAGCTTCGAACGGCCGCGTCATATGTCGTGAGAGCCTGGGTGACCTTGGCGTCGGAAACGATGGTGTTGGGGTTCTTGGAGGCCTCGGCCAGCATCGCAGCGTTGACGGCGGAAATGGTGTCGAGTTGCAGCTTGGCCGACTGGGCCGTGATGTTGAACGCGTCCTTGGAGACAGAAGGTTCTTCACGGCTGCTGACATCCTCGAAGTCGTCGTCATCATCGTCATCGTCGGGCGCCAGATGGCCGTTCCTCGTAGCCCTGGATTGGCCAGCGTCCGTCGCAGCGTTGGCAAAGTCATCGTCATTGCTGGCGACGGTACTCGCACCAGCGAAGTCACTTCTGTGAACAGACATCTTACTATGCGACGTGGTTCTGGGGATCTGCACACTGCTCCTCCTCGTGTCGGCCACGCTCGCACTCTCGCTGTGGGCGTCGTTGATGGAAAGCTCGGGCGACTTTCCGGCTTGCTCAGCCTTAGCCTGTCTGAGAAGCTCGGCGCCACGAGCCTTTTGGCGCTCTTCCTCCTTGGCCTGGTCCTTTGTCCACTGGATCGAGTTGTTCAGGGCCCAGAACCAGCGCTTCGCTTCGACCTCGTGGTTGGCCTTGAGGGTGTACTTGACGGAAGACTTTCCAATGATTTCGAACTTTGTCTTCTCGTCGGCGCTCATGTGCAGCTTGGCGATGCGGGTGTTGATGGCGCCGCGGCAGGCGGAGCCGGCGTCGTCTTGGTGCTTGTAGTAGCTCAGGACGCCGTCCTCGAGGACGAACCATCGGAGCTGGTATCCCTTGCGGTAGTTCGTCCATTTCTTCAGGTAGCCCTTCATCTCCCGCGCCTCTCGCCCAGCCACGGGGTCTCCCGAGGCGGAGGCTCCAGCGCCCTGTGAGGCCGCCTGGCCGAGAACGGCTTTCTCCTGGATGCCTCTCTGAGCCGCGACGGCAGCGGGGGATCGCTTCAGCATGGCGCGTGTAACATCATCCTTGGCGACGTCCTGGGGGAGCTTGCCCTTGCGATCTCGGCGAAACGGATCGGCTCCGTGAAGGAGAAGGACCTGGATCAGCTGGGTGTTCTTTTTGCGAGCGGCCTCGTGGAGGAGAGTTCCCCCGGCCTGGATAGTGATCGGCTCAGTCGCGAACTCGGTGCTGTTGATGTCGAGGATTTGCTTGAGGCGGGGTTCCTCCAGCACAGTCTCAAGAGCCTTGTAGTCATTCTGCGCAATCAAGCCCTGGATCTGCCTGACCTTATTTTCAGCGAAGAGCGACCGCGAGAGCTGCAGCAGCTGGAAAATATCGGGATTTCGAGCGACGTCGATGGGCAAGCGGCCTTGGTGGTTGGCGACAGCGTCGTTGATCTCCTTCTGATCGAGCAGGAGCTTGACGACCTGTGTCCGACCTTGGATCGCGGCCACGTGCAGCGGGGTATTACCGTCCTTGTCCCTCGCGTTGATGTCGATTGTGCCGGCGCCGTCGGACAGGACGTACTCGACGACCTGATACTCGGCGCATTGTATGGCGAGGTGCAGGACAGTGGTGTCGTCGAGACCGCTACCGCTCAGGGTGTTGATGGAAGAGATGCTCGTGCGCGGGCCGCCCTCGGCGGTGTCGCGTATCGCTTTGGAAATGGAGGCAGTGTCGCCGCTTCGCAGGGCCTCGACTATGCGAAACTTGCGAACGGACTGCTCGAGGGAGACGCCCTTCTCGCTCGGTGAGGCAGCAGCAGCGGCGGCGGCGGCGGCGGCGGCGGCGGCAGCGGTGGTGCTCATCTTGGGGATGGTCGCAGACGGCGGGCTACTGTGGGAGGGGGTTCGGCCCATGGAGGGAGAGATGGAGAGCCTGTTGGCCCCGTTGCTGCGAGGGGCGTTTTGGGCCATGGGTATGCTCATGTTTGTATGGGATGCCGCTGCAGATGGTGGCGACGTCAGCGGCGCTCCGTCATCCGAGTTGGAAGGATCTTCGTCGCCGCGGGAGTGATTTCGTCGCAGGAGGGAGAGGGCGGCGGCCGACTTTGACCGCTTGTGGGTGCTGGAATCAGGAGAGGGTTAGCCTATATGTCGCCAAGGTCGGGCTGCAGTCGCAGTTGCTGTCGCAGTTGCTATCGCAGTCGCTGCAGGACGCGTGTAGTGTGTGTGTGTGTGTGTGTGTGTGTGTGCAGCAGTGTCTCTCGGCAAGGGAAACGGTACCGTACCGTGAAAGGCAATGGTGTTTGGGAGCGAAGGGGACTTGTGAGGTGGTGGAAGCCGAGGGCAGGTGGAATGCATAAAGACGGAGAAATCGTCCACGTACCTATCGCCAGCGTCCGACATATTGCAGAGCAGCAAAGAAGCCAAGCTTCCGACGGAGCAACGACCTTACGACGCGGGCCAGCGAAGTGGGATCCCCACTTTCTCGTAAGGATAGTGTGAGTTTATATGAGTTGTCTGGGTCCACACTTCGTGGGTGGGTAATTGTAAACTGGATGGAGCAGCCGGTGAAGGGACAGGCGAGGCGAAGGGATGGATGGATATGGATGGGGACTGAAGGGTAAAGGTAACTGAAGGGTAAAGGTAAAAATGGGGACTGAAGGGTAAAGGTAAGGTAGGTAGGTTATGCCTCCTCGTAGGGGAAATTGGAGCCTCTCGGACCCTTCTGATAGGCTAGGGGGAGGATGGATGTGGAGGAGAGGGGGGTGGTGGGGTGAACGGAGGAGGATGAGCGATGAGGGAGAATCAGACAACAGACAATAACAGAGAGGGGGAGAGCGAGATGGTCAGTGAGTGTTGGGCGAGAAATGTAGAGAGAGAGAAAGATAGGTGCAGGCGATGATGAACTGCACCATGGATATTGATATTGCAGGGGAGTATCCGTGTTCGAGCACGCGAAAGCAGGGCAGAGGAAAGAAGCGGCTGGATGTGGCGGTCGGTGGTGGTGTCGTGGTTGTTGTTACTGCTGCCAAGTTTGTGCCAGTCGTACGTGAACGAAACCGAGGATGGAGGGGGAAAAACAAATGCTGGATGGGAAGAGAGACAGACACACGGCCATGGGGAATGGGTATGGATGGATACTGGACCGTAGCATTCAGCTACTTTCTTTGTCCCTCGTTGTTGTTCCCCACTATCTGTCTTAATGACAAAAAACAACAACCGCCCAACCCGCCTTAGGTTGGAATAAAGGATAGACTCGAACGTAAGGTATCGACGCTATTTTACATAGCCCCATGGGTTGACCTGAGAAACATCCATGGCCTGGTCTCGACGATGACGATCTTTGAAAGCGGCCCTTTCTCTCTCGCCCTCCCTCCACCTCTGTCCATCATCACTCAATCAAACCCCCCCC
>NWBT01000045.1:3901161-3911503 GCA_003386485.1 Colletotrichum lentis
AGAGTAAGCACTATAACTAACGTAGTAGAATTATTAGTAGCTATATGTAGATAAGAATTAACTAACTGCTTATAATTAACCCCCCCGTCCTTGCGCAGCAAACCCGACGTAATGACGTTTCTGTCCTGGATGTGTGACCGCCCGTGGTGACGAAACCACACGGCGCCGGTTCGTTTGCCCAATGAAACGTCGCCATTTCCGTGTTCCATGGAACCCATGGAAACGGGATAAAGCGAACCTGTCGTAACTTTCCGACATGTACCTTACCTTGCCTCTGAGAAAGGTGAAAAGCGCAACACCCCGCCCCCACCCCACCCCCTGTGGCGCTCGTTAACCGAACTACCTACTGCACTGTATCCGTATCGCGCGCGCAGTTGAAGAGTAATTGTCCTGTCATCCATCCATCCATCCTCCCTCTGCCTTGGCGCCCTGATCCGGTCGCCGCGCATTCGCCCACCGTGAACGTGGGAGCGGGGAAGCTTATCTTGGTATCTACTAATACTGCATAATCCATCCCAATGCGCCTGTGACAAAACCCGCCCATGTTTCTGGAAGACTTCGGATTCACGACCACCTATCCATGCGAGTATTCCTATGCATCAACACCCTCAACCCACGGCAAAAGACGGTGCATCATGTGTCTTTTCTCAACCCGATTCCTGTTGATTAGAGTACCCGGATATGTAATAGACCGACGGATAGATTATTCATACATTTACATCCTAGGAACCGCGTCACTCGTTCTCACGTGACTAGAGCGCAGCATATGTACAGAAAAATGGTCGTGTTTATACATGTCATGAATCGAACCAAGCAAATGTTGAGCCTCCCTCCGACGCACACATCATCACTTATCCGCACTACAAAAGAAGAGCAGCGGCGAGAGCGACGAAGCCCGCAACGCCCAAACCACCAATCTTGCCGGCTCCGGCCTGCACCGGCTTGCTGGGCACGGGAGCAGCCGTAGTGTAGCTAGGGAACCCGCCCGTCGGGGTGGGTATATAGCTGGAGCCCGTACCCAGCATTGTGGAGTTGTGCTTGACAACCGTGACAGGGACCGTCAGCGTTGTGTAGATGAATGTTGTCTTGTCCTCATCGCCGCCCGGGCAGTGCTTTCCGCCGGGGCACTTCTCTCCACCAGGTCCGGCCGGGGTTGTGGTCGGCTTGGGAGCGTCGCCCGAGGGCTTGTCACCTCCTTGGCTAACAGGGGGCTTAAACGCCTCGCCGGTAGACTTTGGGGGGTGAGGCACACGGCCAGACGGCTCGGAAGGGACTTGTGCGTCACCCGAAGGCTTGTTGCCGCCCTGGCTGCCGGTCGGTTTGGGAACGACGCTCGAGGGCTTGTCACCTCCTTGGCTAACAGGGGGCTTGAACGCCTCGCCGGTAGGCTTTGGCGGGTGAGGCACACTACCAGACGGCTCGGAAGGGACTTGTGCGTCACCCCAAGGCTTGCTGCTGCCGCCGCCGGCGAGTCTTGTGCTGGTGTACGGGCAGACCGTGGTGTAGGCAGGGACAACCTCGGTGGTGACCTGGCCGACGGGACAGTAGGGGATATCGGGAGCGCATGAGGTGATGGTGTAGGTGTTGGTCGTGTAGACGGTGCTCGTGATCCACTGGGGAGGGGGAGGGGGAGCGGCCGTCGTGGGCACGGCAACAGCAGACGACGTAGACGTAGCGGGACAGATGGTGGTGTACCATGGGACGGTCTCCGTGACGACCTGGCCTGTGGTGCAAGGCACCTCGGGCTTGCAGGAAGTGACGGTGGTAATCTTAGTGGTGTAGATGGTGCTGGTCACCAGCTCCTCGGAGGAAGTGAGGGTGTTCTTGGCAGACTCGGTGACGGAAGCAGTTCCGGTGGGCTTGTCCGAGACAGAATTGGTGGCAGATCCGGTGGCAGAGTCGGAAGCCGTCTTGGTGACATCAGCAGAGCTCGTGGAGCCGGTACTGCTACCAGTGACCGTGGGAGTGGCAGAGTGAGAGTTGCTCATTGTCGTGGTTGGGAAGTCCTCGTCATCCTCATCACATGTGTCGGAGGTGGTAGCGGACTTGGTTGCAGAAGCGCTGGCGGAAACGCTGGCGGAAACGCTGGCGGAAACGCTGGCGCTGCTGCTCAGTGAAGTGATGATACTAGAGTGAGTAGCCGATTCGGAGACGGAGGCGGAAGCAGAAGCCGAAGCAGAAGCAGACGCCGAGTGGCTGGAGCTGCCAGAAACGGAGCTGATGCTGGAGCTGGCCGACGAAGTCGTAGAGACGGCGATAGACGAAGTGGCGGTCGAAGAGACCAAGGACGAGGCCAGGGTCGAGGAGGAGACGCTGGTCGTTGATGTCTTTGGAGGAATGGGGTCGCAGCCGTACTTGAGAGCATCGGCGACAGCCTCTTGGAAGGCCTGGCCGTCGATCTGGTTCATGGCGCCACGGGTCGCGTCCCAGATGGAAACGCCTCCAAAGTGCGGCCTGCCCTTGAACTTGCAAATCAGCTCCTTGACCCTGGAAGGAGGGACGTAGCCGTTCCACCCCGCGCCGGGGCTGGCGAGGACACCAATGTAGAGCTCGGCGTCCTTGCTCTTGGAAGTTTGCGAGATAACCGTCTCCCACTCGTCGTAGTTGGGGGTGTCGGAGGCCTGGCAGCCGGGGTTGTTGTAGAACTGGATGAGGAGGGAGTCGAACTGGGCGTTGTATATGAGCTCCTTGAGCTGGAAGTATGTGTCCGAAGTCGGGCACTGGGGGGCGGCAGAGATGTGGTAGATGCCAACGCTACGGAGCTTCTCAACCATCCTGATCCAGGGCTTCTGGTTGGCTGTGGGCCGTGTTAGTCACTCGCGTCCCGAATAAGGGGCAGACTGCCTGGAGTTGGGTCTGGAACCTACGGTACTTGAACTCGAGGTCGAAATCGAAACCGTCTACGGAGACATGTTCGGTCGCACTGATATCGAAGGGACGGGGACCGGACCAGGTCGGGTCGTAAGGACCGAAAGTCTTGTGCAGAAGCTCGGCGAACTGGTGACCTTCATCTTCGCTAGAGATGTCGTAGCTGCAGGGGCCATCAGTCGGGCAGTAGCCGCCGATAGCCAGAAGGACCTTGATGCCCTTGGACTGGCAGTGCTTGATGTCCTGCTTGATATAGTCGCAGTTCATGATCAACTTGGTGTCCTCGCCAGTCTTCGGGTTCTTATAAAAGACCTCGCCGCCGCAGTGGCCGGCGAAGTTGGTGCCGGGATATCCGCCGCTGTTCTTGGGAGAGTATGTAACGAAAGACACGGCAACGGAGGTGACGCCGGGGGCATCACAGTAGCTGGACAGCCGATCGGAAGGATCCCCGTACTGTCCCCAGTAAAGGTTGAGTCCCCCATAGGACGAAGGAGCCTTGCTCTGCGGCTGCGATGAGGAATGTGCAAGGGCCGGGCTGATGACCGCGGCGGCGGCAAGGAAAGATTTCTTGAAGAGCATTTTTACGGTTGTTGGTGATTAATGAATTAGGTAGTATCCGCGTGTAGGTATTCAGCAACGATTGTAAGGTGGCCGAGGCCGTGGAAAGAGTGTGATGGTGATCTGGGATCAACGAAAGGACGCAGACAAAGGTGTCTGCACGACTGAGAACGCACGCCGTCGTCTCTGACTTCTTGACAGTTACAGAGATGGGGGTAGAGAAGAAGCAAGAAAAGAGAGGAGGGTTCCAAGCAAACGGCGGGAGAAGGGCTCCCATTCATAACGGAACCGTTCGTTGCCTCTCGCCCAGAGAACTTCTGACGATGTAGCGACTAACTACATCGGGGCATCGTCTAGAGTCGACACATCGCGGGTGTAAACCGTGGTGGTGGAGGCGCAGGAGACCAATCTCCCCTCCCCTCCCCTGATGCAGACTACCTCGCGCTTGAAAGGTAGGCATGGCTGACAAGATAGGTAGGTAGCTGGGTAGGTTAGCAAGGCATTGAGACCGGCGAGCGGCACAGTTGCAGCGGTAATTATGGATGGAGGATGCGTGTGATGGTGAGTGGGTGTGCAGATGGCGCGGACGAACATTAGGTACCTCCCTACTTACCTAGGTAGGCACGGTAAGTATTCGTACTGCAGTCTGTAGTAGAGACGACGTGGGCGGCTGTGGGCCCACCGAGAGGCGCCGCTTCGCGAATAGGCAAGCAAGCGCCTTTTCGGTGCAGTACTACTATTAGCCCGTTTGTGCTGGTTACTTACTGCAGACTAAAATGAACCAAACTGTTGGGTGGACAGGAACAGGAATAGCGTCTGCAGAAGGACTCAAGCATTAGGGGTCACCCTTCTCCTCTTATTGGCCGGGCCCCCTGAATCGGCGGGGGACCAGCTACCTGTAAGCGGCGCCAATGCACCGCAGCGCGCTGCCCCCCCGGTCCCTTGGACGACAGAAGCTGGCCGTCGTTCCGGCTGCTTTCTTCAGCCCAGTTGGTGGATGGATAGACCGGAAGAAGGGAAGGGGGGCAACCTGAAGAAGGGCCATTTCGGCTAAGGTGTGATGGCAACCTTGAAGGTTGCCCAGTGTGCCAGTGAGGTGGTTGTTGGCCACTTTCGGTCCTATCACGTCTGTCTGGGGATGCCTAGGCAAGAGTCTCTTCAGGGCCGATTCTTGCAAGTTACGTTTGCGGATGCGCGTGAGCCCCCTCGGTAAAAAAAAAAAAAAACAAGTGCCGGGGGAAGATCTTTGTGCTGGGCCAAGGCTATGTCGATGCCTGAGCTGCGCGCATATCCCAGATCGAGGCCATCAACGCAGGTAACATTGACATGATGCGACGGCTGCCTGGCTGGGGATCAGAGCTCTTCGGCCCTTAAACCTAGGTACATTAGGATCGTCCCACTTCAGCTTCTCTCGACGTCCGAATCCAAACCAGACTTTCACAGCTTAACGGCATTTCTATGCGACGGGAGACACGTACTGGCTCTGCTCACATCTTCGTTGACAAGGAACCCCCGTGGGAAGGGAAGGTCAGTCAAACTCGGATATCATCCTCCCAAGAACGGCGGCGGTTACTCTTCATGGCCTGCTGCTCATCGCCAACCAAACGGTGAGAGATTGGAAATGAGTGGCTGCAGGCGGGCGGCACAACACCAGAGTCACATGAGGATTTCGGAGCACCATGGCTGCCCAAGAGATTCCACCCCNTGATAAACAACTGAGTACGTGCCGAGCAATCGCTCGCCCGGCTAACATGAAGAACCGTCTGTCCGCTCGCCAAGATGCTTCAAAGTCTTGGTGACAGCGGCCATCGTCGGGTGGTGTCTTCCACATTGCACGGTTTTGGCTCTGCCCAGACCGTCCTTCCCAAAAGGGCTTGTGTATCTTGCGCCAAAATCGAAGCGTCTAGGCCAGGTCCAAATGCTCGGCCCTCCATTTCGTTATTGTTTACTACCTACCGAGGTGTCTAAACCAGTTATGCGAGATACCTAGGCAGCTGCCCAGGTTTGCTCCCTCGACATTAACCACACGACGCTGCGATGCCAATACGCCGTCAAGCAAGCGTTCCCAAATGTTCCTCTGTGCCCTCCAGCCCTGCTGGCTGAATCAACCGGTCAACAGATCAAGTCTTGCATGCTTTTTCGCCTCTCAGGTAGAAAAAGCTGAGTGAGTAGGTAGAGAGGAACAAGTAAATACCTAGGTATCTAAGGTACCTTCATACATGTCCCAAAACGGCAAGAGTCAGGAACAAACGACCCACACATTCCTACCCACAGAATATGTACTCCGTACGGATAGCCCGCCGATTTTCCCACCCCTGAAGAACGAAAGCCTGCCCATTCCTCTCCTAACTCCACCGGTATTACGCAGAACGTAAGCAACCCTCGTGATGACATCATTTACCTCACAATGTCCCCGTTGGATTGTGAACGACTTATTCGACTAAGCCAACTTTTCCATCTCGTCATCATCTTTGCAGAGTTGCTGGGGATTTCTTGTTTGGTCTTTCTCTTCAAGAAGGGTCCACTATGTCCCACCCCGAGCCTCAAGTGCTTCCTGCTCAAGCCTCTCTGTTTATGGTTCCTTGTCCAGCCGGGATGCAACGCTCCACGTGTATCCAAACGACGTTCAATCACATTCACGACCCCAACCCCAAATCCAAACCCAAACACCACGCTTCCCAAGAAACATACCATGACAGATTGAAAACAATATCCTCCCATCGCTTCAGATACATCAGCTCCTCATCCCCACAACATTCCGTCTTCTTCAACCTCATAATCAAGATCGGCCTGCCTCTCCTGTTCCGCCCCAACCGGTCCGATGTCCCTCCATCTCCACAGGCTCTGCTGCCAGCCCCATTCGATGTGGAAGTCCACCCCGCGAGCATCGAGGAACCATGCGACCAAACATTCTATTGAGCACGGCGCCGGCGTTTCACAGTCGCTTGCCAACGGACCCGAGGGCATCACCTCACACCCCGAGAAGTCGCGTAGTGCCGGTCTGGAGGCGTCCGCCGCGAGGTCCACCATCTGTTTGAACCGGTCGTACATGTACAGCCAGTGGCCCATAGCAGCCGCGCTGCCGTAGGCGATTTGATCGCTTGGTCCTGTTCAGGTGCAACAGTCAGCCTCGGTCCTCGTACAAGGCGAAGGAAGCCTCTTCGGGTGGGCATGTCGCATTCCACTTACCGACACTCACTCGCCCGCTCATCCGGGCGCAGTAAAAGTAGTGCTCGCCACGCGGATGCGGCAGGACGAGCGTGTTCTGCCCCAGCTCCTCCAGGCTCTTGAACTCTGGCCTCTCCCAGAACGATGTATCGGTCCGGATTCGCAGGATCGTGTCGTGGATATATCCGTTTGCGATGCTCCAAGCCCACCACTTCTGTGCCGCCAATGAGACCGTCCTCAACTGGTTGTTCAGTCGCCTCAACCTGCCCTTGCACGGCGTCGCCTCTGTCGCGTTTTTGCCGCCGGGATAGGCAACTTCCTCTTGGTCCACAGGCAAAACATCGACAGTACGAAGGTGCGAGCCGTAGCATGCCCGCAGCTCCGCCTCGATAGACTCCTTGGTACGTTTGAACAAGTCGACGTCGGCTGGCTCGAAGAGCGCATACACAAACACATCGATCCTCGAAAAGGACGGGTGGTTGGCCACGAGCTTATCCATGTGTGTCTTGCAGGTGACGTGGTTGGTCCTATACAGCCCCGCGACGATGACGGCCAGGCTGCGCTCCTTCTCACGCTCCCTCGGCGCGACATAGAGGTCGCACATTCCGGCGATCGAGAGCCTTCCATTGTCCGAGAGCTCGAGTTGCCCGGGCTCCCTCTCCAGCATGCCTGTCGACTGCGGCTGGTTGCTCTCGCCGTCGCGCTTCACGATGCCACTGTCGGCCTTTCTACATGCCGGCTCCAGGTCACTGTGCCATATCGTCGCCCAGGTGTTCTTCAACATGGCGTTCAAGACAATACGGACATGACCTTTCTGCTTGTCGACGTAAAGGGTACGCCCGCCCTTGTGTCTGTCGCCGGTCCCCGTCCACCACAGGGGGTGGGAGGTTCCGTCGGCGTCCATGCGGTTGAGGACGAGATCGCCATCATCTTGCAGGACGAGAGCATACCGTCCGCTTGGAGAACTGAAGGAGGGCGTTCCAGCGGACAACAAAATGCCATCCACATCGGGTGACAAGACGGCGGTTTGTGGATTATGCCCAATGCCAGCCCTGTCTTTCTGAGGCGGGGGATTGTTCTTGTTTGTTTGATTGCTCTCGCTCGGAGGACCTGGCGAAGGATTCGTCGGAGGGTTCGTCGGGGGCCCAGGTGTAGGTTGGTGGTGTGAGCTGGGCACGCGCAGCCCGGAGATGGCGACATGCCAGTCTTGTTGTAGGACCAAAACCGCCGCTGCGATGAAGAGGATCAAGACGCCGATGCCGACTTTGAATCGGCGGGAGGCGCTACCGCCCAGTAGCGCCCATCCTGATTTGTTTGTGATCATTCTGTGATTCTGTGCAGGATCCATAGCCCTTTAATGCTGAGTTGCCTCGACTCCTTGTGTCTCTTTCTTTCCTCGTCTGACTTTGCTGACAATACTGCAACGAGGACAAGTCGACAATCCGTAAACAGCCCTACGTCCGAGGGCCCCAACCGATACAGAGGGCACAGAAACGAGAAAGAACAAAAGTCCGTTTACGCCTTTCCAGAGGAATCGAGCGAACAAACCGCGCTATATCAGATGACGCTCGAGCCGGTCATTGAGCTCAGACCGCGTCCCCGAGAGCAGAGCGAGTTAACAGCACCGTCGCCAGTACGTGAGTAGACTTTGCGTCTTGTCGCAATGACTAGTAGCCTGCTGTTACCGTCGGAGGAGAACAGTCAATTTGGTTGGGATGGCAATAAGAGGTCTCTCTCTCTTTCCTCCCCTCTCTCTCTCTCTCTCTCTCTCTCTCTCTCTGTCTGTCTGTCTGTCTGTCCAACAGTCGATCCTGGGTAGAAACCAGGGCTATTGTGGGCAGGAGAAAAGGCACAGGTTCGTGGGGAAGAGGATCGGGGGATGAAATGAGGTAAACGAAAGCCGCGAGGGGAGAAATTTGCCTCGAGCCTGAGACGAACACAGGAGGAGGTTCCTTGGCAGCCGGCTTGCTCGGCGGCTGCGCTTAAGACTTTGGGCACAAGGGGATAATAAACTTTGACCTCGATACTCGAGGGCCCGAAAATCCCAGCGTCGGGATGGCAGGACCGCGAGCAGCCGAACCCAGCGACTTATATGACGAACCCGAAAAAGGTTGTTTGATTGATGGGTGGACAAGCCAGGTGATGGATGGATGAGACCCGGCCAAGCGGTGAAATCTCAAGCGACACACACCATCTCGCGCAAAATGCGGAACGGATGGAGCAGATGAGTCGGAAGAAACGAGGGTTTGAGATGTCACAGGGAAACCCAGCTTACCGAAGAGACGAGGGCGTCGTGTCGTGTACCCGATGAAAACAGGGGACGCCTCAGTCCAAGGGATTCGGGGTGTCGTACGCCAATCGGCACGGGCGAGGATCACACACGCAGGACAGGCCACAAGAGCCGAGAGAAGACGGAGAGCCTAGGATACACGAAGCCCTTCCCGGCAAGGCTTCCCGTTACACGGTCGTCCGAGACGCGACAAGCCGGACGGCTGCCGGTGGTTAAATTACGACTGCCCGTTGCCGTTTCTTGTTCGAACGAGAGGGAGAAATAGCGAAGGTCTCCTTGCACACATCGTCGTCTTCCGTAGTGTACTCTGTACGATGTGTATCATATCGGGGGGGGGGGGGGGGTNCACACACACACACACACACACACACACGCGCGCGCGCACACGCACACCCTTGTGGCCAAAATGAGCGAGAACAAGTGAGCGTAGTGACCGATGAGAGTTCACTCGGATGATATATTATAATAGGAAAGGCTACTAAGGGCCCGTAACGGCGGCCTGCGAGTGGGTCTGTTGAAATGCCCGCCCGGGAAGGCGCTGGTTGCGGAACTTTCATCCGGTGGCAGGTGTCGACGAGCTGGCGAACAGCTACCGCGTGCGACTGCGCGCGCACGCACACATGCGCATACATACACCTTCGTGTGGTACGATCGAGTCGCACAACCCTTTCCTTAGGGTCGAGCGACTCCTTGAGCTGCACGTCTTGGCGCGGGCACGCGGCGGCGAGACCTCTGGATCATTTGATCAAGGGGCTTGCAGCCGTGAGTGCGTGGCGTGGCATACTATGTAGCGTGATATCACGCCCGGGCTCTCGAAAGAGAAGAAGAGACGACGAACGTGGGACTACACAGAGAGAGAGAGAGAGAAAAGAGAGAGAGAGAGAGTGGGGGGGGGGCGTAGATTTCTTTTGGAGCGACCTCCCTGCCTGCCCTTCAAAACGCAGCTCCATGGACCAGGTTCGGAGTCCAGTTGCGAGTCAAGAAGGAATGGAGATGGATAAAAAGTCTCTGAACTCTGAAGTTCCGATCGCCCAATCCCAGGCGCCGGAGCCACTGGTCGTCAAAATGCACCCCCCGGTGGGGAAGCCGTGCGGCTCTCCAGCTCGAAACGCACAATCCGCGGGTGCGCTTCGCTTCGGACAGAATTCGGACAGAAGGTTCTGGTCGTAAGGGCTGGAGAGCGCGGGCTCAGAGTCATGATTTTTTAGGCATAAAGAAGCACGACAGCTGATGATAAGACAAGTGGTGAAGTCTTGCATATCCAATAGTGTAGTAATGTTGTTCCCCTTGCATATTGGGATACATAATGTACGTACGTGCGTGCGTGCGTGCGTGCGGGGGGCTCCCACACGGAAACATCAAAGACATGGATCTCACCACGCCGGTTCCGACTAGCGTTGTGAGTCGTCCACGGCCATTACCACGACAAGCTCAGACTCGGGGGGGGGGGGGGGGGGA
>NWBT01000045.1:3918458-4041654 GCA_003386485.1 Colletotrichum lentis
GAGGAGGAGGAGGGCGACTGTCTGGTGTACCGTGTCATACCGCAGCCCGTCGCTCCGTGGACTTGACAGCTTGGGTGCAGAAACAACACGATCCACTGTGTGTAGCAACAACAACGAATAATAGGGCTCCGACGACTTGGAGCCCTCCCCGGGCCTCTGGAACCTTCCTGTCTCTCGAGTTGGCAATGCCGATCACCGCCGTACAATAAACCCACCCCCCATTTTCCGCCTGAGCCCGAGAACTCGGGAGCGAGGGGGAGTGGCACTCTGCCATGGCGGCGCATGGCAGTACTACGTAGTAAGGGGGGGCCGCGGGGGGCGCGCGCGCGCGCGCGAAGTCCCCCGCAACAACTGCTCCGTGGGAATCCCGATGTCAACAATTTGCTGCAGCAGCAACAACAACAACAAGCAGCAAGCAACAACACACCCAAGCCGTCTGTCCACTTCCTGTTGTCACTCGACATATCCAAGGGAGGGCTTGAATTCCCGACATTTCCTCTCCACATGCCCCCCAACTGATGGTCACCTACTTCTTTTTGGGGTGGGCAAACTCGCATACTCCTATCTCCTTGTTTGGCACCGCCATACGGTTTGGACAAACGCTGTCTGTGGCTGTGTCGACATTTGCCTTGAACACATCATGCTATTGGAACGGGCTTGGCGGCCACTGCAAGCTTTCTAACGGTATGCCNGGGGGGGGGGTATCTCAACAAGGGCTGTCTGGTCTGTCCATATGTCTCCGTCTCCAACAATTTCAGAGCTCGGGGCAAACGTTACCCTATCAAATGAAACCAAACACACAATCATCCTCTCCAATCTGTTTAGCAGGAGTGATCGAAAACTCATTGTTCGATGCGCCCATCGACCAACGACGCTTGAAGAAACGCCATCATGGCTCGGGATAAATCCGAAGATTGGATGTTGTCTCGACATTGTACACGCGTGCAATGAAGAAGATGTCGGAAGGTATGTCGGTGCCCCTACAAGCATACGTGCGAGCCTGCAGATGTGGGTTAAATACGCTCTAGAGAAAAATATCAGACAGGGCTTATCACCAGGTCCATATGTTTTTAACTCAGACGGAAACACTCGTCGCAGCCGAACACGGTCCCTTTCACCTCGAAGTGGTACGTGATGATCTGGCGGCACCATATTCTCGGGAGAGCTCCCAGCTTCTGAAGCACTGGCAGCATAGGCTTCCCTCTCTTGTCGGTATCCGTATATGTGTTGGAATGCCGATCAGGTTATCGATGAGAAGTGGAGACGGTGCCTCTCTGGACCAATCAGATCACGCGGACTCACCTCCGATTGAAGTGGGTCCGCCTGGCCAGCCATATCACGGCCTCCGTCGTCTGCTGCCCTTCAAGTTAGATCTTCTCCCACCCATCGAATACGAATAACCTCATACTATTGAGCCGTTCGTTTCAATGCAGTGAACTGTGATACCAACAATATGTGAAGTCAGCCATCCTTGACTCGTCACCACCGAACGCCGGGTAAACACGAGGTTCTCGGGGATGGCTTGTCCAATGCGTCTTGGATTCCCAGTCTGGTATCCTCGTCTCGAAGAAGTCGTGGACCTTCGAGAGCCGTCAGACAAACCAGGCAGTGTTTCTGGCGGATGACTTGAACTCACGTATGCTTCTGCCTCGAGGCCGATCTCTTCGAAGAGCTTCTGCTTCTGGCCTACGACAATTTCGCTTGCACAAGGAGCCGTGAAAGATTGGGTAGGTTGCGCTGCAACAGTCGTCGTTCCGAAAGCGGGTGCTCTCATTGCCTCCTCCAGCGTGACTGCCGCGAGTGAATTGTCGGACACGTCGTGGCTACCGGTAAGGGGGCAACGAACGTCGACTTCCTCCGGAAGTTCGCGGAATTCTGACACATCAACTTCAAGATTTGGGAGACGAGCGGGATGCGGTTGACATCGTTCATGGAAAGGAGGCAACTGAGGAAATCTACCAGGGCCCGCTCGACGCGGAGGTCGACATCTTCAAACGGGTTCCTGCGAACGATGGTTCGAATAGAGTCACGTTCTTTCTTTCTCGGTCACTTCATGTTCCCTTTGGCCCTTCAGCTGCACCATCATCCGCGTGGAGTCGGACGTGAACTTTGATGGCATGCAAGTGGACGTAGGGCTCTCCAATCATACCATGGCGGTTGTCTGGTTTGAAATTGCAATGGCCACTTGCAACATGAACGACGTCGGCAAAGCGGAAAGCAGCCTTGAAGCCAACACCCCTCTCGCCGGTGAAACCTCTGTGAACATCCTTGCATTTTGTCTTCGTGCTTGCTCCAATGTCGGTCAAGGCAGCGATCTGCGACATAAGAAAACCCATCTTCATTGCAGTCGGTTTCCTTAGATGTATCCTTTGCCCGGGTAGGTGTTGTCTGTGTTGGTGTCGCCTGTACGGCCAACTTTCAGAGACTGAGAAGGTTGGGGAATTTCCGTTGGTGGCACTCCTGTCGAATGCGTTGTCGCCGGCTTTTGATGATCTTATGGATAAAGCGAGTTTCTGTGCTGTACCGCTGTTGCGATAGAATCTCTAGAGATCGGTGGGTAATCCTCTGCTTGAAACCCTCTGCAGTATCCTCATCCGAGTAGAGACCACGTTCCCGGAGCAGATCGTTCAGCTGGGCATCCGCCTCTTTGCGACCGCGAGGCGGTGCTGACGTTGACCAGCAACGGTGGCTCTCGCCGTTCGTGGTCATGGCGAGTTTTCCCTCGCGACTTCCGCGGTTAATGGTCTCTGTACACGATGATGATAGGGGGAAGTCAAGGTGGGTATGGTCAGGTACAGAAACGGAAACAACAGTGACGGCGTTGAAGGATATGTTGACTTTGGACGAAGAAAGACGAAGGCTGCATAGAAGTTTCCAAGCCTAAGAGAGAAAGCTTCTGTAGAGAAAAGAAATTGGTGGAAAAGGAAGACTGAGAGAACGACTACAGTGGGAAAGAGGACCCTTACTCGCCAAATCCTCATGGACCTCCCTAGTAGATATCAATTTCGATACCTGCCAACCTGTACACCTACCAAAGGGAGGTAGGTACCTAGACAGGTAGACCATTTATCAGGTTCTAACTCAAAGATAAACCATAGCATCGGCTTGCGTAGTGGGTTCCGTCTGTTTCATCCAGCCAACGTCCCTGACAACGAGTACACTCTGCCGACGTGTCAGATTAAATCTAGCTGGGCCACCCACTTCGAAGGCCATCAGTGCCAATTAGCGGCATTACCGAGAACCCTTATGCGCGGCACTATGGTCTTGAATCCGGACAAGGGCAAGGACGTCACAACGGAAACCCTCGTCTACGAGCCAGCCAACAATATGCCTTCACTATTGCGAGAGAGTGATGGTCTATGACCTGCCTCGTCGCTATCCTTTCGCTGATGCCTCGTCTTCGAGAGTGCCACCCAAAAGACCGAGCGTGGAGGTTAAGCTGTGGCGAATGTGGCCAGGGTGCAGCTGAGAGTTATCTCTCAGAGGGAACGAATAGTAGTAATACAGAACTGAGGGAGCCAACGAAGATATACTTGGACACTCTAGCTCTGTTTTATTAAGCCTGGGCTCACCAGGCAAACCATCTGTCAATTTAAATGAAGATTTTCAAGTTCGTATATTGAGTAGTTATATTGAGTTCAAACATAAATCGGGACCAAATAGCATTCAACGGTACCATGGCGGGACCGAATCTCGAATGTTTGGACCGTGAGACTTGCAAGCTATCTCCATTGCTGATGTGGGAACATACATCTTCGAGCAACCACTCGTCTCATGTCCATCGGGCAAGACCTGTTGCTAAAATTAGGACAGTCCGGGAGTAGAAGAATCATTCACAATGTTCCAAAACTTGCTTCAGAGAGGCCAGAGAGCCCTTTCGCTTGCCCGGGCATCTACTCCACGCCAAACACCTCTTCCGCAAACCACAAAAAACAGTTCTCGGACACTCTCGTCGACAACGCTCCCGCCCACCAGGCGTCCACCAGCCAAATCGCCAGCTTTAAAGCTCATCCAGAACCGCGGCCTGTCCTACTCTGCCCCCTTCCTCGCCCGCGCTATCCACCCTGACACGGACTCCCTCATCAAGTACAGCCTCCTCCAAGGCCCGCCCCGAACGGCGAAGGTCAAGATCTACAAAGTGAACCTGGCGGTCAGGCCACCGACGATGGGCAGGGAAGCGGTCGAACACAAAATGCTGGGGGAGGTCGCGAGGCACATAAGCGCCCACTCCTGCGGCTCCGGCCGCCCCTGGATAGCGAGACACGCCGACTGCACAGCGAAGCTCGCGGGTGGCATGGCAACTAAGCCCATAGCCGGCAACTCGTGCACCGATACAACTCAAAGGCTGAAGAGGAGAACACCCGGTTCGGCGGGGAATCCCGAGACGCCCGGGCCCGCGAGGAAGACGGCGGCGCAATGCTGCGCTCTACTTGCCGTCCTCACCACGGGCATCTTGATGGGATACCTATGCCGCTACTGGGAGACGGGAACGAAGTCTAGCGAGAGGCGATGGCCGGCAGAGACGGAGGAGGCCGGCGTGAACGACGAGGGCATGTCGTCGGAAGAGATACAAAAGGCGCATTACCTCGCGGCAGCATAGATACGCAGCTGCTGCCCACAAAAACAACACAAAGCCGTCAGAACACAAGGCTTGCAAATTTTGATTTTCATACCTAGCTAGGTATTCATTCCATACCACCAAAAGAGAGGAAAGAATTGGCATTTTCCTTTCCTGCTCCTACACGTCATTCGTCGTCCCAGGCCCGTCGGCTCATGATGATCGGCCTCGCCGGGTCCCACGGGCCGTAAATCTCGTTCTTGTACTTTTGCAACCCAATCAGCCACCAACTGCAGCCGCCCATCGCGATGGCCGCAATTAGCACGCTCACAACCATGCCCGCGACGACGCTCTTCCACGGCCAGCAGCAGGCGCTACCGTCGTCGCCCACGATCATGCCCACCCCCGCGCCGGCGCCGAGGACAAGGAAGATCGTCATGGCGTGGTGGTACGCCCGGCTCTGGTGCCGCGCGTAACGCCGGAACACGGGGAACAGGCCAAAGACCTCGATGCTGAATAGCGTGAGGCTGAAGACCTGGCCGGTCGACGGCAGCCGGCTCGCGAGCACCGTCGAGGCCATGAGTGCGGCGTTGGTCGACAGCGAGGCGGGGATACTGACGCGCACGCCGCCCGAGTAATCGAAGAAGAAGATGTTGATGGTCAGGAGCCAAAAGGACATGGCCCAGATGCTGTCTGGGGAGGTCGATATCGTCAGGGACTTGAGGATGGGCGACAGGCCGAGAAGGGTCGAGTAGATGAGGATGGCGCTCTTGACGGTGCTGAGGCGTTGATTGAGGCGGCTGTTGTCGTCGCCGGGGAGGGGGGATGAGGACCGGCGCGGTGGGGGGTGACCCGTGACCTCCTGGCTGTGACGGCGGTGGGCGGTTTGCGAGGTCGTCGACGTCGTGGAGACGAGGGAGCTCGCCGAGGCGGAGTGCGAGTGTCTCACCGGACGATCGGCGCCGGCAGAGAGGTTCGTCACGGAACTCGTGGCCGTCGTGGCGTCGTCGACGTGCTGCGGCGGGCGTCGCACGCCACCCGTCCTCCGACTCGGCTCCCGCCGTCCGGCCGCCGTCGCGCTGCCGGCCGAGCCGCTCAGGTCCTTGCGCTCCTCGTCGGCCTCCCAGCGCTCCCAGAGCAGCCAGCCGAGNCCCGTCCTCCGACTCGGCTCCCGCCGTCCGGCCGCCGTCGCGCTGCCGGCCGAGCCGCTCAGGTCCTTGCGCTCCTCGTCGGCCTCCCAGCGCTCCCAGAGCAGCCAGCCGAGAAAAGTGACCAGACTGCCGAAGGACACGAAGGACACGGGCGACACGCGCTTCTGCTGTATGAGGACGAAGAAGACGAGAAAGACGATGACTGAGCAGACGTGCTGGACGATGACGGTGGAATCAGAGACAAGGGGCCAGAAGTCGTAGGGTTGCAGGCGCGGATTGCGCTGCAGGCTTTCGAGGAAGGTGTCCTGGTCGGTGTAGTTGTCGGGGTAGCTCTGCTTCACCCACATCAACTTCTTCCAGGTCCGCTTGCGACTGCGGCGGGAACGGGAGCGGTCGCCGGCGACGGCGCCGTGTCGGAGGTGGGCGCGGGCGACGCGGTGATCTAGTGCGATCGAGGCATCGGGGAACGAAGGGACGGTTCGACGCGGTGGTGAGGCTGTCAAGAAGGCGTCTTCGGGGGCGAGGCGCGATCGATCTTGGCGCGCGATGTGAGTGTTGCTGTTGTTGGTGCTGTTCGTGCCACCGGTGCTGGAGCCGATGGGGAGTGTGGAGGAGCGGGCAAGGGGCGGGGGGAAGATGCCAAAGTCCGTCGGCGTCGTCGGCGACATCAGGCCGGGGCAGCCGGGGGACGGCTCGGGACAATCAAGAAGGACGGGTGTCGAATTGAACCGAGACCCAATGGCTTGGATGAAGTGCGCGCCGATGATCGCTGGGCGTTGAGACCGAGACGCTTCTCAGCCTCGCAGGCGCCGATGGAGAGAGAAAGAGCTAAGCTTGGCGAAGGCGCGCAAGGCTGGTTGGATTGACCACGGCCGCAGCCAANGGGGGGGAGGGGACAAAAGAAAAAAAGAAAGGGTATGTGCACGGACGGGGAGAGGAGATTGGTGGGGAACTAGCCGAGAGCCTGTAGCCCGTGGGGCTCCTCGAGGTTGTCGACAACTCGGCAATGAGCCAATAACAGGGGGTTTCTGCCTGGACCCGTCGCCGGATTGGGCAATGTCACTTTACTACCTACATACTTAAGTACTATGTACTCGTATTATGTAGTCAGCTGGCACCAATGTCGGTGGCCGAAAAGTGGCGCCCTACAGTAAGCAACCCACGGAGAAATGAGCCCGACTGTCGTGTCTGTTCGGTCCCAAAATCAGTTCGCTCAGGGTTGCAGCACTTGCCCGCATTGCCTCAGCCCGTAGGAGGCAGGGAGGGCAGCACAGAGCTTAACTCTCTTTTGCCCGACTCGAGAGGGAGCAGCACCGAACCTTCAACTCGAGGCGAAGGCTGAAGGCCTACTACGGTATCAGGCCAAAGTTTAACCCCCTTGTCAGGTACCGGTGGGGCTGACTCAACCGGGTCCACTTTAGTCCATCTGGCCAATCAGAGGGCACAGATTCATTCTAGGAGGCACTGCCAGAGGACTTTCTATTCAACCTTCTGTCTACTATGCCAGATCAATGTAAGGCAGTGGTTGAGGCTAACGGTATGCATATTAGGTACTGATCTTGCCATAGAAAGTCATCTATTTGGATGCTGCAAGCTTATGTCAGCCATTTTCCAGCATACGTCAGGCATGTCTCAGAACCCTGTCTGTGGGTCAATACCTGACCATCCGGATAAACATACCCATCACACGTAGTAAAGCAGCAAAAAGAGTTTGTTTAGCGTTGTCAAAGTATCCCTCTAGCTTCTAGCTACCTACCTACAGTAGTGTACAGTACAGGCTCGCCTGGCATCACGTCAATGCACACCACCATCACGAGGGTGGTGTGTCCCACTAGATGCGGACGCCCGGCTCCCGAGAGAGATGGGCCTCAAAAGGAGTTCCACGACGTGCAATATTGCTCTGCCCCTCTTCGCCTCAATGGGGACCGGCATCGCCGCACCCCGCAAACCCTTTTGCCAGTGGGATACTAAGGTAGTTACGCTGCTAAGGCGGTCCATCTCACGATCTCACAGGTACACAATACAAATAAAAAAAACACAGTAGATAGCCGTGTTATGCTTAACACTAAACACATCATGCTTTTTTATTTAAAACTCAGTATTATAGAGGCTTCTATGTGCATCCCGGTAGCTAGCTTTTGGTAACAAGCCTGGTTGGGTACACTAGAGTATATCAAGATCTGAAGAGTGCCTTGATATTGTGATGTGTCGCCCAATTATTCGCATGAATCGGTATCCGACAGGCAAGTCCACACATGATGACTTGATGCCGGTGGGATACGAGAGTCGACGCCCAGTCTCCAGAAGCCTTCTGGGCGGGCCCTGCGTTCATTTTCCTCCGGAATTGTCTCCCGTCCTTCTTCGCAGCAGGGAGGCCCGCAGCAGTAGAAAGCTTGTTCGCTGCTTGTCCCCTGGTGCATGGGCCATTACTACATTAGTGGCCCCGTTAGATCTGGCCCTTGAGCGGTTTTCTTGCGAGTCCTCCCCCTTTGCTTCTCCAGAGGCTTCGCGGAATAGATGGCGCCATGGGCCCATGGCATGGACGGGTGGCTGTCTGCTCTCTTTGATCGCGTGCCTGTACATATGCCTCCCCCGCCTGTGCTATTTGCTTGCTTCTGCTTTCCTAGGCCTTTTCCCTGCGTCCTCCGTGTGCTGGCAAGGTCGAGGCCGGCCGGTCCAGACCCCTCATTTCGTACTACAGGGGCTAGGCCTGAAAGGCAGCAGGCTGGAGCGCTGGCAGGCGTGCTAGGCAGGCATCGCGTTGGAAGTCAAGAGATTTTAACTGCTTATTTCGGAGCATTAGCGGTTCATTCGGGTTCCTCAAGCTACGTGCTTTGGGCACCTCAGGATATACTGCGGATCTGGTTCCATAGTACAAGCGGGGTTCGCAATTTCTGTTGATGCGGACCTCGGGGGGTGGCTGCGCTGAACAAGACTGCCACAGGAGACCCGTTCCAGCTCCTCAGGCCGGGGATATCTATCTTTGCTTACGAAAACGCCTGCTCCTTCTCCCACGCTGCGAAGGGCGTGGCAGAAGAAGAAGACGTGTTCCACCGTGTCTCGAGACTTCGCGATGTCTCCTTTGTGGTGAATGTGTAACTATTGCGGCTGGCACACTTCAACGTCCCGGCGGATCTGTCTACCGGCAGCGCTAAATCTGTGGGCACTCGGGGTCGATCCGCCATTGCTGTAGAGTGTAGTGTAGAGTACCACTGGCGAACATGATTAGAATTGCCTTTGGCACTAGTTCTGTGTGTGTAGCGGAGTGGAGCGGCCGGCTGTCATCGTGAGGAGGTGATCCAGCCCAAAGTAAACAAACCATAATGACAACAATAATGATAAAATTACGAGAAGATCTTGGGTGGTTTCGGAGGGCTTTCTTTGGACGCCAGGCGGCAATGGCGGTGTCTGTTCTGCTTGGCTGGCTGCGACGCAGTGTGTACGGATAGAGGGCGTTGAGTCGGGCGCAGCTGGTGCAATTTCGTTTTTACGAGGATTGCGGCACGGCGGCGCCAGGCATCGTGAATGGGCATAGACTGGATGACTGACTGGGTGGACTGCCGACTACATAGTGCTTAGTGCCCACTTACGGCCAGCTATGTGCGTCAAGATGACCCGGGCTGCCCGGGTCAGTCATCGGCGACGGCACCACTCGGCACGGACAGCAAAAGATGGGCAGTCGCCTGTGGGATCCTGTAAGTAGACCGGCCCGCCCCTCTCTGTCCAGTATCGACATGAATCCCGAGCGACCATTATCGTGGCTGGCTTAGGGGGGGGGGGAGGTGGGATGCCCGTGTCCGTCGCTGGTCGGCTGGTCATTTGAATGGCTCTATGCCCTTTCTTTGTCGCTTTCTCTCTCTTCTTTGTCGGGCTGGGTTTCTTGTCCTTGGTATTTCTCCGAGAGAATCAATGGCCGAGCGGGCTGGACGCGGCGATGCTGCTTGGGGCGGGTCTGTGGAAGGGAGTTGCGCGCCCACTATCCGTATTGGTCGTCGATATTATGTGATTCGCTCTATCGAGAGACTCAGGACTGTCTGGACTCACACAGGGCAGCTGCCCACGTGCTGCCGTTCGCGCATGTGGACGGCAGAATGAGGGAAATGAAGCGGAGGGGGGGGACAAGCTGCGAGGGATCACTTGGCTTGAGAAAGCTTGATTGTTTTCTTGTAAATTTCTGTGGTGCGGGTGGGAAAGGGGACATGCTGCTGTTGTGCTCTGCCAGCCTGTGGCACCCAGTCCCGCCCTCCTTTTCCATTGTGCTTGGATTGTGCCACCTTTCTCTTGCTGGGGGAAGAGTCGAGCTGAAGCTGCTTGCCTAGAAACCTAGGCGGCCACCAGGGGAGAGGTCTACGGCCATTGGGGGGCACATGTGGGAAACCACATCCACGAATCACACGATGCGCAGTGAGGCATTGATGCGGACACTGTATTTTCTGTCTGTCTTCATACTGTTTTCAGTGCTGGGTATAGCACTTATACTGTGTTTCCTATTGTTTTTTTTCCATATTGTGTACCTGTGCGACCTCAAGAGGGACCGCCTTGGCCACGTACCTTTCTGTCTTCATCATGTCTTGGGTTATCTCACTCATCATCCATACAGACAGCACACTCGTTCTCGATGCCATTTCGTACCCTCCTGTCAGGGCCGTCAGCAGCGTGACCCGTACGGAGGGACAGGACAGATAACCGCAGGTGACAGATAGGTCAGATCATTAGGGGTGCCTAATAATCAGATATGTTAGGTTATTAGGGGTAAGCACTAGAGGAGCACTAGCAGCTAACCTGCAGCTTAATAACGTAATTAGGGCGTTATTATAGGACTGTTAGGGGACTGTTATTAGTAGGAGTGCTAGGATAGGATAGAAGAGGACTACTGCTACCTACCTAGTAGGTAGGAGTAGGTTAAAATAACATAACTAATAGACCCCTACCTTACTGTTAGTAACTTTACTACTCTATGTAATCCTAGCCTATAATACGTTTTAACCTCCTCCTACCTTTAGGTATACTAACTAGTAGAGTAAGATAGCACCTAAGAGAACTACTACTACCTCCTAGAGGGATAGCACCTATAATAGATAGAATATATAAGAAACTAGTATAATAGATAATAATAGAGTCTTAACCTACTAAAAGACTGCTAGCTATAATAAGAGCAGCAGAAGAGACTACTAGGGCACCCCTAGTAGCTACTAGGATAATAATATAAATACTTTAGTAGCTAATAAGTATACCTATAAGGCTATTAATAAGATAACAGCAAAGTAAGTCTAAGGAATACTCTAGAATAAAATTAATAAGGCTAGAAAGTAAAAGAACTTTAACCTTATGTTAGCACTTTAAAATAGTGCTAATATTAATATACTGCTTACTAGGGGTATATTAGTTAAGGAGTAGGTAGCACCTAAATAATAAAAACTAAATAATTATAGAAAATATATAGCGCCCCTACGTTATAAAGGTAGGAGCTAGGCTAAGCTGTCTAACTTCTAGTTTAAGCTTATAGGTTAATTTATTATTTCTAGTATAGATAATAACTGTAATTAGGTAATCTATATAGGTAGATACCTTAAAGGACCTATAGCTTACTAGTAGGCTACCTATATAGATATACATTATAGAAATAACTAAATAAAAGTTATATAGCTAGTAATAGAGAAGTAGCTATATAATAGCGTTACTAATAAGAATATAAAGGCGTATAACGTAGTAGTAGAGTTAGAGAATAAACGCTAGAAACTAAGATAATTATACTAAACCTTTACCTGCATAACGTAGTAGCATGCGTCTAGCAGCGTCTATACGCACTTTGTGCTGCAGATAGTTAGTTTAATTCTAACTGCAGGAAGCTACTTTTGCAGAAGTCTAATTAGCCACTAAAGCCCTACAAAAGTAGAGCCCTAGGCCCTACATGTATAATAGGGCTCTAATAATAGTGTAACCTACCTTATGTATTATGTTTTCCCTTTATAATAATCCTATATTATATTAGGTAAAAATAAGCTAACCTTCTAATATTTAATAATAGGGTTATTTTCCTCCTATATAAATTGCAGGAGGTTTTTCTCTCTATATATAGATTAACTATATTATATATATAGTATTAGTGTAAAGGAATACCTTACTTATTCCTACTTAGATAGTGAATAATATAAGACTCCTCTTGCTAATATACTAAACCTTTATTAATTAGTATAAAGCTTTAGAAGCAGAGTGCCCTAACTAGCTACTAGAGAGGCTATAGGTAATTAACATAGTTAACTATATCCTCCCTAACTTATAAGATAAGATTATAGCCTATAGGCTACTAGATAATTAAGAAGCGTTAGATAAGATTATAAAGTAAGTAGAAATAACTAGGAAAATTATATAGAGGGCCTAGACGTCTACTAATTACTAGGGGAGTGCGCCTTAGGGGCTTACTTAGTAGCTACCTTAGGAGATACCTTAAATAACCTCTATAGAAGTAAAAACTAAACTATAAGATATACCTACTCTAATAAGTAACAAACCCTTAAAACTAAGCTAGATAGAGCAGTAGGATAGTATATAACCTAGCAGAGGGTTAGTAGCGCTAGACTAATTAACTATTATATACTTTAATTATAATAATAAGGGCTACTACTCTAATTAGTGCTAGGAAACTAACTGCTATTAGTGTAGCTAACTAAGACACTTAGGTAGAAGGTGTACTACTCTAGCTGCTATAATAGGGGTTAATATAATTAATATACCTTAGGGAGAGAAGATAGGCTGCTAGCAGTTTAAGGTAACCCTATAGGTAAGGGTTAGAGGGATATAGAAGAAAGAGAAGGTAATAATTAATATAGGTGCTAACTATAATGTAATTAACTAAAGAGTGTTATTACTAACTAGTTACCTACTGCAGGCTAGTAATAGACTAGAGCTTTAAGGCCTATAGGGATTAAGCGCTCCTAACTACAGTTAGAAAGTCCTAGTTATATAGGTAATAAATAACCTTAGCACTAAGAAGGCTTAAAGCTATTATTTTTAGGTATTAACACTAGAGAAGGAGTATATTCTAATCCTAGGGATCCCCTAGGGGCGACTAGCATCCTCTAACCTTAGCTAGAAGATATTAAATTAGACGTATAAGTTAAAGGGGGAAGATATTAAATTAGTAATTAGGTAAAAGGCTATTAGGAAGGCTATAAAGGAAGCTAAAGTAACCTTTATAATAGGGTCTAAAGTCTATTACTATAGTAATAGGAGTCTTACATTATTTACTATCTAGGTAGGAACTAGTAAGGTATTCCCTTACACTATTCTATATATATAGTACTTATTAATCTATATAGGTAGAGAGAAAAACCTCCTGTAATTTATATAGGAGGAAAACTACTCTATCTTATTAAACATTAGAAGGTTAGCTTATTTTTACCTAATATAATACAGGATTATTACAAAGGGAAAACATAATATGTAGGTGTAGTGCACTGTTGTTAGAGCCCTATTATGCATGTGGGGCCTAGGGCTTTACTTTTGCAGGGCTCTAGTAGCTAATCAGACTTCTGCAAAAGTGGCTTTCTGTAGTTAGAATCGAACCGACCGTCTGCGTGCAGAGCGCACAGACGCTGCTAGACGCATACCACTACGTTACGTAGGACTAAAGTCTATTACATATAAGAAGTTAGGATATAGGAGAAAGAGAGACCTATATTACTAGATAAGTATGCTAACTAGGCCTATATTTTTAACGTAAAGGGGCACTAAGAGGGTACTAGTAAGAGGGTGTATACTATTAACTTAGAACTAGGAACTAAACTACTATAAGGCTCTATCTACCTACTAGTAGAGCCTAAGCTAGCTGCCTTTTAAGAGTATATTAAGAAAGCGCTAGCAAAAGGATAGATATAATAATCTAAGAGCCTAGTAGGCGCACCTATCCTATTTATACTTAAGAAGGGGGGTAGGTTACGCCTCTATGTTAACTACTAGGGGCTTAACTATATTACTATTAAGAATTAAACACTATTACCCTTAATTACTAAGATTCTTAACTACCTATTAGAGGTAAAGTAGTACACTAAGTTTAACTTAAAGGATAGGTACTACTAGGTAGCTATCTATAAGGGAGATAAATAAAAGACAGCTTTCTATATATAGTATAGTTACTTTAAGTACTAAGTAATACTATTTAGGCTTATTAACGTATTAGCTACCTTTTAGGCCTATATTAATAATGCTCTTATAGGACTAGTAGATATTATCTATATTATTTACCTAAATAATATTCTTATCTTTTTAAAGGATAAAGAGTCTTATATAGATGTAGTAAAGTAGGTGCTTACCTACTTAGACGCTGCTAGGTTAGTAGCTAACCTTAAGAAGTGTAAATTCTATAAACAGTCTATTAGCTTCTTAGGCTTTATAGTCTCTAAGGATAGTATTATAATAGAAGAGGACTGCATATAGGCTATTATTAAGTAGCTAGCACCTACTAGCGTCTATAATATATAAGTCTTCTTAGGGTTTATAGGATTTTATTAACGTTTTATTTAAAACTACATAAAGGTATACACCTTATTAACTAATTAGCTAATTACTAAGGGGGGTTATCTCCTATTAATTACTAGTAAGGCACTAAGGGCCTTTAAGCAGCTTAAAGCCTTATTTACTATAGCCCCTATACTACGCTACTTTAACCTAAACCTACCTATTTACATAGAAACAGATGTATCTACTTTTATAATTAGGGTAGTATTATACTAACTATATAATTAGTAATAACACCTTATAGCATATATATCTTAGAAACTATAGGGAGTAAAGCTATAGTATAGTACACTAGAGGCTAAGCTGCTAGCTATCTATAAAGCAGTAGAGTAATAGTAGTATTTCTTACTATATAATTAGCATTAAACTGTCTTTCTTACTAATTACCTAGGCTACTGCTACCTTATTGCTAAGCTGTAACTAAATAGCTACTAGGTGTAGATACTATAAAACCTTTCTATATTTAACTTTAAAATTAAATATTAGCCTAGGAAATTAAACCTAGCTAATAGACTTTTATAACGCCTAGATTACTAACTAACTAATAAAGAAGTTAACTATAAGAGGAGTATATTCCTAGAAGACTTTCTTAGATAATTTTTACTAAGGGTAGTATAAATTAGGCGTATATAGGCTACTAGAGGGTTACTAGGGGGTTAGGGGTAGCCTCTACTTCTTAAAGACCTTACACCTAAGCTAGAAGAAGAGATTAGAGCAGAACAGAAAAATAACCTCTAACTACTAGGATCTATATAGTAAAAGTAGGTAGGTTAAAGTAGAGATATAGAGGGGGTAGTAAGGTATAAAGGATAATTAGTTATCCCTAAAAACAGTAGGTTTAGGATAAAGATACTAACAGCATACTATAATAAACTAACTAGTAGCTACCTAAGATACAGCTGCATAATAAAGCATCTAGCTAAATCCTTCTTCTAGAAATTAATAAAAAAGGACGTAAAGGAGTATATTAAGATATATATAGTATATTAATAGATAAAACTATAGCACTACACACCTTATAGATCCCTTAGGAGCCTACTAGTACCTACCTGCCTATAGTAAAGTATCTTACTTAACTTTATTATAAAGCTCCTAAAGTTAGGAGGGAAGAGAGGTAAACAGTTTAATAGTATCTTAGTAGTAGTTAACTATTTTATAAAATACACTCTCTATATACTTACTTATAAGTTAATAAAGGCTAATACGTTAGTAATAATACTATTAAATAGAGTTATATTATAGTATAAAGTACCTAAGTTAATAGTCTTAGACTAAGGATTACTATTTACTAGCTACTTTTAGGTAGAGGTATACTACTAGTTAGCTATTAAAAGGAAACTAAGTATTACATACTACCCTTAAACTAATAGCTAGATAGAACAGTAAAATTAAAACGTTAAACATTTTCTATAAGCCTACTGTAATATTAAGTAGGATAACTAAGTAGACTAGCTACTAATAGCATAATTTGTTTATAATAGTGCCTACTATAGCGCTACTAGCGTATTACTAGTAGAAGCCCTAATAGGCTACTAGCTAAAAGGACCCTATAATATCTATTACATTAAGACAAACTAGACTGTAGTCCCTATAGTAAAGGAAAAGGTTAATTAATTAAGATAATAATAAGAGGCTATTTAATAGCTGTTAAACTAGTTAAATAATATATATGCAAAATAGTATAACTAATAAAGGACCCCTATTAAGTTTAAGGTTAGAGAAAGGGTCTTACTAGTAATATAAAACATCTAGTAGAAATAACCCTCTAAGAAGCTTTTAGATAAGTATTTAGGCCTATTCCTAGTTATATAGGTAATTAATAGGGGGGTAGTATATAAACTTAACTTATAATTAAAGTACTGTATTTATAATATATTATTACCCTTATAACTTAAAAAGTTCTATAGTAATATTAAAGAAAGTAAAGATATCTTTATTAATAAGGATAATAAAGATATATATAAAGTAAAGGTAGTAGTAGCCTACTAGGGACTACTAATAAACTAAAAGTATCTTATTAAGTAGAAAGGGTATAAAGAAGAGGAGAACTTATAGAAGCCTTAAAGTAACTTATTATAAGTTATAAAGGATAACTATAAATAAGTATTACACTAGAGAGTTACTAAAGGGAGACTAGAGGAGTAGAGGTAAGAGAAGATAGCCTATAGGCTAAGAAAGAAGACTTAAATTACCTAAAGGCCTAAAAGTGTCTTAAGACCCTAAAAGGTCTAGCTACTTACTAAAAAATTATCTATTAAAACATAAAAAATAAGACCTTACCTAAAGGTACTACTAGGGGGATACTAGGGGGGGAGAGGGGGAGAAGAAGGGAGGGAATAAGGGGACACTAAGTATCCTTATTGCTAGCTACTTTAGTATTTTAGCTTATAGGGGTAGAGAAAGAACCTTAATTAGAATTAAGGTCCTAAAGAGACTAGTAATTCTAAAAGAAAATTAGTATATAAAGCACTAAAGGTGTATTAAAGGAGTGCTAGTAGGAAAGAAAATATATAACCTATAAGTAAACCTTATTAAACTTATAGAGTTAGCTTATAACACTAAAAAGAAGAGTTACTATCTAAATAATAGCTTAGGTCTAGGCCTTAATAGCTTTAGCTTACACCTTAAGGGTAGTAATAGTAGCTACCTAGGTAGCAGCCTAGTAGGAGGCAGTAGTTACCTACTTCTTAGTAAGAACTACACTATTAATAAGAGCTATAACCTCCTGTAACTAAAACTTTACCTCCTCTTTAGTATTCTTAGCCTTATGCTTTACCTTAGAAAGGTTAGCTAAAGCTACTTTTACTTAAAAAGCCTTTTAGCCTGTAACTTAAAGGGCTAAATTAGCCTTCTATATAGTAGAGGGTTAGTAAATAGATAGTAGGGGATTACTAGTAGATTACTAGGTGTTTAAAGGGGGATAGAAGGGAGAGAATAGCTTACTTAGTTCTTATTAAAGGTAGTAGAGCTGTCTTTAGCTATCTTATTAAAGAGGTAGTAAAGGTTAGTAGTAATATAGTAGGTAGTATAAGGGAGCTATAGAGGGTTAGTAGAGGGCTAGTAAAGGTTATAAGAGTAACTATATATAGGGAGAGAGAATAACTTATAGAAATATAGGGCTTACTATAAGCTTAGTAGCATACTATATATTTATTACTACTAGCTAGAGAGGGTTAGTAAGGTATACTAGAGGAATAGTAGAGGACCTACTAGTAGTATTTACATAATAGGGGATAGAACCCTTATTAGAGAGGGTCTATTTTATTATATAATAAAGGCAGTAGACATAGGGGATAGGTTAGGTAGGGGGAAGTAGAGGTTTATTAGGGGTGCTTAGGTATACCTCCTTAGTAGTCTTAGTAGGTAGGACCTTAGGGGTAGAAGTAAGAGTAATCTTAGGGGCGTTCTTAGGAGGTATAGTAGTAGCAGCAGATAAGGGAGTAGTAGTAATAGAGTAGAGGTAGTAGTAATAGCAGTAATAACAGCAAAATTAAGTATATAATTAAAAAAAAAGAGGTAGCAGAAAATAATAAAAAATAATATAAAAAAACAATAAAAAAAAGGTATTAAAAAGCTTATAGAAGAAAAAATTTAAAAGGTAGATATATAACCTAGAAAAACTATAATAAATAGGCTTAATAGGTAAATATATATAATATAGATAGTAACTAAATTTAGCTATAAAGGTAGTTAATAATAAGATAAATAGTAATTTATAATAAAGGTAATTTAAAAGGGTAGAGTATAAGGTGCACACTAGAGGCTTATAGGTAGGGTAGTAAAAAGAACCTATCTAAGTAAATATATAGAGAAGACTATATATAAGAGCGTATTATTATATAGTAATAATAGTAGTTTAGTCTATAGTAAGTATAATTATATTAATCTTATAAGTAAAGAAGCCTAGCAGACTACTAAGGGGTTATCTGCTTTATTAGCCTTTAGCAGATAAGGGATGTAATTATAGGTTAATTACCTAGCCTAAAATAAATACTAATGTTAAGTATAAAGACTTTAACGTTAGCTAGGAGGATAACGTTATATCTAAGTGTGTAGCTAGGGTAATAGGTTCCTTAGACTTAGTGCCTTAATAATAGGATAGGTAACTACTAGAGGGTTACTAAGTGCTATATAACGTAGGAGACTGCTAACTAAGCCTTAGGATAAGGCTTTAGGGGAGGGGGGATTATATTAGGGCTGTTAGCAGCGTAACCTATATAGAGGGATAGGATAGATAACTATAAGTAACAGATAGGTTAGATTATTAGGGGTGTCTAATAATTAGATATATTAGGTTATTAGGGGTAAGCACTAGAGGAGCACTAGCAGCTAACCTATAGCTTAATAATATAATTAAGGCGTTATTATAGGACTGTTAGGGGACTGTTATTAGTAGGAGTGCTAGGATAGGATAGAAGAGGACTGCTGCTACCTACCTAGTAGGTAGGAGCAGGTTAAAATAACATAACTAATAGACCCCTACCTTGCTGTTAGCGACTCTACCACTCTATGCGATCCCAGCCTGTGATACCTCCCCCCCCCTTTTCCTTCGTTGCTCTCTTCTCCGCGTTGCGACATGGATTGATTAGCGTCCTCTTGCCCACGCGGGGAGGGCTGGTCATCGGTATTGCTTCCTAATTCAAGCATGATACCCAAGTGATGCAGCGGGGGCCAAACTTAGTCGACGGCGCAGCGCCCTAATCCTTTTCATCAATCATGTCACCAATGCGCCATTGGATTTTTACCTCAAGCCTGTGACGGCAAGCGTCGAGTCTTTTCCCCGGCAGTGTCAATTGGATCCTCGTCCGGCCTTCGGTCGTGGCATCTGGGAATCTGGCTTGTTGGCAAGGATTGCGCCGCTCGTGGTAAGATTCACGCTAGCTTCAAATTCCTCGTGAGTCGTACTACTAGTCCTCGAACCCCGCGGCCCTTCAGCTGCTCGCGCAGACGATGCCTGCCCACCACACCTCCACGGACCATGCAGAGTTCACCGGGATCGCGATGCACCGCTACTGCCCACCCCGCAATCCCCAGCACCTCTTGTTGTTCGATGGGTTGTTTGGCGATTTGTTGGTCGTCCTAGAGTTGGTCCTTTTTTTGTCGCAGCTCGAAGCAACAACGGGGGCCGAGCAAACCGACGAGACCGAGTCTCCCAAACACGGAATAGGGACCCCAAAGTCCGTCAGCCCTTGCAGGAAACAAGGATCGCCGAAGGCAGTGGATGAGATCGGCTACTCGGCACCCTGTTCTCGTTCTCGTTACAGATGTCCAGAGTTGGTCATCCACTAAGTCAGCTAAGTGAGTACTTGGGTGTTGCAGTCGCCGTCGGACAGCTATGCTGGCTGTACTTGTACTGTACAAACCTTGGCGCCTACCAAGCTAGTCGCTGCCGGTCCGCAGCCAGCCTCGAAGCTTAATGGCTTCATGGTGCCATACCCTTTGTAGCACACGTACCAACAAAAATGGCCGGTCTCAACAACATCGCCAAAACACCTCAATTCCTAGTATTTTAGAAGCCTATCATACCCCTATCCCAATTTTTAACCTGCTGTAGCCTTTTTGGCATTGAATCGATCTAATCATGGATTCCTGATTAGTCTAGAGCTTTCTAGGCAGTTTTTGTGGTTATAAAGGGTCGGAAAGTGGTGTGTTAATTGAGGGACACGAGGGATTAGTAGGAGTGGGAGCAACCGGCCATTTTTTTTTTGTCACCCGAGTGATCGTATACCATGCATGGACAAGCGTGAGGTCTCTCTCCCCGTTGGTGGAGGCCCAGCATACAGGTAGAAGCATGCGGGCGACGGGCGGCCATGTTCGAATCGGAAGAGGTTCAAGCGGCATTACACAGGGCAGCCCGCAGGGTCCAGACCATCCCTGCATCCCTGGCCGACCGAGTCTGGGATGGCCTGGCCCTGATCCACCGCCCGAAGCCAGACAGAACAAGGACAGCGCCGGTCCCCCCCCCCCCAGCGCCCGCTTTTTGAGGGAAAGCAGAGAGGGCAAAGCCAGGGGGGGTGGGATAGGGCGAGAGAGAGAGAGAGAGAGAGGGAAAGACCCTGGAGTGCGGCGTGCCGACAGACAGGAACGAAAAGACTATCCGTACCACCGCTCCCGTCTTGGGACAAGCTAAATGGCATGTCAATCCCCAATGCATCGAGCTGGCTTCGCCTTTTCCGAAGCCATTCTTCTTCTTCTCAGCTCTGATCATACATAACGCGATACTACCCACCCCGGCGCTTCCCTCTCTCTCCTCTGCTCCAGCCTCCGTACTTACACGGCACACGAACGGACACTCACTCATTCACTCACTCACTCTCTCACTCACATTCACACACTTGCATCACTCCGGACGACTCGAGTTGCAGACTTTCAGACCACTCGCCTTGGCACGTCAGTCCTCGAACACCACCCTCTCGTCCTCTCGTCTGGCCCTCCGCTCTTGAGTCCTCTTCGGCCTCATCCCTCCCATTAGCTGCTCCGTCCCATCTTCTCCATTCCTCGTTCCTCACAACTCGGCAACGCACCAGAACCGTTACCTGTTTTGTTTCACTCGCCTTTCGAGGCTTCCCGCCCTCCATCACGCCCACTGTGTTTGACTCTGTTCGCCCTGCCGCTCCCGCTATCGCCACCGCTACCATCCCCCCCTTTCTATATCAATAAATCGTTTGCCCAGACTTCTACTAGACTTCTGCACACCCAGTATCGCCACCAGCATCGCAACAACACCATCCCACCAACGATTAGAACCTGTACAGCCGCCATCGGTGGTTCGTATCTTTGACGGGCTTGTCAAACACGCGCCTTGGCTCAACAATATCGGTGGCACTGGTCAAGACGGAACGGCGGCGGCACTCGATTTACTTGGATTCACCACCTCGGGAACACCTGCCATCTGAGCATTTCGCGTGGCCCTGTTGCGACATTACAAAAGCTCGGTGCCAGTGGCGCGCACTTTCCAAAAGCCGACTAGACAGATCCTGTTGATCATCCAAGACGTCGTGAAGTAAACGACGAGCCTTGCGTCTCATTCGAATCATCGAAAGACCCGATTGGCAAAGACACAGCGTCGTCGACAGCACCCCGACACACTGCGCAGTCTCGCTACACCAACTGTCGTATACACCACAGGCACGCTTGTTTATACATAACCACCGACAGAAATGAAGCCTTCAACTTTGTTCTGCGGCTTGGGCTTTGCGCAGTTGGGCATGGCCGCCCCCGTCCCCGCCACCTTTGCGGATCTCGTGTCCCATGTTCAAGGCGAGGCACATCGTCTGACCAAGATCAACCGCGTGCCCGTGCATCACACACCACCCATTTCTACCGTCAAGGAACCCGAGGAACAGAAGATTGAATTCAGATTCGACAACAGCCCCGTATCACCATCGGAAGGCATGCCTCCGTCGCTTGTCCTGGCTGCGCCTCGCCCGCTGAAGACCACCTACCTTCAATCACTAGCTAAGCACCCGGAATCAGAGAAGGACAGAGTGGTGGATGTGGTGGGCGACGGGACTCCTGAGACGATCAAGCCCATGACGCTGGAGGAGGGCCTGGCGAAGTTGCTGCCGTCAAAGCCTCGTCTAGGCTGCTGGAAACACGTTCAGGGCCCCACGCCATCTATGTCAGTCTTGGATCAGCACCCTGATTTGATTGTCCTCGGGGCCGTTCTTGCTCTGGTTCTCGTTTTACTGGTGCTGGAGACCGTTGGCACAACATTCCAGGGGTGAGTTTTCCCCCGCCATCGACAACGAAATGCACTTGACTGACGACATAGCAGGGTCCGCCGGCACTATGACCCCAGAGGGGAGATCCGTTTGGAGGGAGACGAGAAGCCCTGCAAGTCGCCATCATTCCGCTGCGACTCGTGTGACTCGGTGCCTTACGAAGTTGACGTTGGGGTCCAAGCTCCGAGATCATGACCATTTATAACGAGTGACGGAAAGACGAAGGATTAAAACCAACGTGAAAACTCCAGATTCAAACAGTCGTATGACACATACCTTTAATAGTGTGGAGACCGGCCATTGCGATACCATCTTTTTTCCAGAGCGCGGCGCTTGACTTAGGCATGAATGAAAAGATTACCATTACACTTGTCACTTGTCCTATTTATTCGCCATCCAGCGTGCGCCCCTATGGGCAGAAGATACGGTCGTTGATATCTTTGAGAGGCTGGACAGCAATTTTTTGTGCAACACGCAGCGAGAAGCCGATATGGCAGAAACCAAACAACAACTGCTCTGCCAAAAAAGAGGTAAGCATGAGGCTGCTCTCTAGCCTCTGTGATGGTAACACTGTAATGCGTTGCACAAGACGCAAAGAGCCACCTCTCGACTCGGGTTAGACGAAGGCCAATAACGTTCCTCACCTGGGGCGTTTGTTACGCCAGGTTACACACAGAACTCCATCAAGCTTTCGGTCTTTGTTTACAAAAAGTACATGGTTGTCGCAGCTCTGGTGAAACTGACACCAACACCGGGTCAGCCCATGTCGTTCGTTGAACCTGAAGCAGAGACGTGCTTCCTGGGAAGTCTTTATTGATGCATCATCCAAATTGCCTTTAAATGACAACTTTGGGGGGCGGGCGCTCTTGCCACTAGAGCATGTTTGACGGTACAGCAGAACTAAAACGAATCGGGGGTGGCCAGTCGTATGTAGGCAATCTGTTGGGGGGGGGGGGGGTCGATGGAATGCTCAGCTTACTCCCGAGAAAGCTTCTTGGCCATTCATGAGTTGGCATTGAGAGGCCTTGCGTCTAGCTGGACTGGCGTCTGGATGAATGCGGCGTCTGAGGGTCTCTACAGTTGCCCATGTGGATGGTAAGCGTTGCAGAACACGACGGGCCACGGGAGCTACGGACAGGTTGGAATGGACGGACGGCAGCAGGCAGTCAAGCCGGTTTGTAGACAATGTAGCAACGGAACAACTGGACTGCCGTGGTTATTGTTGGCATTGGCACGTGGTCTTCAAGGTGTCGGAGGTCTCGGCCTTCTGGACCAGCTTGACCACAATGATGGCATTATGACAATTTCTCGAGGTAAAACTAGCCCCTGCCGTGCCTTGAAGCTGATCGCCTCTCCGTTTCATCTGTCCACTCTCGATGGACCGAGTCAGCCTTTCCAGGCCGGTCGCCGTAGTTAGTAGGTCCGATATCGTCAAGGACCCTTCAACATGGATCAG
The DNA here is from genome assembly GCA_003386485.1 of Colletotrichum lentis. NCBI lineage: Eukaryota > Fungi > Ascomycota > Sordariomycetes > Glomerellales > Glomerellaceae > Colletotrichum > Colletotrichum lentis. The sequence continues at coordinate 3,941,865 of NWBT01000045.1, forward strand.
CCTCGGCCATGGAAGCCCTTTCATGGTCCGTTCGGGCATGCTTTTGGATTGTCTCCAGGACCCGGACGGCCATCCCTTCATGTTGGCATATCCCGGGCTCCGAGTCGTCGAGTCCTCCTTTACAGGATCCGTCGGCTGGCATGCCTCCGATAGCTTGTGACACACACCAGCGCGACACCAGAGTGGCTTCCAGATACGCACACTTCGAAAGCGTCTCCAAGCATCATATCAAGCCTATGGAATCGGGGAGTGTTCGAGCATGGACGCACCGATCCTCTCGCATCCGTACGTCCGAGGCTGTATAGATCTACCGGAACTGGTCAAAGTCGACAAGGAGACGTCGCGATGATAAGGAGAGGCCACAGGACTATCCATGTCTCCAGCTGGCACTAGGAACAGAGTGAAACTTGGCGGTATGGGCATGCGGGATGCGGCAGAGGCTTTCTCACGCTTCAAAACTTTAATCCAGGCCGATTCACTCAGCCATCGCTGTCAGGATGGAGAGCGGCGCTGCCCTGGTCTCAAAGATCGGCATTGCCCTCGGCGTGGAAACTGCCTAAGCGTACTTGACCGACTTGATGTCGATCATGGCGACCTGAAGCTGAAAAGTGCCCCCTTGCCAGCTCAACAACGACTGGAAAAGGCGCTCTGGTCTCGCCGATGACTTCTTGGTCCAGCTCTGCGATGCTGGCTCGTCGGTCCTTCTTGTCAGACTGCTACGCGAAGCTAGACATTGTGAAGCTGCCTGATCACACGCAACCGTGGAACGCCCCATGGTGTCAAGATGTGAAATACCCCGATAGGAGCTGGAAACGGCCCTTTCGACGAGAGCTTCCCCACGTGTGTGGTTGACGATCATTGGTCTTGCAGCCCGTCTCACATCCAAATGCCGAATAACGAGGTCGGAGTTGTGACCTAAAACAATGAAGTGACTGTGGTAGAAGATCCGCCTCCTGGTCCCATCCCGGTGTCGTCCAACGCGAGGAGGACCTGCATCACAAGCGCGGCGGACCTTTTTCCGGGATTTTCAGGTTTTGTAGCAAAAAGTTCGACATAGTGCCGCTTTTTTTGTTAGCTTAAAGGAGGCCGGCCGTGTTCGGCTCGCGTGCCCAGGACAACCTCGGGTGCCACTGCCGCCGCCACGCTACGATCCTCCGTCGTCGAGTTTCAGCCAGGAGAAAGATACTCCTCGGCGATTTACCTCACATCCTCCGAGGTCTGGAAGACACTCGAATCAACTTGACAGTTGGTCTCCAGGTTTTGTAGGGACAAAACGTGACTGCGTCGTTTCTACTTCCTGCGACACGTTGTGGTCACTTGTAATACATTGCTACCAGTACATGGTATCCTGGAGTGTGGCTGAGTGCATGCAAAGTGAAGAGCGACTTGGCCGTAATGATGGCTCACTGAAGCTTAGGTCTACACATGCAATCTACGTCTCTCGACTGAAGCACAGGGCGGAGTAGCTCAAGGGGGTTAAATTCCGACGCTGGCAAATAAGGTAGATACTAAACACATCCTCACGGGACGCCCCAATGACATTGAAGGAGCGAAAGGTTCGGTGTCTCAACTCGTTTGGTGTCTGGCAGTACGAAAAGCACGTCCACTTCATTCCCAGCTACTTTCATTTGCCAGATCCCAAGACACAGTAGTAGCCCTGGCACGCAGCCCGTTTCTCTGCTGGTTACAAGTCGCTGCCAAAACCACACGAGGAAGAATCAAGATTCATGCCAGAGCCTTTTTCGATCCGTGGACGTGCGCACCCTCGTCTCATCGCAAAAAAGGATGCATGACAGGAGCCGTCGCAACGTTGAGATGATGGGCGCAAGTACCGTGCCCTACGTTGCGCTCGCAAGGTGAGGCGTCCGAGAGACGACGCCAACCATGTGTGGTGGTGCGGGGTTATACCATTTTCACATCACATGCGAGAAGGACGGGGGTAGCTAGCTCATCGACTCGGGGCTTCTCGTGGACGGGATGCTTCATATTTTACGAGTTTCAATTCTACAAAACGGATCGCTCGAGGACCGCAAGGTTTCCTTTTCACAGGTAACAGGATATCGTTACGTAGTTTTACACAGGGCGTTTTGTAAAGAGGACTTTGGCTCTCTACTAGGGCTTTAAACAAGATTGGGAGATGGATGAGGGTCACAAAACATGGCGGCTGACAGCTGCCTGTTTACGACTTGTAGGCGCTGGGGCCGATCATGAGCTCGGGGCGGACGAGCTTGTCGAAGTCCTCCGCGGAGAGAGCGTTGAGCTCGAGGGCGGACTCCTTGAGGGTAAGGCCCTTCTTGTGGGCGTTCTTGGCGACCTTGGAGGCCATGTCGTAACCGATCTTGGGGTTGAGGGTTGTGACGAGCATGAGGCTGTCCAGTGTCAGTGGACCAGACACACGAATGCGCAAGCGAGGTAGAACGGTAGGAAAGGGGGGGGGGGACTTACGACTCCTTCATGATGCTGGCAATCTTCTCCTCGTTGGCCTGGAGGCCGACGACGAGGTTCTTCTCAAAGGAGCGCATGCCGTCGGAGAGGATGCGGACGCTGTGGAGAAGGTTGCGGATGATCAGGGGCTTGTAGACGTTGAGCTCGAACTGTCCGTTCATGCCGCCGATGGTGGTCGCGACGTGGTTGCCCATGACCTGGGCGCAGACCATGGTGAGGGCCTCGCACTGGGTGGGATTGACCTTGCCGGGCATGATGCTGCTGCCGGGCTCGTTCTCGGGCAGGATGAGCTCGCCGAGACCGCAGCGGGGGCCGCTGCCGAGGTAGCGGATGTCCTGGGCGATCTTGGAGAGGGAGCCGGCGAGGGTGTTGAGGGAGCCGTGGGCCTGGACGATGGCGTCGTGGGCGGCGAGTGCCTCGAACTTGTTGGGGGCGGTCTTGAACTCCGTGCCGGTCATCTTGGAGACCTCCTCAGCGATGGCCTCGGCGAAGCCCTGGAAGGTGTTGATGCCGGTGCCGACGGCGGTGCCGCCCTGGGCGAGAAGGCGGAGGTCCGGCAGGGAGCTCTCGACCCTCTTGATGCCGGCGTCGAGCTGGGCGACGTAGCCAGAGAACTCCTGGCCGAGGGTCAGGGGGGTGGCATCCTGCAAGTGGGTGCGGCCGATCTTGATGATGTTCTTGGCGTCGAACTCGTCAACCTTGTTCTGGAGGGCGTCGCGCAGGCTCTTGAGGGAGGGGACAAGCTCGTTCTCGATCTCGAGGACGGCGGCGATGTGCATGACGGTGGGGAAGGTGTCGTTGGAGGAGGCGGAGCGGTTGACGTGGTCGTTGGGGTGGACGGGCTTCTTGCTGCCCTTGACGCCGCCGAGGATCTCGATGGCGCGGTTGGAGATGACCTCGTTGGCGTTCATGTTGGACTGAGTGCCGGAGCCGGTCTGCCAGACGACGAGGGGGAAGTGGTCGAGCAGCTTGCCGTCGGCGACCTCGGCGGCGGCCTGCTGGATGGCCTTTGCGATCTTCTCGTCGAGGCCGTAGCGCACGTTGACGGCGGCGGCGGCGCCCTTGAGGATGCCGAAGGCCTTGATGATCGGGGGAGGCATGCGGTCCTGGGGCTGGTTGATCTTGAAGTTCTCGAGGGAACGCTCAGTCTGGGCGCCCCAGTACTTGTCGGCGGGGACCTGGATCTCGCCAAAGGCGTCGCTCTCGGTGCGTGTCTCGGCCATTCTGGGGGCGGTGGTGTGAATGCTTCGCTGGAGGGAGAAGGGGCTGGAGAAGTTTGTTGATCTGCTGGAGGAGTTCGCCGCGGGGTAAGTAGCTGCGGGGGAGGAGGAGGTGTATCGGGTCGAGCATGTGGAGAGGCTCTTCGCGCATGTCCTCGGCCCAAGGGTAAGCCGCGAGTTCGCCAGGCCGGAAGCGGCGCGACGAGCGGGTGCCGAACGAAGCATGACGACGGACTGTCTTGTNGGGGGTGAATTGGAGAGACGACCGAAAAAGCGGCGCTTTGAACCTGGAATTAGCCAATTGGTGCGTTATGACCACGAGTGCAGGCAGGAAAAAGACGCGCAACGGTTGTGACAGATTTACAGAAGAATCCAGGACGAGAGAAAAAGCGACGGAAAAAAAGGACAAAAAAAAAACCCCCTGGATTTTTCCGATTCAATCAACAGAAGTTCGATCTACTTCCGAAATGGTTCCGCTCCATGGGATTGGGAGCTCGAATGCGTGTGGAGCTTTCGACGGCCTGTGCATCCATCCGGCTTATTCCGATAGACATGCACACGGGGAGTGTGCCGCAAATCTCCGACTCTCCACAATTTGCCTAATTCATAGAGCTTACCTAAGCAAGCAAGGCAGCTAGCTAGCTAGCCTAGCTTTTCCCCACGATGACTTCCTAACCATTCGGCTCCCACCTTGGTATCTCATTCCCCGAAGCCGAAGTTGCCGTCACTGTTAGCCAAGCATAGAAAACACAGTCCAAGAGGCAAGATGCAAGCAGCATGCATGCATTCAATATCCAGCCTCCGAGCCCCTTGCAGCGTCCGCAGCGGGAGCAAAGGGTTACACTAGAGCAGGTATCTAGGCAGTGTATGTAGTGTAGCATAGCGGGCATCCCGGCCCCGTTCCGCTGCAGCATGTCATCACTCACAACAAGGCCTTCTACTATGTATGGCTGTCGTCGTCCCCGCCGCCGCCGCCTCCCACGGGGACGGAGTGCTTGTCGGGTTTTTTTTTTTGGAGCACCGTGGACCCGCTGCTACTACGGACTTGCCGGCGCTCACAGCCCCTCCTCCCTCCTCCGCAAGGTCCACCACTCTGACTCCTGCCCCCCCCCCCCGCTCTTCCATCCCTACAAGCCCCAAAGAACTCATCCTCAGTCCTCAGTCTGTTTTTTTGCGTGCACAAAATGGCGGTGTTGACGAGCTGGACACTGTCGGGGGTCCCAAGATCTGAGGCCATCGCGGCCATTGGTTCCTCGATGCAACCACGCACCCCTAGCGTCTGACAGTCTTGAACGGAGGGGACGGAGGACGGCGATCAGCAGATCCAAGAGGCACACCTGTGACCTACCTCATCACACCGGGATAAGTGATGCAGGTAATGCCGCGTTGCCTTGTTCAGCAGCCAGCAGCCCATACACGTACTACCTATGTACGACAGGACCCGTTGCCAAGCTACCGCAACGGCCGCCACCACCCAAGACAGGGGACGACGCGAGCCTCATTAGCTTCCTGCATGGTACTGTAGCTGATGTGGCTTGCTCTGGCCAGAAAGGGGGTTGACGAAGCTATGTGGGTTTCACTTCCTTCAGCCCAACACGCCCGCCTCTTTTTGGCTGGTTGCTCCCTCTCCTGGCCATGCTCACCCCCCGTTTCCCCTTGTCCAGGAGGGAGTGCAGGGTCGCATCTGCTGCAATCCCCTTTTACTTCTTCTCTCTTGCATACAACACCTCCACTGTGACGGCCGCACTGCCTCCTCGAGCTTCAGATACGAGTACATGAATACCGCCTTGCGCTGCTCACTTCAAGTAAGAGAGAGAGAGAGAGAGAGAGAGAGAGAGAGAGGAAGCACGCGACATCCCATCTTTTCCCACCCCCCCATCTGATAAAATACAATAAAAGAGGAGCCCCGAATCGCCGCCCTACGCCGCCCTACGCCGCCCTGTGGACTGTCTTCAGCCCTTGCCCACCGTTCAAACTTCAAGACGAACAAAGCCCCCTCCCTTGCCGTCCCGCACGTTTTGTTTTGTCTCAACTCGAGCTCCAAACCCCCCACCCCACTCAGCTCGCACTCTCACTCTCACCACCAAACTCAAAACTACAGCGACAAACCCGGTTCGAAATTCCCAGGGACCTCCCAGCAGATCGCAATGTCTCTCCAGGTCGACGACCATAGTCGTCGTACCCGCTCGCGCTCCCCGGGCCGTCGCGAGCGCAGTCGCAGTCGCGGCGGCCCCGCGCCCCCCGCCATGGTCGACCCCCCGCGGGAGTCCAGCTACGCTTACCCGGAGGACGACCTCGACGACAGGTATGCCCGGGATCGGGACCGGGATCGGGACCGGGACCGGGACAGAGCCGCGCGCGTCGTCACCGCCGAACCAGGTTCCGGCACCTCCATGTCGGGAGCTATCCCCTACCCGGAAGACACCGGCGACGCAATGTTCCCCGGTACCAAGTCTCTCTACGACTACGATGACCGTCGCGCTGCTCCGTCCTACCGCCCACCCCCGTCTCCCCAGGACAGCTACTACCGCAACTCGCGCGAAACCTATGAAGACCAGCACGCGCGCACGCCCGACCCACGCGATGACGACAAGTTGAAGTACCTCCCGGCCAAGTACAGCAACCATAGCCGCAGCAGCAGCAGCAAGTACGGCAATGAGGCCGAGTACCCGCCCTCTAGACCCCCTCGTTCAGATACGGGCGACCTGTACCCCCCTCCGAAGCCTCCTCGTCCGGTCTCCCCCGGCGGCTACGCCTACGCCCAGCCCCAGCCTTATGAGTATGCAAAGAGCGACGAGAAGGCCAAGAAGAAGGAGGAGAAGAAGAAGGCGCTGGAGGAGAACCTCGCGTACGGCTTCGATCCCCACGCGTCCAGGCCGGGCTTGGCCCCTGAGCCCCGGTACTCTGGCCGCGCGCCGAGCCCTGGGCCACAGATCTCAGCCGGCGCCCAGGCCTACTACGGCAACGACCCCCGCGTCTCATCCAACGTCTTGACCGTTGAGCCCGGCAGCCGCAAGCGCGACAAGTCGCCTCAGCCGCCGACTCATCGCATGTCCAACTTGTCTGTGAACACGGGCCATCACGCACTCAACATGAGCATGTCGTTGGCGAACGCGCCGGGATCGCCGTTGCTGGAGTCGTACCAGGGCACATACCAAGACATGTCGCCGATGCCGTCTCCGATGCTGCTGGCCTCCTCGTCGCATGATCTGCAGGTCATGGAGCCGCTCTCCCCAATCGGCTCCGACGACGAGGGCAGGCGACGTCGGCGGGCGCGGTTCCACGACATCGAAGACGACGCCGCAAGAATCGCAAAGGCGCTGCGCAGCGACAGGAAACACCCGGATCCCGAGCCCCTGATTGAGATTCTTCCGGGCCTTACCCACGACCAGGTGATGGATCTTCGCAAGGAGTACAAGGCGCTCGTCAAGACCGGCTCGGAGCGCAAAGGCGTCAACGTGGCCAAGCACATCCGCTCCCGCCTCAAGGACGCCGAGCCGAACCTCATGAAGGCCTGCTACTCCACCGCGCTGGGGCAGTGGGAGAGCGAGGCATACTGGGCCAACTTCTGGTACCAAGGCGACAAGACGCGGCGGGAGCTCCTCATCGAATCCCTCATGGGCCGCACGAACCACGAGATCCGTCTCATCAAGGACGGTTTCAGCGACAAGAAGTACGACAACAGCCTGACCAAGTGCATGAAGACGGAGTTGAAGGAGGACAAGTTCAAGAAGGCCGTGCTGCTGGTGCTCGAGGAGCGCAGGATGGAGGAGTATGATGCCTACGGCCGCCGCCTGGCCATTGACTACCACCTTGTCGAAGACGACGTCGCGGATCTGCGCAAGGCCGTCAAGTCGGAAAAGGGCGGCGAGTCTCTCATGATCAGCATCGTCGTGCAGAGAAGCGACTCGCATCTCCGCGAGGTGCTCAAGCTGTACGAGCGGACGTACAGGTCCAACTTTGCCCGCGATGCGCTCAAGAAGAGCGGTAACCTTGTGGTGAGTGAACAACAAAACATCCAACGGCCCCCGCGCGGGAGTGCACGCCGTTTTTTTCTGACAAATTCCGGCCGGAACCAGGGAGAACTACTTGCCCACGTCCTCAACGGCGTCATCAACAGGCCCGTCCGCGACGCCCTGCTCGTCCACCACGCCCTCACGGCGAGCCGCAAGGACGCCCTGCGCCGCGAGCTGCTCATCTCACGCCTCGTGCGCTTCCACTGGGACCGCCACCACCTCGAGGCCATCAAGCGCGCCTACCGCGAGCGCTACGGCCGCGACATGCAGGAGGCTGTCCGGGAGGCCACGAGCGGTGAGTGGGGTCTCTTCTGCCGGGAGCTGTGCATCTACCGCATGCCGAACGACGTCAAGAGCTACGAGAAGGTACCGGTGCAAGTCCGGTGAGGTGACGGTCGATCAAAACGAGGTAGACGTGCTGCATGAAAAAGAGACGGATGAACAATGGATGAGATGTATAATGATGCTATGAGCCATGGGGGGAAATCTGTCCGAACGGCCTGTTTATGTTATGTCTGATGCGCCGTTGAAAAAANCCCCCCCCCCCCCCCCCTCTTTTATTTTCTTTTTTCTTTTTTCTTCTTTCTTCTTTTGATGTTCACTCTGCACCGACCTACAAAGACCTGATGCACCGGCCGTCGGGTCAAGCTCTTCCAAACCGCACAATCCTCTTTCCACCTTCCTCCCTCCTCGAAACGACCAACCCGTCCCTCTCCCCGACCGCGTATGAGCTCCCCTCGGACCAGTCGTCCATCTCCCCGACCCTCTCATCCAGATCCGATCTCCTCTCCCAGCTTCTCGCCCGCCTCCTGTTTCCTCCGCGCCCGCTACCGTCCCTGAGGTCCCTATGACGGTCGCCATGCCCCAACGCACCATGCATCATGAAGGATTCCCCGTCGACGCTCCCACCCCTTCCCGTCCTTGTCCTCGGTCCCCACCTCGAGTCCCCGAGTCCGTCTCGCTCATGGTATTGGTATCCATCCTCGGGGCGGTCGCCGCCTGACACACCGGCAGGGAACGTCTCAAACTCGTCGAATAGCAGTGTGCGCCTCCGGCCGGGCTGCGGTTGCAACCCATCCTCGCGACCCAGAATATCGTCCAGGCGTCCCCACGCTCTTCGGTGTCGAACCGCTTGTTGTTGTTGTTGTTGTCGTCGTCGTCGTCGTTCACGGTAGCAGGTTCCGTCGCAGACATGCGTAGCCGACTCGCTCCCTGAAGTCGCGAGATTGGAACGGCCGTCGACTTTGAGGCCCCATTTCTGCGGGTCTTGCTGCTTGTTTTGTCGTCTATCAGCCCCCATGTTCAACCAGGACAGAGACGATTGGATCCTCGGCGGGCCGTACGTACCTCACCAGGACGCCTCGAAAACCCGACGACGTCGCCACCCCAGTCGACCCTCCCTCCCTTGGAGCGATTGCAAGGGGAAGATCCCTTCTTCCTACACTTCTTGCACTCTTGCATCTTCTCGCACTCTTTGTACTTCTTCTTCGTCTTGTTTGCCTTCGCACCGCACTTCTTGCGGTCCGACGCACAACAGTCCTTTGCACCGCCATCGCAGCACTCTGCCATCTCGTAGCAGCACTTGCTCCCCTCGATGTCCGAACAACAACAACAACAACAACAATAACAGCAGCAGCAGCAGCAGCACTCCTCGCAGGCCGATCCATCGTAGTCCGAACTCCAGTCTGGTTCCCAAACGCCGTCGGTGTCGTATTCTACGTAGTAACACCCCCCGCCACCGTCACCGCCGCCGACGACCCCCCCGTCCAAGACCACAATGTCGTCGTCGAGGGATATCACCTCGCGCGGCTGCTTACATCGGAACGGCTGATGCTGCTCCTGATGCGGCGGCGGTGGCTGTCCGGGCCGCAGAGCGACGACGGCCTCGTCCACTATCTGGCGAACCTCGTGACTACTTGATGTGCCCATGTCGGATGCCCATATAAAGACGCGCTTGGGTGTTTGTTGCAAGGACGACAGCCAAGAAGAAGAAGTAGAATAAGAAGACAGAGAAGACGATGGCCACAACGCGATGAGGCTTCGGTCGAGGATCCAGAGTCAGACTGAGGGAGAAGAGAGGAAACACAGAGGGCAGCAGAGGCAGAACTCGAAACACCTCGCTTCGACTGCTTCCCCCCTCTCTCCCTCTCTGGATGTGCCACGGCTGCCCGCATGTAGGCAACCATCCACTGACATTTGAGTCACACCCGTTAAACACATGAGCGGCACAAAGCTTGGGATCGACACCCACTTAGCTGCTTCTCATTTTCTATTAGCAAGTATGCAGCGATGACACAATTCAGCATCGCAAGTCAACTCAATACACCAAGAGGTTGGTGTGACAGGGGTTGGATGGGACGGCTAGTTGTTGCATTAAACGTTGGTGTGGTTTTTATAGTTGTATGTGACAATTCGTCTTCACATTTGTGCTAACAAAGACCAGTCAGTCGAGGAAGGGCATCGCGGAGGAGGGTGTCCAACGGATATAGATGACTCCAACCGCAACCCTTGAGTCGAAATTGACTTGTTCCAAGCTTCAACAAAGTCTTTGTCCATAAAACGTCCATTGCGGAAAGGTGAAGTTCAAAAGTACGTGTCTACTAAACTGGCCCCTTTCGAGGTCTGACGGCACAAGCATTTTGGCCGTGGTTATGAGATCGATTTCACAACATAGGAAGAAGGCCCTTTCTTCGCTACTCTGGTTATCCTTTCATGAGATAATTTGAAAATATGTGATTCTGGCAATACAGACCAAACGCAAACCAATGCTGTACCCTACGCCGTACGTGTAACGAAGAAATACCATGCACTCCCGCCCCGACGGAAACGGATATACACACACACGCCTGCCTGTTCCTCAGACGGCTGTTGCTCAACGCCAAAACAACCCTTGCCAGTCACTTCATTTAAACATTACAGCGTCTCGCCCGCATGCTTTTTACACCCCCCGCCCCCGGTGGACGTCTCACACTTCTTACAAGAAACCCTTGGTGAGACTCGGCGCCCGACTAAGGCTGCTCTTCCGCTTGGGCACAGAAATCATCGAGGCGGTTTCGTCGTCAACGCTGAACCCCGCTCGCCACGCACCGCGGACGCTCCCCATGGCTGACGCCGCTCCCTTCTCAAATCTCAACGCCTTGATGCCTTCAAGCTCACGCTCGAGTCGCATGGCCCTCTCCTTCTCCTCGCGAAGTTCCCGCTCGGCCCGGCGTGCTTGGAGCTGGTTTTCAGACTCCGACGACTGAAGTTCCTCGATCGTTTGCAGAAGCTTCTCCGCCTTGTCACGCATGCGGGCCACATCGTCCTGCAGCTGCGTGTTCTGCTTGTCCTTGCGGTCGATCTGGCCCTGAAGGTCCTTGACAATCCGGTCAACGTTGCGCACCGATCGCTGAGACTTGTTTCTTTCGTTCTCCTGCTCTTCAAGCTGAGACTCGAGCTGACAGTCACAATGTCAACAAATGATCTGAATGATGGTGGAATGACATGATGGCTTACCTCTTGGATGCGTTTGTGTAAAAACTTGATGTCGTGGCTGGCGCTGGAATAGCCCTTGGTTTCGAGATCAACGCACCTGATCTGAATCTCGTTTAGAGCCTTCTCCAGAGCGGCCTTGTCCTTCTGAAGCTGAGAGCTGGCCTCTCGCTCGACCATGGCCTCCTTTTGCATTTCCGATGCCAATGCCTCGGCACGTCTCATCTTCTCCACCGCGGCCGCGGCAATGTCCTCCTTCTGGGCCAGACTAGATTTCAGCTCCAGCATCTGTTTGTCAATGTTCGCGGCATCGCGCAGAGAAGCGCTGTCGCCGTTTGTGAGATCCTCGAGACCGGCCTTAGCCTCCTCTAGCCGAGCCTCGATGCTGCGCTTCTCCCGAACAAGGGAATCTCGCTCGGAAGTAACCTCATCTACCGACGCGCGGAGGGATCTGACCTGCGACAACAAGGTTACAATCTTACCCTGGGCCTCGCTGTGGGCATTCACGGCCTCGTCGCGCGAGGACACAACGTCAGCCAAGGTCGACTCTAGGCGGGCCTTCTCCTTGGACCACGTCGAGCTGTTGAGAACCTCGTCGTCCCATTTGGAGCGGAGCTCGTCAAGTTCCTCACGCAAGCGGGCGATCTCGGCCTGCTTGAAAAGCTTCTCCTCACGGGCCAGATCCAGCTCCTTGGTCAGCGTGGCGAACTCGGCCTGGTATTTCTTGCGAGTCTGCTCCATGCTTGTTTCCTTGTCCTCAATGTCGTTGGCTCTCTGGTTCCGGTAGTCCTCGAGCTCGTGCTGCAGGCGCTTCTTAGCTTGAGTGGCGGCATCAAGGTCGGTCGAAAGGTCCTCGAGCTTCTCTTCCAGTCTCTGGTTCTGCCGCTGCAGGTCCTCAATCGTGGAGTCCATCTTTTCTCTTTCAGACATGATCTCGGCGCATGTCTCCTCGGCTTCCTTGGCTTGCGTCCTCGCAAACTGTTCCGCTCGACTGGCCTTGAGAACCGCAATCTCCGCTTGTTCCAACTTGCTGAAATATTCATCAGCACGACTCTTGTATAGGTTCAAGCTGGACCCAACGTCGGCAAGTTTGGAAGTTTCGTTGTCGAGCCGGATCTGCAGATCGGAAAACTCCTGTAGGAGCTGGCTCCGACTGGCGGCTTCCTGCTCGCGAGCCATCGTCATTTCCTCAAGGTCGGCCCTGGTGTCGCGGAGTTCGACTTCGAGGGCAGCCCGGTCGTGGCGCATCCTTTCGAAATGGTTCTTGACGTCCGACAGTTCTGAGATGGCATCCCTATGGCTATGCAGAAGTGAGCGCCGCGCCTCTTCTTGGCTGTTAAGCGCGTCGAGGATCTCCTCGTGCGAACGAGTCTGAATATCCAGCAGAGACAACTCGCCAGTCCTAACGCTTCTCTCCAGAGCCGACACCTTCTTGGCCGAATCGTCCAGCATGTCGTGCAAGCGGCTGTTGACCTTCTCGAGCTTCTGTACACGAAGGACCGAGGAGTTCTCGTCGAAATCCTCCAGGGGTGATGAGCCACGCTCGAGTTGGCTCTGGAGATGTCGGTTCTGCATTTCGGCAATCTGAAGCTGGTTCTGCAACTCCTCGACTTCGGCCTTGAGATCAATGCGGTTATTGAAGCTCAGGATGTCCGCAGTCTTATCGGAGCGAGCAGAGTCGAGAGGTTCCGGTTCGAATCGTCGAGTCGGAGTCGAGTTGTTAGAATACTGGCGCGTCTGCAACTTGGATCGTCGGAATGTGGGTGAACCATTGAAAGGGGCCTCGTTAGGACTGATCTCTTCGAGCTTGCCTCTCATAGGGGAGTCGACCCGAGCAGAGCGGAGCTCGGCCAGCTGGGTCTCGGCGTTTGTCCGCGCGGCGGTTTGGACGCGGAGGTTTTGCTGGAGATCCTCGACTTTCCTGACCAGATCGAAGTTCTTGCTGAGTGCACCCTCGTTTGTGCCGTCCGCTTGAGGCGGGATAACAACTTCGGGATCGACCGTCTTGAGAACCTTGAGCATCTGAGCCCTCAACTCCTGCAACTCCTTCTCCCTAGCTTCCATGGTTGATTGCAGAGTGCGAGCATTGGCCTGAGCCTGCGTGCGAAGCTGGCGTTCAGACTCGATGGTCCTGTTGGCTTCAGCCAACTGCGCCGCGGCTGTCGACGCCGCCTTTTCGGCGTTCCTCGAGGTCTTAGCTTCCCGGGCTACCTCATGGTTCAGGTCCTCCAGATTGAGTTGCAGCTTCTCCACCTTCTTCTCGAGGCCGGCGATGGTGAGCTGGGCCTCACCGAGCTGTTTGTTCAGCTGAGCATTCTGCTCGTCAGCTCGGGCCTTCTCGCGTTGCAGGCCCAGCACTTGACTCCTGGAGGCTTCGCTCGCTCTGGAGCTAGAACGAGCAATTTCGAGCCCCTTTTGCTGGATCTTGTTGAGGAGAGCACGGTTGTCGTTTTCTGAGGCTGTCAGACGACCCTTGACAGTAACCAACTCTCGCTCGAGTCTCTCCTTCTCCTGATCATTCTTGAGCCCGAATTCGCCAGAAGAAAGGATGAGCTTGTTGAGATCCTCGACTTGGCGATTGAGGTTGACACATTCGTCTTCAAACCATTTCAGTCGCTCTTGGGCGGCATCCAGGTCCTTTCGCAGGCTTTCCTCTCTCTCGCGAGCGGCCCGAGAAGCTGCCCGTTCGCCTTCGACCTCGGCCTGCACGCGGGCTTCTTCAGCTTGAGACTTGGCGACACGAAGGCGTCTGATCTCCTGTCGTGCTTCATCGCGTTCCCGTTCCGCTGTATCGCGGGCTTCTTTGGTTCGACGCAGGTTGTCTTGCTGAACGTAAAGCTCCTTTTCTATAATGATCTTTGACTCGTTCAGGTGATCGTACTCTTCCTGTAATGCGTTGAATTTGTGCTCGCTCAGAAGCAGGACATCATCACGAGATTGGCGTTCCCTGCTAAGCTCCTTTTGGATGTTGAAGAGCTCATCCTTGAGGTCCTTGATCTGGGCCTCCAGAACCTGACGGTTTTCGTCTGCTTGGGCGTCCTCGGAGAGGCGGGTTTCGAGAAGCTTCTTGGCGTCCTCGGCTTCCCTCTCGAGCTGTGACTGTTGCGACTTGATGGCAGTAATCTCAGCCTGAACTTCGCGAAGCTTGGCTGCTGCGTTTTCCTTCTCGGATACTAGTGACTTCTTTTGTTCCTCAAAGGTTTGACGCTCCATCTCATACTTCTTGTTGTCGCCCCGCAGAACAGAAAGCTCGCTCTCCTTCTTCTGCACGAGATCTTCGTAGTCCGTCGAGGTCTTGGACAGTTCGGCGAGTTGTTGCTGGACCTGGCGGCTCTCAAGCGCAAGCTGGGACTCCCGCGACTTTGAGGACTGAAGCTCCTTTTGTGCTGTTCGCAGTTTCACTTCGAGATCTTGGTCTACCTTGAGAAGCTTACTCTCCAAGTCTCGAGCTTTACGATCCTTGAGATTGAGCTGGCTCTGCAACATCTTGATCTCGTCCTCGAGCAGTCGTTCCTTGTCGCTGCGCTCGGATTGCTTTTTGGATATCTCGTCGATGGAGCGCTCAAGCTCCTCAGTTCGTACGGAGAGTTCCGACTTTTCTTGCTCCAGTCTTGCAATGAGCAAGGCCGCCTGCTCCAGCTGAGCCCGGTACTTCTCGACATCGTTCTCGGCCCTTTTCTTGGCCTCCAGCAGGTCGTCGAGTTGGTCCTCCAGTCTCTCCTGGTCTTCTATGGCACCGGAGAGCTTCTCCTCGAGTTCCGCTTCTCGCACCTGTAGGCGCTTGAAGATCTCTTCCTTGTCTAGGGCAAGTGCGCGCTCACTTTCCAAGGTCTGTTGGATACGTACCATCTCGTTGTGGACGTTGCGTCTGTCCTCCTCTAGCCTGTGGCGGTCGTCCGACTCTTGCCTCATCTTATCCTGAAGCTGACGAATCATCGCATCCCTCTTCTTGACCTCTGTAGCACTGCGAGTGGCTCCCAAGAGGGGTTTCATCTTGCCGACTAGTTGCCACCACGGGTTTTCCATAAGCTCGAGGTAGGTGCTAAAGTTTTTCTGGATAATACGGGTAGCCTCGGTCCGGAATAGTCTTTTGTACGCGACACGTCGCTGGATGTAGCCTCGCGCAACAGACTGGAATCGAGACATGATCTCGGTGATAAGGGCGTCGCGCTGTTCTTCCAGCTCGGCCAAGACACCGGCGCGGAAGAAGACCTTCGTAAGACCCACGCGGTACAAGCTCCTGTCCAAACCGAGCTTCTCGAGCATCATTGCTGCCACAGCCTGACCCTCCTGGTAGCCCTTTGGCATATTTTTGCAAAGCACTTCGTACCGCTGACGGAATTCAGCAAAGGGGAGGCGATTGGGGAACCCGGTTCGGGCAATACGAATGCCTTCGAGGACACCATTGCATCGCAGCTGGTCGAGAACGAGCAGTTTGTTGAACTGCTTGGGCTTCTTCTTGTGGTTCGGCAGGATGCAGCGGACAAAATGTGGATGAGTCGAGTGAAGCTGAGCCATCAGGCTGTGAAGCTGCTCTTTGTGGCGCTGAGCGACGGTTCGGAACAGTCCCTTCTTGACCCTGTTGCGACTGGCTCCAAGGTCATCATCCACGTCGGCACAGTCGGCGAAAAGGTCGGCAATATGCTTGTCTGTAGAGGAAGCAAGGAGGCGAGTGATGTTATCATTCAAAGGGTCTTTGTTCTTCTCCAGCCATCCGTCGGTGGAATACTCGACCTCGGCCGCGTAGTGTGTGAGGATGAAGCCTTGGCCTAGCCGGGAGGGTCGATACTTGTTCGACTTCTTGTCCCACAGAGAGTTCAGCTTTTCGGTGAAGGACTTGTCGGTTGCCTTGGGCATCACGCAGTCCTCGTCCAAGCAAGAGAAGATACCAATCGGGTTGGACAGCTCAATCAGGTCGATCGTGGGTTGGAGGTCGCGACCGAAGTCGATGAACTGCCACTCGATTTGTTCCCGCGCATACTCTTCTTGCTCGAGCACAAACATATGATGGTTGAAGAATTGCTGAAGCTTCTCGTTGGTGTAGTTGATGCAGAGTTGCTCGAAACTGTTCTCCTCGAAGATTTCGAAACCGGCAATATCGAGGACGCCGATGAATCGTGAGTCGTCTAGCCCCATACCAGTACGATCCAGCTGGCGGTTGATGCGTGTGACGAGGTTGCCAAATCCCCTTTCATAGATACCCTTGGACAAGGCGTCCAGCCCTAGACGGACTTGTTCAGGGGTCTGAACTTTTTCAACCCATTCGCGGCCCGCCTTGACTCTGGGATGAAGCAGGCCTTGTAGGAATGGCTCAAGTGGTACACCGAGCAGCTTGCACACCTTGGCGGCTTGCTCCTTGGCGTCGGGGGCCAATCGGGCTTGGTCTGCGGCACGGCTTTCTTTGACAACGGATATGTTTCCGAGGTGCAAAACCGCAGCGATGGTACGGATGATCGAGTTCTGGTCTGTGTCTGAAAATCCCATCACACTGAAGGCTTCCATCAACGAGTCCCATTCCTCGCGGTCGGAAACTCCAACAATGGTGTCGTGGCCAGCACGTGTGTAGGCAAAGTCCTCGACATCAAGCCCATCCAGGAGGAATTCTTGCTTCAGTTTCCCATCCGCGCCCTTGAGTAGCTGGTAGAAGATGTGGTAGTTTCTCTCGTGTCCATTGATCCTCACAACGCGAGACTTCTCCAACAAGTACCAGTCGATAAATGCGCCGGAAATTGCACCGGCCCGGTTGAACTCGATACGAATAAATTTGCCGAATCGCGACGAGTTATTGTTGCGCACCGTTTGGGCGTTACCGAAAGCTTCAAGGATAGGGTTGGCACGGAGGATTTGTTGAGACAGGTTCGATTGCTGAGACTTGTTTTTGACAGGGGACTCTGAATGGGCAACAGCCGCAAGGTACTGGATGACCTTCTTGGTGTTTTCGGTTTTGCCAGCACCAGACTCGCCAGTGACAAGAATGCTCTGGTTTTCACCCTCGTCCACCAGGTTGCGAAAAGCGTGGTCGGCCATGGCGTAGATGTGAGGTTTCGTGTCCTCCCTATTTCTGCCCTTATACATGTTGATATATTCGTTCGTGTATATGGGCAGCGGACAGTAGGGGTTGACGGTAACCAAGAAGAGGCCGGAGTAGGTGTAGATTAGGTCTGCTTGGTATCTCATATGGAGGTTGTGGACCACAGATGCCTCGTTCAGATGGGTCAACTCGGCCATATCGGTTGCCTTATCGAACTTTGCGGGGTTGACTTTGTCAACGCTTTCAGCATCTACCTCCCGTTGCTGTTTGGCGTGAATTAGCTATGCGCTATGCCGCAAAGACGTGCAGAGAACAATACTCACCGTACCATCGTCACACTGGACGAGGATCTTGTTGCCCTCAATTTCTTCAACCACCCAGCCCCTCACGAAGGCGACTTGGGGGTCCTTGAGCCACACATAACGCTTTCCTGAGAAATCGTTCTCTCCCTCGATGCCTCTGACCGTGTCAGAGCCTCGGCGCATCTCCTCGGTCTTGATGAATGAGGGCGCAAATGTTCCGGAGCCACTATTCCTCGAATCCGAGCGGTTGTGACGGAAGTGGCCGGTGCCCGAGAACATGACAGGTGCTGCGGGCGCAGCAGGAGCTGTTGAGGCAGTCGAGTGGTTTCTGGCGTGCGACGTTGGCGTGGACACCGCCGACAGCGGGGATGGGGAGGAGAAGACTGCGGATTTCGGCCGGCTGCTGCCAGGACCGGGCGAAGTCCTAGCGAAAGGGTTATTTCGCGGTTGCGCCATTGTGTCAGGAATCGTGGAGGATGTGATATTCTCAGAAGATTGCAGTCCTCAGAGCCGCGGGTTCGTGTCGCTTTCGTGTCGTTCGTCGCAAAACGTCTCTCGTCAATGGTCCCGCTCATGGAGTAAACATTAAGACCGAAGCAAAGCTGACGAAGGGCAACCCAGCGAAATCGTGAAAGAAAACAATGCGAGAGAATTCGCCGAGTCGCAACCTCTTGGGCGAAACTGCCTTTGCGAAAAAAAAGACAAAAACAAATCAAGCTTGGGGAGGCTGGGGAGTGGATGATGGTCAAGTCGACGTAAGGATGGAGATTGTTGTCTTTCGACCACATGCACAGGGATACAGGTTGACGGTTGCTCAGGGTACGCCTGAGCAAAGTAAACAATGGGGGTGCCCCACGTGACAGACGCCAACTCCAATGGTGACGCGAGACCGTCTCGAGTCGGGCTAACCGGAATAGGGCTGACTCTATCCGTAATTCGAAGAGTCTCTCTTCCCCACCAAGCGCCCCCCCCCCCTGCACGGCCTTGAGTTTTTGTTTGACTCTCAAGGATCCTCGACTCGGTCCTCCGTGCGCGCCCGCCCAACCTCCGTCACCAGCCGTCGGCGGTCGCAACCTGAACTGAAATTCGCACTTTCTTTGTCACATACACACGCACACACGCCACGCCCACCGACATCAATCAAAAGACATCAACATTCCACACGTCTCGAAATCTGCCTTTGTTGACGGAACGGAGAGGCGCGCACATAATTTTTGCATCGCTTACTCGAGCAGAAGCTTTCTGCTCTGTCCGAAATTGGATAGCCAACTGCTGCGTCTGCTGCGTTTGCTGCTCATACGCGCCCACATCTGAGAGGTGCATGACGATTATTTTTCCGACGAGAGCTTTTTCGCGCCGTGAAATCTTCTCTGCTCATCTGGGCTAAGCAAAGCACTGCAGCCAACGAACGACCTTGGCCACACCAACCCCGGTCTCTCGTACTTTGCAAATTGCCATGCTGCTTTTGCTCCCCCAGACCACAGACTCGACTTACCTTACTCAGATCTCTATTGCCTTCTTTTGTCACTCTAGCAGCCAGACATAGACGGACGCATTCTTGGAACCTATCATCCAGCAAAACCACACACAGCGTGCTCAATCTCTTGCCCCCGGCCGCGCTTCCTCCTCTTTCCTGAAGCGCCGCCCCTCTCAGCCTTCCCATTGGCAGTTACCTTCCATCGCGCAGTCACGGTGGCAGTTGCCCTCAATGAACAATTATTACCCATATGGGTACTCGCCCTATCCGGGCCAGGCGCCTGCGCAACAACAGCAAGAGCCCTACTTCCCAACCATGCCACCTTTTCCTCCCCAAGTGGCATCCTACCCTCCGCACACAAACACCTTTGAAGCCTGTCCCCAACCACCGGATTCATACGACCAAAACCAGACGATGATCCCTGGCCTCGGATACAATCATCTTCAAGGCTTTGGTTGGTCCCAGCCGCAGCCGCAACAGCAACAGCCGGCGGCAGCTCCGGTCCCCTTCCAGCAATCGTGGCAGCCTCCGCGCGAGGGACCTAACCTCATCTCAGCAGCGCAATACTATCAGCCGAATAATGCGCCCAAATCTCAGGCACCCATGGCTTCGGAAACACTACCTCCCACTGTGCCTACGGGCCCCGCTAAGCCGACGACCGACGACGCCGAGGAGGGCGAGCTGACTGATGGCGAAGTTGACGATGTCCACGAACCGCGAGAGACCGTTCGCTCCAGTAGAGACACCCGGGCGACTACGACTGCGACCGCGCAGAATGGCAACAACTCTGTCGGACGCGCAGCCGCCAGCTGGTACGGCGATATTAGGGACGGTCGGATTAAGGTTCCCGCAGCTGCGGATATTGATGGTTTGCACCTCGTAGGACGAATCCATCTTGGGTCGAAACTGACATGCAAGCAGAGCGAGAGCGGACCAGATCCTACTCCCCCCACCTGTCTCCTCGCGAAGTTCATTCACGCACGGCTGGAAACGACCGACACAACGAATCTCCTCGGACACGGGCGTTCGGAAGCAAGGCTACTCAGTCTTCCACGGCCCTGGCCGGTCAGCAGTCGGGCAAGAAAGCTTTGGAGGACGCTCGGCAGAGAGCCCAGTCGGCAGTCCTCAGCCTATGGCCTCTTGGTGTCCGCCACCAGGATTATGTTGACGAGGGTATCGACAAAAATGTTGTCAAAGACCTCTTCAACGAGCTGAAACTGGACCCCGGCACTTCCAGCCAGTTCGTCATTCCAGGTCTTTCGGTCACCACGCAGCTACCAGGACTTTCCCAGTCCTACGGCCAGTCCAGCTCTCAGCCCAACAGCGCATCTACTTCGACGGCAACATCGAAACCTACGAACAAAGCGTCGCCCACAGTGGCCAAGTCAGCTGGAGAGGAGAGAAAGGATCGGATCGCTCGTTTGTTGGCAGCAAAGAACGCGAAGCCCGCACCTTCGGCTCTCAACAACGGGGCACCGGCTGCGGGCGCGAGCGACAAGGTGCTTATTCAACAACAAAAGCAGGATGCCCTCCAGAAATCTCGCGAAGCCAGGGCCCAGAAGGCTGCCGAGCGCAAGGGATCTTTGCAGGCTTCTCAGTCAAAGGAAACGTCCCCAGTGTCGTCGATTCGAAGACCACCCTCGACAACCAATATCACATCTACCGCCCCGTCCACAGCCCAACAGGCTCAGATTGCTTCCTCTCAGCAAGCAGCTTCCCAAGCTGCTGCCGTATCGACCATTCCTGGTCTTTTCATGTCTACTCCCCAATCTGCTCCTATCAACAACCAACGGAAACGACCGGTTGCCGCTGACTTTGTGTCCAACTCAAACGTTAACAAGCGGCCCTTCGGTCCCACACGACAAGACGAGCCCTTTGTCATTGATGTCAGCGACGTTTCTGAAGATGAGGATGTTGAAATGGAGATAGGATCTCCGACCGACGAGCCAGCGAGCATTCAGCGTACCGACACGCCATCTCGGAAGACGGCGTCTTTCCGTGACTTACCTCCGCTGAGAGAGGGTCTTCCCCAGCGCCAAATCTCTAGCCCAGCCCCAAGTAATGTCGCTACGCCTCAGTCTGGTATCCTGGGCGCTCAACCCAAGCAGGCGCATCTTGAAGTCATGGATAAACAGATCGAGGCCATGAAGCGAAAGATTGCTTTGGCCGAAGCTCGCGCCAAACTGAAGGCTGTTATGAACACCCAGGCGGGTGGTCAGAAGTCTAATGGACAGACGCCAGATGCCGCTGTTGATTCAGAGGGTGGCAAACCGGCTATTCGACGAGTTCAGTCTATGGATGCGTCCAGTGCATCTGATCAGCCTCATGGCCAGGCGTCCCCTGTAATCGCCGAGCCCAGCAGTTCCATGCGTCTGCCCAAGCTGTCAGACAAACGCGTCGAGGGTGACTCAACCCGCACTCAAAGGCTCCGCGTGGTCAGCACCAATCTGCCTCTCATTGAGAATCGATTACAGGCGAAGAAGAGCAAGCTTCGTCTCCTCCAGTCGCAGATGTCTCGTCTGGAGAAGGAGATTGAAGCGGAGATCGCTGAGAAACAGAAGCTGTCAGAGGAGATGGAACAGCTCAACCAGGACTCGGACGAGTCGGGGGAGCCTCAAAACCAGCTCAAGAGCAATTCTGGTTAGTCTCCAGCTCGAGCACGCCTTATCTTTTTCTGAAGACAACAACTAAAGGACGCGTAGTGGATCCAGTTGTCACTCGGACGTCGACAGGGTCCCAGTCCAACGTGCAAAGCCCGTTAGTTGCTGCCACCGCCCCTACGGACCAGAGTGCCGGCATGATTACTTCACCCTCCGCCGGCGACGCCGCCTCTCGTCCCTTCCGGTCCCCGTCGACAGATCATGGCGAGAAAGCCGCCACTCCTATACGAGAAATCGCGGTCACTGGTAAAGCCGCAACAAGCCCCCTTGAAGCCCCCAATTCCACAGACAACCAAGTCACTACTGCTGCTGTTGCTGAGGTTCCTGTCGAGCATGTCATCGCGGGTAACGACGAGGAGTCGCAGCCTGCTACGAGTGATGATGCCTCTGATGTTGTCATGGGCGAGTCCGATAGTTCGAGCTCTCTTGAGCAAGACCGAGAGTCGTCCTCGGCCGTCTACGAACCCCCTGAGAACGTAGCTCCCGCAGTCGCGACAAAGTCCCCATCCATCAATATGGCAGTGGCGGACAGCACCGTCTCGCTGGCCAACAGTGACACTGACTTGCAGCAACCAAGTTCTAGAGCCTCGCCGGTTCCCCAGCAGATCTCTGTGGGGGTCAATGAGTCGACTCCCGAACAGGGAGTTGATGCCGTGAGAGAAGTACACTTCGTTTCACGCCGTATGTGCGCCTCGACAACTGACTTATTTGACAGGCCCCTCCCGTTGCACAAAGAACGATTGAGCCCTCGTCTGGCGACGGCTTCACCCCTTACGAGAGTCCGCTCCAGTATTTCCGTGCCTACCGATATCATCCCCAATTTGCTGAAACCGTCCCTGGCGGGCTGCGGTCCCTCACCTATAGCAATAGGATCGATCCGAACCTCCCCGTCTGCCCGGATGAACTGGCCGGGCGCGACTGTCCTAGGGGTGCTGACTGCATTTACCAGCATTTCGAGTCGATGAAGCTGCCGGGTAGGTCGCCTTCGCCCCGTACGGACTAATGACCACGTCGCATGTTCTCGAAGCATGTTGAGCGCTGACGGTCGCAAACCCACCACGCTCTAGACGACCAAATCCTCCTCCAGCTGGGTGGCACTACACTCGAAGGGCCCGAAAGGGCACAGTTTAATGATGGACTGCGGAAGCTGCTCCAAGAAATGAGGTCGCAGAACATCAAGGACTTTTCCAGCATTGCACAGGGCATTGTCGACTACCGCAATCGCTTCACAGGCGATCTGTCAAAGATGCTGCCTCATGGCAACGCTGCGATCTAGGTGACGGAAGAGATTACTGGCCTGTCATGGCTCGTATCTCTCATGATCCGTAATGCCCCCCCCGAAAAGCACCTGTCTGAGTACTGAGCTCGTTTCTCTTTCCTTTGGCATCAGGCAATTGTGTTTGTTTCCCTGGTCTTTACATACCACGCACGCCCTCAAGCAAGGGCTTCGGAGCCAGCTAAGGGCCTCCTTGGGCGGCGTTTGCACGATACCCCCTCCTTGTGTTACTTCTACAAGTGACCCAGCCTGACAAGATCAGGAAATGAGGCACAGGTATAATGGAAAACGGCAAGTAGGCAAAAGAATAACGAAGTGGAGTGGAGAAGAGAGCTCACTCTTCACCTGTTGAGATTACTGAGGAATGGCAAAGCTTCGAGTGCTTGCTGTTACCCCGAAAGAGTAGCCCATTCGGCCCCTTCTGGGTCGTCCGTAAACCAATTAAAGCATGTCTTCAAACCTGCGCATCTCACAACCCTGGTGACGTGATGCTTGCTCATCTTGTAGATCCTGGTGCAGTACGACATTACCACCAGCCTGTTGAACATGGCCCATGTGACTCGTGACAAATGAGGAAAGTCGCTCAATTTCTCTCCCAGGTTCACATCGTAGGTTTGTGTCGCGGCCATTAGTCAAGTGATGGATCAAACGTCCACACCCGCTAGGGGGGGAAACGATAATTGTGGGAGGGACAAGGACGACACCCGCCCGCCTTTGGCCAATCGACGAAACGTAGTCATCATTCGCTGTGCGCACACACGCAACTATATTCCAGCTACCGGAGAAGTGAAAAAGAACCCACAAGAGTCTTGCAATAGGAACGAAGCGACTAGCATGTCCTTCGAGGTCGACCGTCTCTATCGATGGGGCGGCTGGACCTGGTCGTCATCAACGATGAAGTTCACCAACTTGGGGCCCGGCTCCGTCCTGGGTGGTCTCTCGACAGGCGCCTTGGGCACCGGCGGTTCGAGTAACTCCTTGCTGCAGAGCGCCGGGTGGAAGGAGTTGAGCGACAGCACGGCGGCGGCGACCATGACGCCCTCAAAGGCGACAAAGAGGTCCTGGCGCGCCATCAGGGGCCCCGTCCAGCCGCCGCTCAGCTCGACGACGCGGAAGACGCAGCGGAAGAAGATGCAGACGGTGGCGATGGCAAGAGCGGCGACAAAGGCCTTGAAGCGGCGAGACGCGCGCAGGCGCACCATGGCCGGGTGGTTGTCGAGGGCGACGGAGAGGTTGGGCAGGTGGGCGTGGCGGGTGCGGAGGTAGGTGCGCAGAGCGAAGTCGGCGGCGACAATCATGAAGAGGAGCATGGTGAGGACCTGGAAGGCGAGGCCGGCGATCATGACGTTGTCGCCGGTGCGCGTCGGCTCGCGGCGGTGGTTGGCGACGGAGGCGAGAGCGCCGCCGACGGCCTGGAGAACCAGGGAGACCAGATCGCAGGGGATGAACTGGGGAGCGGATTTGTCAGTTGTTTTTCCCGCTCTCATCCAGTGAGAACCTGACAGCTGACGGTTCGGGTGGGAAAGAAAAGGGAGGGGTGAGAGGGGGGCCCTACGATTCTGGTATACCACTCCGGTGGGATCCTCGAGTTATCTGGCCCAAACGCCGTCACGATCCGGCGTAGGCAGAGGTAAATACCGGCGGCCAGGAACGCCGGGGCGATGGTGAGAGCGCAGACCTGGATCATGAAGCCGGCCTCCTCCCACTGGTTGTTATAGCTCATGATCCTCCCGACGTACCCGACGATCTCGGCGATGACGCCCAGGCCCATGGCGATGCTGAACGCCAGGCCGCGTCGGGTGACGGCGTAGGTAGCCACGAAGGCGGCCAGCGAGAGGGAGAAGAGAGTGACAAATAGGACGTTCGGGACAAGAGCGATGCGGTACATGTAGTACGACTGCACCCCCTCGCAAAACACGCTACGCGGATCCTCGTAGCAGAAGACGGGCAACCATTCGGCGTACTGCGCTCTGATGCTGCTTATGATTTCTTCTGGCGGCGGGTTCGCGAAGGTGTAGCCGTACTCCTCCAGAATGATCTCGAGGTAGTACCTTGCGCTCAACCCGGTCGTCGCCATCTTGGCTCTTGGTGACGTTTGGCCGCGTCTAATGGGTCGTTTTGTTTTTCTGGAGTCCGGCCGCGGCGGCAAGTGGGAACTGCTGGTGTAAGACTTTGAGACTAGAACCAAGGGGGGCGAAGGTCTGGAAGGAACCACGTCCAGATATATATCGGTTCTGCCGGCAAAGATTGCCTGCGATAGATAGGTCGGTCGTACCGAAGGGACCATTGAGTTTATTCAGAGAATCCAGGGGGACATGGTCAACCGGGTGCTCGCCAGACATGCCACGACAACGGCGGCAGTTCTTTGTCAAATTGGTAGCGAGACCTTCCCTTTTGGTTTGCGATGGGGCCACAGGTTGCACAATAGACAAGCACTTACACCAAGGGCGGGCCAACCTTGCGGGCCGATACCTTGGGAGACCGTCTGGACTTTGAATTCGGTCCACGAGAACCCTATCGGCCTTGGTTACCTCCTGTTCAACGTTTTTTGGCATTTGGGATACATTTGGGCTTTTTCATGAAGCGGTCGTGGTGCCATCGAGGTAAATCGGCCGTGTCATGGCTGCAGGAAATGCTTCACTCGACTCGATGACTTTGGGCATTGAAGATTCTACAGGGGGTTACTTTCTCATAGAATTCTACAACCCACTTTGACGATGCTTTCTCGGGAAATCAGCATGCGATGTTCGAAAAGTGGGAGCATTAGACGTAAAGCTCCCAATGAGCGGGACTCTACAAGACCCAAGCTCTACCAACGTATTGGAAAGGTTGGATGACGACAAGGTAGCTGCTGTCAGACTCCTTCAATCCTGGTTCTCGGACTACACTAGCACCTCTATGGATTTTTTTCGTCTTCGTTGGTTGATCTTCGATGCGGGAAAGGCATGGTCAATACTTAGTGGTTGATTTATGGGACGACAAAGATGTAACAAGCCTACCTGCTTATAACTGGGCAAAATGCGGCATTGATCTTCCTGCAATGTGACTCTCAAGGTAGCTAGCCTCTTTGTCGTCGAAGAGACCGAAATTTCCGTCAGTCCTGATGTTGAGCCCCAGACGATTCATATCCAGCCTGTATTATGCTACCTAGGTAGGTTAGGAGCATAGAGAGTAGGTATCAGAAGCCGGACGTGGTCTTGAATACAACTACATTTCTGACCCGCTGGTACAATAAAGAGATAGAAGGGCTTGGGTACATGTCACACACAAAAGAGCTCAGAATACCAAAAAGCTCAGGCGTCCGCGTTGATCCATCGGATTGAACCCGCGCCCTACGAAAAACCACATCGTGGTTTTTTGCACCGTGTTAGCCACTCGGCCATGTGACTGGGCATCGCCCAGTGACAGACCTTTCCAAGAAGTTGTTGATAACGGCATGCATACATGTCACCCGGGGTCGTTCCTTCCATTTCTAGAACGTACCTATGTGGTAGCTACGGAACCTAAGCGAGGGGGGATTGACACACTGGTCAAGATTGGAAGCATATCAAAGTCCCGTACGTCTCCTGTAGTCAACGGCGATAATCGAGTATCGGTGACAGATTCAAAGTCCCTCGATGAACTGTATCTCAATGCTGCGGGCCTTCCAACAGGGGGGCATGTGTGTCCTCATGCTTTCCACGCATGACCTTACTCAGGTAGGCACTCAATTGTTTCCCACATCTACTGACGTGACGTTCGCCGTCATTAATTCCTATCCGTTGGTAAAGCCAGGGAACCCCCGCAAAAGGGTTATTGCACCGTGAAGGATGATGACGAAAGGATATCTGAGATCCCCCCCCTAACAACGCAGCACAGTCGCCATAGAACAGTATATGGCTTACCGTCCATTTTGTACAGGAAACCGGGTTCTGCCTCGATTGAATGGCCTTCGTTACCGTGAAGACTCTCGAACATGAATTCTTGTTGCTGAGCCAGGCTGTTTCTGCAGCGTTGTTAATTTCCTTGAAACATAAAACACAGGAGCAAACAACAGTGTGCCAACGAGGCTGCCAGACAGTTCTTTGAGCAGTTGACAACGCTCTACTAACAGGTTCTTGTCGAGTATAGTGAGTGTATTAAAAGAATTCAAGACGTGATATTCAGGCGTTTGGTTTCACACAATATCTTACACCTTCGAGCCCACTTCTATGGCGCAACCGTCACCCGCTTCTTCTTCTTCGCACTCTTGTTCTCCTCCACGCCTGTATTCCCCAGCCCCTTGGCATCGATCGCACTCTTGGTGACCACGCCTCCCAGAGCCTTGCTCGTGCCAAGGCTTATTCCTCGGCCCTCGCGCATGCTATCCAAGCTCAGGTGGCTTCCTCCACTTCCGCGCCGGACGCCGATGCCCTTGAGCTTGGCCGTGGGTGACTCGCGAGTATCCAGTGAGCTGTCGGGTCTCTCTTCTCCCTCGTTCGCACGGCTCTCAGGCCGATCCGGAGATGGCGACGGCGATTCGTCGTCCTGTACCACTTGGGAGTAGGGGGTCCGCATCCTGGTGGTGCCAAACGGCGAGGGAATTCCAGAGGGGCGGTCTCGAGTCTTGTTTTGGGAGACAGGAGTCTCGATCCCGTTTCCGTTGCCGTTGCCGTTGCCGTTGTGTCCCTCGTCCACCGTGTTCGAGGACTCACTAACAGAAACGTCGCTGCCCTTGTAACCGTGCTTCTTATAAGCGTTACCGGAGCCCAGCAGGCTCTCTTGTCTCGCGAGCTGGTACCGATCGTATTCCTCTTTGGTATGCAAAGCGTCCGTGAAGCTGTCGAGGGCATCAAATACGTGGGGGAAGACCTGGGCGTCAACGTCGCGTCCCCACAGAAGGTCAAGATGTTCGTAGTGGGGGATCTCGGTGGCCACGGTCTGAGACGGGAGTTCCTTGAGCATGACCTTGATGTCAACCAGCGAGTCGCTGCCGCCGTACACGAGAACTATGGGCGTCTTGATGTTGCGCGTGGGGTACTTCGCGACCTTGGTGTACTTGCTCGAGGAACTAATAGAGACAGGTGGGTGGACGTCGTCGTCGTACATCTGAAAAGACTTGTTCCGAATGATTTGGAACCAGTGGACCACACTTTTCGTGCTAGTAAAAGAGTAGAGGTGGGGATACGCGGCGAGCTTTTGGCTGAGGGAGATGTTCTTCGTCTGCCAATTGAACAGAAAGGAAAGGCCCATATCGATGACTTTGACAAAGATGGGCGGGTAAAGAATGGACTGCCACATGGTGGCTGAGCTAAGAATGGATCGGCGGCCGAAGAGGAGGAATAAGACCTGGGGCGAAGCCTTGATCAGGGCGTCGACGATTCCATTAGAAAGGCCGGCGGGAGACATGGCCGGTGCTAAGGCGATGAAGACGTTGACTTGCTGATTGAGCTTTGGGTGAATGGCAAGGGTAGCGAAAGCCTGCGCAGTCCCCTGCGAGAATCCAATGTACGACAAGCTCTCTTGCTCCGTCGTCTCTAGGATGTAGGCAATGCTGTCTGGGATGTCGTGGAAAGCAAACTCGTCGATGGAGAAGTTCCAGAACCCGGGCGACTTGGGCGAGTGGTGTACCGACTTCTTTGAATACTTGTTGCCACGGTTATTGCCAAGCTTAAATACTGGTCAGCGCTGTGCTTAAACGGATGCGAGATGGACGACTACCGACCCAAACGTCATAGCCCTGCTCGGCAAGGACAAATGGAAGACACCGCCGCTCGTCGGTCAAGCAGACCCAGACTTCCGAGTTCATGAGAAGGCCATGGTGAAGATACAAGACCTTTTTCTTCAAACTTCCCGGCCCGCTGTTGACCTTCTGTCCCTCCTCTCCCTTTTTCCAAGCCAGCCGGTGGAGGCCAAGGAGGTAACCGTCTTTGGTTTGTAGCACATGCTCTTCGGCTTCATATCCGTATAGCCGGCAGAGGTCCAAAAAGTCGGATGCGTCTCTTACGGACGTTGAGATGGCTGTGCAGCACGCCCGAAGTCAGCTCAATCGCACTGCAGGGGTCTAACGGCCTCGAGGGCACCAACAATTCTTACGCTGCTCCGCACGTTTATGCGCCGGCGTCGAGAATCGGTTAAACAGACGACGAGAAGCTCTATAGAAGAGCGAGATGAGCGGTGAAGCTGCGGGAGGCCGGGGTTAGGGTTAGCTAGCTGGGACGCCACCGTCAGGAAGAAGCGAAGGATTCGTACGTAGAGCCAAGGTCAGGACGCGGATAATGGCCTCGAGTCCAACCAGGAGGAACGACCCCACCAAAGCGACATATTCTACGCTGCGTAATGCCATCAGTGCCAGGCCAAGTTTTATCGGCGAGTTGCGCCGCACCAGGGGGGGAGAGCATTTGAGGAAGAGACGAAGAGGGAGGGGGACGGGAGAAGGGCGAGCTGAGCGGGCATTTAGCATCTCTTACATGTTAAGTCGGCCGATGAAAGGGATGGCCATCGTGGTACTCGGTTCAGTTGGAACGAGTTAATCTAAAGAACAGAAGCGGTGGCGCAACAGGAACGGAGTATGTCTAAGAGCTTAGAAGGGGGGGAACGTCAAGCCATCATCACGAAAGCTTAAGTTGCGGGTTCCGGATTGACAATGGCGTCGGCGTCGGCGTCGGCGTGGGCGTCGGCACAAAATAAATATCAGCGTAGGTACATTTATCTGGAAGTAGACGTGGTGGACCGTGGAAGTGAAATGGGAGAGAGCGCTGTGGGTGGAAGGAAAGTAGGAGGGAGTGATGTCACATGTAAAGATGTCGCAGAGATCTGTGAGCAGGAAGCTCCCAAAAAGGTCCAGGTCCAAGGTCACAGCACACACTGGGGGGGAGCTGGGGGAGTGTCGGTGTCACGCCCACCCACGCCTCCTTCGAGTTCCGACCTCCCCCCCGAATCACGCCAATCACTGATCTGACAGTGTGTCCGAGCACGCGGTTGGACGATGAGTCTGGATTCTTGGAAGAATGGGGCTCCCTTCTTGAAGGACTGCAGGGGCGGGGCATCACTACAACCCTTGGCCGGGCCTCTCGACTCTCGCACCTTGCAGAAACAGCTGCAAGATAGTGGGGTCTCTTGGACTCGGCCCCAGCCAATCATAACGGACTCGATTTTTCCTCAGTGCTCATCGCAAACTTGAAGCTCCGACAGCTCCAGAAATCGCACCACCCACCATCCGCATCTGTGTCCATCCACCGAGGGAATGCCACAGTACCGCCGCCAGCATGCCTAGCTCTTGCAAAGAACTGCGTACGTCTCCTATTCCCCCACCCTGTTACTTCGTCCACCACGGCTCTGCCCATCTGCATGCTGACTTACCCAGGCGAGGCCCTCGCGCAGTGCCTCCAGGAATCCGAGTGTGTCATGGTCCAACGCAACAGCGCCTCCGACTGCCTACGCTCGCCCCTCGTCGAGACTCTCCCCACAAAGTGCCAGCAGCTCAAGAAGGGCTTCGGCGAGTGCAAGCGCGGCATGGTCGACATGCGCAAGCGCTTCCGCGGCAACATGCCCGTGAACTACAAGACCATGAACGACGCCGAGGCCGGCAAGGGCTACCAGCTGTACGCCGGACGCCCGGCCTTCGCCGGTGGCAGGGGCGAGACCGACGGCAACGAACCCGCGCCCAGGGATTGGCGCGAGGTTGAGAATGAGCAGTACCGGAAAGAGCAGGAGGCGGCTCAGAAGAAGTAGGGGGTGGAAACGAGGACGAGGGTGTGGACGAGGACACACAACACTTGTACAGACTATGTATGTGTATGATCTGAGAGCGGGGCATCGGGAGGCGTCATGGAGTTTTGCACAAATCGTTACTGTCAACCAGATGTATGGGCCAAGCCCGCGGTGCGTCTTCTGGGTTCTCTTGCGACGGACATCCCGACTCAATCATGGGACAAACACACAATTGCATAGGCGCCAATTCTGAGATCTACCTGGTAGTAGCCAGTCGGGCCCATGATGGAAGAAATATCTGACCTGGGGACATTGCTATATGGCATTGTAGAATCCATCAGCTACGATAGGCCTCAACTGTGTATGCCGACCAGTCGACCGAAACACGGGTGGGAGTGAAAGCTCCTACAGCTTGCCTCATTTCCGGCGGCGCGAACACCAGTGGAGTCAGTTCAGAGGGGGTGGGTTGTATATGCCTAATTTAGAGAAAGCCCTTGGGTTCAACTGGCGACTTGGGATATTCTCTCGGACGGCTTACAATCCAATGTGATGACCCCCTGCATCAGTCTTGCTTTATCTGTCAACTTTGTCTTTCGTCCCTTCAACGCTGATGCCAGGGAACAACTCAATATTCCCAATTTCGTATCCTTGACGTGACGGTTTCCGGCCAATACAACGGGAACATGCAGCCGGAATTGGAACAAAATTTGGCTTAGGTCTATATTCGGCATCTTAGCCCCTACACATTTGCCTGCTAGCGACATACGAGGAGCATCTATAACATTTCCCCGGTCTTTAGTGACGGGGATAAGTGCCCCCTAGCTACACAATATATTCCGCTTTGCTCCTCATATTAGTGTCTGGTTGGTCGATGTTCCCATGTGGCACAGGAACATGTAAATCCCCCGCACCGACGAAAAGGTCCAGACTTAGCAAGGGACCCTCCACGCAGTTTCGGACCACATCAAATTCTCCTTCCAGAAGACGGAAGAATGGTGACTAGGGCCATCCCAAGCGCTTCACAGGGCGTGCCCAACTCTCGGCGTTATGATGGGCTGACATGAAAAAAGAAGAAGAGAAAAAAAAAATTAGAAAGAAGAATAAAGGCGCCCCTTAATCTCCCGTTTCGTCAACCCTCCTTCTCTAACCGACACCTATCTCGCGATAAGGCACAGCGAGTCAGAATAAGTGACGCCTTCTCCAACCTGTGTCCTTGTCTCGACGAAGAGACTAGGCCCCCGGCGAGGCGAGCGGGACTTGAGAGGACGGAACAAGAGAGAAGAAAAGAAAATGGCGCCTTTTGCTTCAGGCTCACGCAGCTCTTTCAAGCGGTTTCGAATCATCCGCGATCAGCCGCGCCAGGGTGTCGAAGATTGTGCCGCACGTGTGTTTGCGTCCGTCCCCAGGCGCGTAAACTCTTCGGACGAGTCACCAACGACTCAAAGCTCAACGGAGCCTTCCAGCAGTTGTTGGAAAAAATAGGGTTGGAGAAAAACGTGTTGACTTTCGACTGGTCTCGGCTGGCGTCAATGCCGTGACACAGAATAATCGGAAAGAAAGAAGCAGCTTTCTCAACGCTTCAGATCAGGTCTCCCCTAAGAGAGGCAAAACCTCGCCAGCGGAACAATGAAATGAAGGTGGCACTCCTGGCCCTACTCGAGCGTCGCAGCATGGTTGTTGGGCTCTTGACTGACTTAGTTCAGATCGTGGCTCGGTTGTCGACGGTCATGGCGACGAGACGGGGGAGGCCGGGTTGAGAATGGTAGGGAAAAAGGAAAACGCAGGAATCTTTGGATAAGGTTTGGCTGAGAGGACTCGACTACGTGGCGAATTCTATAAGCGAGAGTAGAATTGCGCTGAAGAGAAAACAAGCAGGATCCGGGTCGAGATGGAGGACGGACGACGATGCTTTATACCAAGGAAGACGGCCGGGTAGAGAGAAGGGAGGAATGTTGAAGTCGAGAAAAGGTTCGGGGCGGGGAGAGAGGTGGAGGGGCCCGGTGTGGTGTGTCCGATCTGCAGTTGTGATACCCCCCACCACCGACCACCAACCACGAAAGGCGCTAGCAAGCGTTGGTCCGCCTTGTTCCGGCCCCCGGAGGGGAAGAGCTGGCCAGGCTGGAAGAGAAGTTTGGGCCCTCAGTGGCTTTGTTAGCTGTGGCTGGCGCTGCTGCCCCTCCAACCAACCCCCGGGCAATTTTCCAGCTTGGAAACGTCTCAACCCCCCTTCTCACCCTCTCGCCCCTCCTCCAAGCTCCACGACCATCCCCAATGAAACCACGAACGAGTCACAAATCCTCCTAAAAGCCCAATGGCCTGATATCTGAAACTTGAAATTGCAAATCATCAATCGATCATACTCCGTTGTCGCCCTGTCCGTTTGTCAAGGAACGACTTTGGCTTCACCTCTGCCATCCACACGCGCGTTCGTCGTCCAATAACTTACCCACGGCGCCTACAGTGTGTTCAACGTCTGCCTCGGTGCTCTTATCGTCTCATCGTTTCGTCACGTCAGTCTCAGCGCCAGCGGGTCGATAGAGGTGTCAGGGAAGCCGCTTCGACTTATCTTGACCTTGGCAGGCACAGTTCCTCTCCTCTCTCGACGACAAGACGGGTTCCTCAGCGAGCCAAATTGCTGCTTGTGTTGCACGCTGGAAGGCTCTGATTGATAGAGCATCGTCCCGGAGTTCCGCATCGACGCTGCATGCGGACTGCCTTACTTGGAAGAGTAAGCGGGCGTTTTGCAGACTCGGTGTTTCTGGATCCTACGAGCATCTCTCCTTTGAAACACTCATAAACCATATCGCTCAGAAATGGCACCGACTATCATACAGTGGATCCTGGATACACGGCATTTATGGCCGGAGGCCACTGAAACGAAGCAACTCGAGCAAGTCGTACGTAGTGGCCCTTTCTCCGTCGAACCCACGTTTGACCCATGCCCGTTTCGCTGCTCCTTATCCTAAACCCGTCCCAACCGCAAACACTTCGAACCCTCCCCCTCCTCCTTCCTTGTCTGGTTTCTCACCCTCAAGAGTTAAGGGCTGAGAGACAAACTGACACGACACCACTACAAGGCTTCTCGAGCCCTCGACCTCCTTAAACCCGAGGAACGGAAGGCGGTTCTGAAGTACTACCATGTCCGCGACGCGAAGCTGTCTCTGGGCTCGCATCTCCTGAAACGCTATGCTATCAGCCGCTTCTGCGGCATCTCCTGGTCCGAGGCCACCGCCGTCCGCGACGAGCGCACCAAACCCATCTTCCGCGCCGCTGATGGCACCGCCCCGTTGAGCTTCAATGTGAGCCACCAGGCAGGCCTCGTCGCTCTCTTCGCAGTCCACGGCTACGACGCCGCTAGCGGTCCGGTGGATGTTGGCGTTGATGTGGTCTGCACCTCGGAGCGCCGTTCAAGGGACCACGCCATGCTGAAAAACGAGGGTTGGCCCAAGTTCGTTGACATCCACGCCGATGTGCTATCGCCTCTGGAGACGAAATTCCTCAAGTGGCAGGTGCTTGCGGACATCCCGCCGGGGTTGAAGCCCGGCGCCTCGATCGAGGATGCTGCCGACTTCAAGCTGCGGTGCTTCTATGCGCTCTGGTGTTTGAGGGAGGCGTATGTTAAGATGACGGGCGATGCGCTTCTTGCGCCGTGGCTGGGGGAACTGCAGTTCAAGAAGTTCAGGCCGCCGGCTCCGGCGGAGAGTTTCGAGGCCGACGGCGAGGCGGTCACGGAACATGAGGTTGTGTTTAAGGGCACCAAAGTCGAGGATGTGAAGGTGTCTCTCAGAGCCTTGGGTCCCGATTACATGACATGCTCCGCTGTCCGGACGCCGCAGCGCAAAGAGGACGGGTTGGCTTTTGAGCTGGGCCCGTACAAGATGCTGGACATGGACGAAGTGCTGGCGTTCGGCGAGAGCCATTTAGGTCGTTGACTTTTACTTCACTTTGTCATCTAGACAGGTGTAATCCATTGTCATATATTTTCGATTGCTGCATGACAACTAAGATGTAACTTCTGCTATTGAACAGTCGAAGCATACTGTTCACTGGTAAACTGCCCAGTCAAAGGTATGACGTTCAATTCCAACGGTGTTGGGGGTTTTCCCCTTCCAAGCAAGGTCGGAACACTGAGCACCTTCGTTTCCTGCAGTTGAACGGTTCTTCTTGTGACGTGGAAAGAGACGTCTGATTACAACGACGACCCACCCGTCATTGCTCTCGGTTCCATATCAGCTGTTCGTTCAACAAGACTAGCCAAGAGATACACGAGCATCTATGATGGGCCATAGAGCGAGTGCTCTTCAGTTGATAACACATCTACCAGCGCCAGGTCGGGCCAATGCGGACTCAAGTCGAAAACACCCTTTGACCTAATCCACGAACTGGGGTCCCTTTCGTCGGAAATCTCACCAAACGCCTCGACGGGGAACAGCCAAAAACCAAGCGCCGGCGGTGGCGCCGCGGCAAGGATCTCGGGACCGTCGAGCTCGGGTAGACCCGGCTGCAACCCGGACGCCGTCGCGAAGCACCCAGCCGGCCGATCCCCGCCGCCCCCGCCCCCAGGCCGCGGGCGGTCCCACCCGCGGAACCACCATTGCAGCTGCAGCCATTCAAAGTCCTCCTCGTGCAGGACCCGCGTGGCGTCTTCGCGGGTGCGGACGTCGTCTTGCCGGTCCGAGGCGATCATTATGCGGACGTCAACCCCGGCGTTCTCCTCGACGTCCTCGGGGCGAATACCGAGTCTGCTCAGAAGAGTCCTCCATCCAAGGGGCCACTCACGCCAGTCAGACACGCTGCCGCTGACTTTCCGCAGATCGCGGGAGATGTTTCGCGGGTCCTTGACCGGGGAGTCGAAGAAGGTGAAGGTCGGGAACACGGGGAAGCCGTAGTTGAAGACGTTAACATGCATCCAAGTCAGCACATCGAGAGTGCGGCCGCCGCGGGGTGTGTTCTTGAACCAGACAGACTTGAGGTTTGTGAGTGTTTCTTTAAAGGCCACGAGAGCTCGCGCGTCGAGCGAGGCGGGCGAAAAGGACGTCACCCCGGGCGCGCGGAAGCAGTTGTCTTCCACGACCAGATGCTGGAGGCCGCGGCCTCGGGGGTCGTGGGCGCGGAGGTCGTGGAGGAAGTCGAAGAAACAGGGAAATGCATGCGCGGCCGTGATTCTGAGGTAGTCCCAGTCGAGGTTCAGGCGGAGAACCGAGTCTTTATATTGGGTCTTTGATTTGACGTCCAAGCCGAGCTTGCGTTGGCAGGGCACTTGCACCGGGTAGAACGACAGGACGGCGTCTCGCGCCTCCCTGCTAACCAGCATGATATTCTCAGGGAGGAGGGCGTATCTAGCCAGGATCACCACGTCGTAGTGGTCGCCGCTGATGGACTGGCCCCGACCGTTACAGAGGGAGTATCGTTCGGCACCCTTGGCTTCATTGCTATGTCCTTTTTCTACTCGCGCCCCGAGAACGACATGAATCATGCGATGACGCCGGAGGGCGTGATTCCATACGAGTTGGCGAATTTCCGCTGGCAGCTGGGGGAACCGGGTGAAGCTTAAGTGATCAGCATTGGGAAGGACGGGATTGAACAGTTCGAGATGCGGTCGTCTGGGCATCATTTTCACGAGAAGGATGCACTTGGTTTGGCCGTGATATCTGTCCGTGAGGCTTCCGACTTGTGCGAAAACCCCGCTCAATGAATCTCAGGACAGTCGCGGCCAATATGAAGGGTTTCCCTCCCTGGCGTTAGGCAGGAATGCGGGAGGCGTTGGTGTGGCGTCCAACGATGTCTCATTTGACCGAGGTGCAGCTGTAGTCGCTTATGTAGTGACATCGTGGGCGTTCATAGTGACATCGTTTGGGGGCCACTCGTTTAGGCCCGACGGTTGAGGGGGGTGTCAAAGGTTCAATTTCCCTACTGGCATCTTTTGTATTCTACTTACGATTGTCTCTTCTTCTAGATACCATGGACGTCTCGTCTGATTATGTTTGCACCCAAACAGCTCTGACAACGAGGTAATCGATAAATCTACAATTTGTCCCTCGTTCAGGGTCTTCTAACGTGAGGGGAAAAGAAGATAGAGAAATCCTTGATTACAGGGGTGGAAGCAGATGTTTCG
Organism: Colletotrichum lentis; assembly: GCA_003386485.1. Lineage (NCBI taxonomy): Eukaryota > Fungi > Ascomycota > Sordariomycetes > Glomerellales > Glomerellaceae > Colletotrichum > Colletotrichum lentis. Next base: position 3,978,549 of record NWBT01000045.1, read on the forward strand.
TTTCCATTACTTTCGTCGGGCTCCGTATGTCACAGGTCATCATGTCGATAAATCAGACATTCGACTACCATTGCGGAGAGCCTCACAAAGGCGCAGCGGTCCCAGTTTCATCAACCAAGCTTGATTGAAGACGTCCTGGTCCGTCATAATCCATAAATTCTGTCGGAGAACGTGAATGAGTACGGCATCAAAGCTCGAGATTATCTGCCACACAGTGCAGTGCTATTTTTCGAGGCTTCGATCTGAACCATTCGGACATTGAATTGAAAGACGGGGATTCTACGTTTTGTTATATGTCCCTTGCCATCAAGTTCATGAGAAGCTCCGTTCCCAACCTGCCTGTGAGGGCCTAACAGACGGAGGGCCTGAGCTGTTCCAGAAGCGAGGAAATGTCGCTTCGAGAGTCTTTGGACTCTTCATCACATCAAAGCAAGAGAACAGGCACAGCAATCGTTGTAAATCAAAAACTGGCCTGGTNGGGGGGGGTTCAAACCCGTTGACTGTACCTTCAATCCTAAGCTCTCGGCCTCGTCAAAAAGCCGCTGGATCACCGCCCCCTTTCCACCCGGAGGCTCAGCGTGATACAGGGAAACAACCCTCGTGGCGCCCTTCGTGACCTCCAGGATTGTCTCATCGCCGTGCTCGGAGTTCTCGCAAAGCTCCAGCATGCCCCTAGCAATCTCTTTGGGGTTGATGAACAGATCAAATTCCTCTCCCTGCGCCATGCGATGTTTCTCCGGAGTTTCCAACCACATCGGCGTCTACTCATTGTACATCAATGTTTGCGACCCCTAAAGAAAGACTGAAAAGGAGCAAAGTGTACGTGAAACTCACCATGACCGCCCCCGGCGCGACGGCCCCGCAACGAATCCCCAATCGGTCTCTCACACCTCCCATGGACCCTACGAACCCGTGCAGACCATGCTTGCTCGCCATGTACAGCGGCGATCCAATCCCCGCCGCGTAGCCTGCGATGCTATCCCAAATACACCAGACACCCCTCTCGCTTCTGCTGGGTCCAATGTCCGATCGCAAGCTGATTCAAGCGCCAGGTTCGCGCCAAGCACGGCGTACATACCGGGCTCCGCATCCGCCGCTCATGAGACTCCGTCAGCGGATTGGCCTTCGTTTTCGGGGGCCTCCAGAACGAACTCCAAGAGGGCTCGAAGATCCCGGCTCGTGGGACGACAATGTCGAACCGGGGAAAGATGTCAGAGTTTTGGTCCAGAAACCGTGTGAGCTGTGGCCAGGAAGCGACGTTGGTGGGCTGGAACAGGGCCGAGGGCCGATTGGGCTGCCGTAGATGCGGGTATTGGGTCAAGAGGGAGGATGCGCCTGGGAGGAGAGCCAGGCCGCCTATCATGACGGAGCAACCGCGCTCGAGGAGCAATTTGGCGAAGGCGAGGTTGATGCCTGTGAGGTGTCGGTGAGGTATCCTCGCTGTGTACCCGATCCCGCGCCGGTGATGACGGCACACTTGCCAGCTACAGACAGCGACATGATTTCTGGCTTCTACAGTTCCGGCCGCGTATTGAAGAAGACGGTACAGATGGCAGAACCCCTTTGCCGTGATGGTTGGGCGCAGGTGCCCTAAAAGTAGGTAGTTCGGCCAGATGGACTTATGTCTCAGACAGACAATAGTATACGCTCACCCGCTTGCGGGTCTTTTGGTCCGAAGCCACTTCGAAAACCGAGCCCAGAAGGGCTGTCGTTGAGGCGAAATGCAACCCGGGGTACACTCGGGGATGGGCATCCAACAGCCTAACGACGATTTCTGCCTGCTCTGGACGATCTTTCACAGTGGGCCGTCTCCTGATACTGTATCGCCGTTTTTTTTTTGTGTGTGTGACACTAAGTGACATAGATGAACGGAGAGAGATGATGGAGGCTATTGCCATATTGTGTTATTAGATAATCGAAAAAAAGAAACGCAACGCCTATGTTGTCTTGTTGCCCTTTTCTTCGTCGGCGGCCTGTCTAGCTGCAGCCCCCGAAGTCACGACGCCCTCCCGGCGGCGGTCGTTGTCATCGTCTTCCGGTTTGCCTTCCCTGGTGGCCCAACCGTCGACGTACCGCAGCGTTTGGCGGCTCCAGACCTTGTTCATGAAGAACAACCGCACTGGGACCAGGATGATGATGATGATGGGAAACCCAGGGGCAGCGACGGTCAGCGTAACGCCGAAGACGATGCCCGTCAGGACCAATTGAGTGATTGTGTAAAAGTGAATCCCCATCCAGCTCGCGCCATGCGGCAGATCAGGGAGCTCTGAGATGGGCGTGAGAAGCTGCCAGATCCTCGTGAGGATCGGGTTCACGGACAGTGACTGATAGCCCATGAACATGAACAAACCCGCAAGAACCGACGTCGGCGTCAGCCCTAACACGTGCTGGAACGGCGGCGAGATGAACAGCAGAATGCCCGCCGCCTGGATGAAGTGCGAATACCGCTGCTCGTACACTCGCAGGACGGGTTTCGCGGGGGGGTCGTCGCCGGGCCCTGAGTCGCTGGTTGGCGGATCCTCATAGACCGTGTACATCAGGGACTCGGAGTGGAGTGGTGCTTGCGGCAGCAGCCCGTTGGCCGGCGGAATGCCGAGGATCCCACACATGATGGTGGTCGTGCCAAGGAGCATGACATCCCACGCATAGCCCCCCGGCTTCTGGACTCCGTACCTCTTGGCCGTGCAGATGATGCTGCTGATCTCGTGGTCAAAGTAGAAGAGGACGGTGATGATGATGCCCGGTATGATGGCGACGAAGATCCACCCGACAGATAGCTTCCAGAACTCCACAAAGAAATAGTCTCTGCTCGGCGACGAGGGCCTGAACGTCTTGGAGACCTCGAGCCGGTTGTGGTCGAGCTGGGCCAGGTCGCCGACGTAGGGCATACCGATGAAGAAGACAATGGAGATGGCCGCGGCATACTCGGTCAGGCCCATGCGGACGTAGCTGTGGAACAGCGGCTTCCACGAGACGGCCGTGGACAGGAAGATGGCGAGCAGGCAGGTTCCCGCAGCACCGATGATGGAGTACAGGAAGGCGGCGAGCGAGACGACGGCCTTTGTGCGCTGAAGCTCCCGGACGGCTTTGTAGAAGTAGATGACGCTGTTGAGAAGAGAAAAAATGTCGGCGCTGAAGTCGGTGACGTACTGCATGGTGTAGTCGTGAGCGTTAAATATGGCCAGGAGGTAGTGCATCCAGCCGGAGTGGATGAGCGACCATGCCATGAAGGGCAGGAAGGGAATCTTTGCAGGGAAGAGAGTCAGTGTGTGATACAAAAACCGAGGAACTTGAGCTCCATCCATATACCTTGAATGAGTTCTCGCACAGAGCGTAGATGTTTTCCGCCAGGACCGAGAATGGCCCGGTCACACCGAGGATCGTCAACGGCTGAGCCGAAAACCTAAGAAACGACTTAGTCCCGTCGCTCACAGAGCGAATGGAAGCTTCATCGGATTGACTCACAGGGCAAAGATGACGCCGCAAAGCCCAGTGCTAAACACAACCTCGATGGTGCCCCACGACTCCCCCGTCAGAACATACAGGTCGCTGGCAAACGTGATACCGGGCAAGACGTTGGTGAAGAAGACATATACCGCGCTCGCCAGGACAAGCTGGTTGAACACAGTCCAGTCGGAGTAGTACCGCCGCCTGAAGTTCCCAAAGTCCTCCTTCAGTAGCCGGAACGGCCTCAACTTGCCGCCTCTGCGGAAGTAACCCTGCCACCGGCCGCTGCGCCGCTCTGGGCCCGCATCGCCGACTGATAAGACGTCGTGGTCCTCCCGCTTTTCGGGAGACCTCCGCTCGATACGGTCGCTAATGAGACCGTGCGACTCGCGTACCGGCGTGATGACATCGGGCTGAGAGCGAGGTGATGATGCTAAATGGAACGCTCGGTCGTCGTATGGCCCCGCGGCCGTGGAGTTTGGGGTCATTCGGACGAGACTCCACAACGCACAAGGAGCCGTGGCTGTCTAGACACCGAAAAAGATACGAGGAAACGCTAGGTGGTCAACAACCGGGCCGGATATTTTGTATATTCCCCAGAGGCAAACACACATAGCACGACTGACTCTAATATCAGTACGTGGAGTTGTCTTGTAGAGAAGACCAGCGAGCAGGCCCACTCGTTCAAAACTCAACTAGTTCGGTGACTCGACCTGGCCTGTTACGCGGCCCCAGACACCGAGCCAGTTAAGCCTTTCGTCCCAGCCATTCCCGGCACGGGGTTTATTTTCCTCGGGTTTCTCCCCCGGCACCTTTAACTCGATGGAAGCGTGGAATCCGCAGCAAATCGTTTTTGCGTTGGACCCCACGTGCTTCTCATTGGTTGGCTTGGCACAGGGATCTTTTTTTTTACACTGAGCCTACGGATACTCGATTGAACGATGGGCTTGGCATGTGACGTCATCAGCCGACGTCGGGACCATGCATCAGCGAGCCTCCCAAATGGAAAACCAATCACACTATGCGCTCTAGCAAGGCTGTGAGACCATAGCGTCAGGCTGAAGAAATTTTGACGCAACTGCCATTCTGTCATCCCGCCAGAAACAAGCCGAATCTTCAGCGCCCCAGGTGTCTATACATCGCCCCGCACAACGATGAACACTCAACCAATATAGGAGCAACCTATCATAGGGCAGTCGAAAAATACAAACAGAAAGCCCCTCCGCCGAATCCACTCCGTACTTGAGACGATGCTCCCGACGGCCGCGCGCTGGGCGTTCGCGCCCCGCCTCCACTTTGCCGTTTCCGAATCCATCCCCCGCTCCTACTACCTCGGCCACCACCACGCTGCGCTGCGCGAAATCTCGTCGCGCCTCTCGGACGTCGGCCTGGTCCTCGAGTGTCGCGACTACCGCGTCCCCATCACGAGCTGGAACCCAGTCCTTGACCGCGCTATCGCAGGCCGCGAGCGCATCGTCGTCTACACACACCGTGACCTCGGCGCCGACAGCCCCGCCGCCGTCGAGTACGCGCTGCGCCGCTTCCACCGGGGCCACTCCATCGTCGGAGGTACGCCACAGCGCGTCATTTTCTGGCGGAAGGACGACCCGGCGAGCACGAAGCAGCTCCTCTCCGAGATCAGGAGTGTGGCGCACTCCGTCGACAGCCTGACGGGCATGCGCGCGCTGGTCGTCGGCATGCCCAACGTGGGCAAGAGTACGCTGCTGAACAAGCTTCGCGTGCACGGCATGCACAAGAAGCCCAACGTCGCTAGAGTCGGCGCGCAGCCCGGCGTCACGCGCAAGCTGGGGTCGCCGGTACGCATCCTCGACTCCGAGGGGGACGGCGGCGTAGGCCTCGGCGAGGGCGTCTTCGTGCTCGACACGCCCGGCGTCTTCATGCCCTACGTCTCTGAGGCCGAGGACATGGTGAAGCTCGCCCTCGTGGGCTCCGTCAAAGATGACCGCATCCCGATGGAGATACTCGCCGACTATCTTCTGTACCGTCTCAACCTTACTGACCCGAGCGCCTATGCCAAATACTCCGAACCGACGAACGAGGTCAATGACCTGCTCCTCGGTGTCGCGCGCAGGACGGGGAAGCTCAAGGCCGGCGGAGAGGCGAATGCGGACAGCGCAGCCGACTGGATCATCAAGCAGTGGAGAGCCGGAAACCTCGGCAAGTTTGTGCTCGATGACATCAGCGACGAAGCATTCAAGGAGAAGGAGCTCGCGAGGGAAGGACAAGGCCCGCTGAGTATGAACCAGGCGCGAAGGAAAGAGAAGGAAGCAAGAAAAGAGAGAGCCCTCAGCAAGGCCAAGGCGATATAGGATAGAGAGGGAATACATGTTGCTCGTTGTCCTCGACAGAACTATAGAAGAGATACCCCACACTCTGTATCATACATTGTGAGAAATAAAATATTGTAAGAAGAAGACAAATATTGTACAATACATCGGACAATGCAATGGAGACAAATCAAGGTCCAACTCTAACGGACACAGTCACCCGCTACACTGAGAGACGCGCAATCGTCCGGGTATCCGACATTGCTACTCGAACTCGACAACATCAACTGACAATAGAACCGCAAACCGATGCATACAGGGGAGGGGGGCTTCCGACAACCCGCGACGGCCTTTTCGACAACCCTTTGCTCCGGTACATTTTTAACACCTCAAAAAAACCGATGAACGCCATTTTTTCAATCCAGATTACCGTCGGATGCCACCGTTGGCAGGCCTTTGATATCATACGCCGGAGCGAACTGGCTCCTTCCGTCGAGAAAAGAGCGACGGGTCGCTTATACAAAAGTCAAGAAAATAGCCCTTCGTCAGGGCGCATACTGATTCTGCCATCGCAAGAGATCTCGAGTGAGAACGTCCATCATCTCCACACAGTTAAGCGCCTTGAATTCCTTCGTCCCGGCCTCTGCTGCCGCGCTTGTAACAGGGGAATCATTCGCCTCCATACTTGTCTCGCCGTTCACGCTGGTATTTGGTACGTCGGACGCAGTGGTTGCACGCGGGCTTTGTTGTTGAGAACTGTTTTGGCTACTTCTTGATCCTGGAAGTGCCTCACCCGCCAGTTCAACTTGTGTCTTGGATATAAAGTCGAGGAATGCAGCGACTCTGCGCTTCATGTCGTTCATCGACACTTTGCTGTGAGCATTGTTCGCCTTACTCCTCACACCATGTTTGGGGTGCTGATCCTGGGTTTGTTTTGTGGTGCCGGTGTGATCATCCTGATTTCTTCCAATGTCTCGGGACATCGACCGTGCTGGGGTGTCTTCGTTGTCCTCGCGGTCCTTGGTATATTGGTTCCTGCCTTTCCCTCTTTTCTGGTTCATGCGACTCGTTTTCTTGTGCGAGCTCCCGACTTGCGCATGATTTGCTGGCGGGGTGTCTGGGGTCGGCGCAGACGATGGAGGTGCTTCGATCGGTGCTGCCGACAGCGGCTCCGTGCTGGGCTTGACGGCTGGACGAGCCGGCGCGGGAGGTGCTTCTTCTGACGGATCTGACTCTGCGCCCACGTGAGCTTCAGGTTCCTTACCCGGATTCGCAGGGGTCGTACCCTCAGCCCTTCTCCGGTCCGCACGACCCTTTCGTCGATTCGCTGCCTCGGCTCGCTGCCTGTCACGCTCTTCGCGCTCCGACTTCTCGCGTTGAATTCGGGCACCGCGAGGTTTCTTTGGTTGGCCATTTCGTGCATTGTTTTCCTCGTCCGTATCGTCTTCGACGGCTTCCGTCTTCTCGGGAGGCGGCGACATTGACGGGGAGCTTGTACGCTGCCTCTTCAAGCTGGCCAAGTTCCTACAACTGTTAGCGGAAGCCGCTCGAACGCCTAGTTAAGCACTTACTCCTCGCTGCCGCTGCGACCTCGCTTCGCTCGCCTTGATCCAAGCTCTGTTGGCTCTGGAACAGTTTCTTCTTTGCTGGCCTCGATAGCCCGCCGCAGCTGCTCATCTTCATCGTATGCGGCGTCACGACTATTCATAGTCGATCTTCTCTTCGAGGCCTGGGTCGCAGACGAAGCACGACCACTCTTGCTCGATTCCTTGGGTGAACGAGTACCGTCCTTGACCAGCGACGCAGCCCGAGACGATGCGCGTGACGGGCGATTAAGTGGCAGGTAACTGGAGTATCGTTGCCTGCAAATACAGACATTAGCAACTGGGACATGTTTGGAGCTATGGTTGTTCCTAAGACGTCGTGGACCCAGGCTTGCGGTACTGGGTAATCAATGGCAGCGGGCGACTGCTTTTAGCGTGAACGTGATTGAATGTTGCTTACCCATTGCTTGCCGCATGGATCTTGTGCAAATCTTTGCGACATTTCTCACAGAAGTATTCGTCGGGCGAACTCTCTTCGGTGAAAATACCGACGCAAGCACCGTGCTGCCAGACTTTGCAGACATCGCACTGGACGAAAAGTCCAGAGACTTCGTCCGACAACTCGATGCTAGCAAAGAAGTCGGCCTCTGGATTGTGCTTTCCCTGCTTAGAGTCCTCCTCGAAAGGCGGAGGGCCCGGGTATTCGTCGAAGCCACAGACACATCGTACAGACTCGTCGTCCTCTTGAACATCGTCACTCCCAGTAGCCATATCGTAAGGGTCGACACGAGGCTTTTCGCGGGCGTCCTCTTGGGCGCGAGTTCGACGGCGTGAGGGGAGGGTGTCGTCGAGGTCTTCGGGTGGCTCAGAGGAGAGCGAGGCGCTCGGAGTAGATTTGACGGAAGAGGTCTTATTGAGGGATCTTGTGGTCCTTTCGCCTCGACTCGACAGGCTGGACGTTGTCGAAGATTGCTGTGATTGAGAGACGGTATTGCCTCGGGCTCGTGAAGAACGTCGAGGAGAGGGGGGTGCCATTGAGGCAGCGAAACGGGAGGGCGAAGAGAAGAGGGCGGCAAGGAGGGATTCGGAAGAGGGAGGAAAGAGGGTCGGCGGGGATGCGTGACTGACGCAGTCGGAAAGCCACTTGTCGCAACGATAGAGCTGGAAGGCCGACGGATAGATTGACGTGTCGAAGTGAATCGAGGAGAGGCAAGGTAACGAGAGTGGGCAGAGACAGAGACAGAGAGACAGAGAGAGACAGAGAGAGAGAGAGAGAGAGAGAGAGAGAGAGAGAGAGAGAGAGAGAGAGAGAGAGAGAGAGAGAGAGAGAGAGAGAGAGAGAGAGAGAGAGAGAGAGAGAGAGAGAGAGAGAGAGAGAGAGAGAGAGAGAGAGAGAGAGAGAGAGAGAGAGAGAGAGAGAGAGAGAGAGAGAGAGAGAGAGAGAGAGAGAGAGAGAGAGAGAGAGAGAGAGAGAGAGAGAGAGAGAGAGAGAGAGAGAGAGAGAGAGAGAGAGAGAGAGAGAGAGAGAGAGAGAGAGAGAGAGAGAGAGAGAGAGAGAGAGAGAGAGAGAGAGAGAGAGAGAGAGAGAGAGAGAGAGAGAGAGCAGGTGGGTTGTTGTGGTTGTGGTGGGAGGGCAGGCGGGCGGGCGGGCGAGCGAGAAGAAATGGGCGCGACTCGCACGTCAGGTTAGTGAGAGGAGAGGACTCGGGTACTCCAACAAGGCTTTTGAGGGGATCGAATGGTTCGCATGTCTGACAATCGAGGACGAGGTAGAATCATGTCGTGACAGGTCGAGAGAGAGGGAGAGAAGAGAGAGGAGCGGGAGTGCGGAGGTGGGAAAAAGGTCATAGAATGCGCCCCGAAAGACTGGCTTGGGCGAAGGAGGAGACTGGCACCACACGCTTCGGGTCCGCAGGGTGCAGTGCGCCGCTCTTCTTTTGCTCTGTGCAGCAGGGCCTAGAGATCTGCCACTGCCACTGCCACTGCCACTGCCACTGAGGTGCCCTCATAGCAACGCACTCCCAAGGGAAAACAGCAAGTTCTGGCTAGGCACTCGTGCGAATTGTGCTGCATAACCCCCATTTGTGCAGGGTAAGTAAGGTGGGATTTCAGGACCCGGAAAAACCTGGCGATGACAGTCTGGGTATCGGCGACTCTGAACGGCACTGTGAGTTGCCCACAGATTGCCCTCCAAATGGCAGAAAAATGGAGTACTGGAGACGATTGAGCAGGGATTTTCTTCTGAGCCGTCCCGTCGTCGTTCAGCATAGCAACGACCCCTCGCCTGGAAGGCCAAAGTGCCTTACTAGTTGCTATCTGTACAGTCCATGAGTGTCCCGCGCCAAACCGTGCTCGTCTCATCTCGAAGCCAATTTCATCGCCTGTCCCTCTATTAGACTATTTCTAACAACTCACCGACGCGGCGGCACACAGTGTGCGTCGTCCACCACTCTATGCTCCCGTCCAGTGTCACTCATCGAATCATCCCTCGCCCACCTTGACCTCCCAATCCCATTCGCCTCGCCAGTCCCCACTACCTACTCGACCTTGTCCCCAACCAGNCCCTCCCCTCCCCTCCCCTTCCTCCCCCCGGCGGTCCATCCGTAGCGGAGCCCTGGCTTGCTGACCTAATGCGTTTCGAGCGGCCCTTGTTGACCTACGTCTCCTAATCACACACTGGACATTATCACTGTCATTAGCAATCAAAGCTAGGGAATTCGATCTGTACTTTGGTTTTTCCACAATCTACGATACTCGCAGAGTTTGGGCTTGCCATTGCTGTCGCCCTTGCATCTCGAGCGTCTTTTGTCCGACTGCACTTCTTGCCCTTTCGGGCCCCTGTGCGCCTAAAGTCGAACGCGGAGCAGACGCAGCCCAATTCTGGTGGACCGAGTTCGTTCGTATGCCCGCTCCCCTCTTCTGTCTGTCAACAAAGTGAGATTCACCCATACCTTACATGAGCCTCGTTGCGCAGCAGCCTCTTGGCTATTTCAAGTGAATGGAGAAGCCGCTCGGATGGGCTTTGCTGATTTTGCAGCATGTGTTTGTCGGGCTGGGTGTTGGTCGGGGTTCTGTTGCGGACACATGCTGATTGTTGGGCAAACTCAGGAATCAAGGGTTACGAGCTTCCCCCCTCCCATTTTAATACGGATCCTCCACCTCGAACCTCCCAACCCACCAACCGCCACCCCCGCGAGTCTTTTATTGTAATCGAGGAGGAACCAGCCCTGCACCGCTTGCAGTCTCGAGCTTCGTTACGTGAATCGTCTTACTGGTGGTGGTTTGCCTTGAATGGCTCGTAGCGTGAGGTGTTATGGGTATGCCTCGCTCTTCTCCAACTCCAACCTCCGCCACACACTTGCAACATCCACCTTCTCGACCACTGCTTTCGCGAAGCGCTGTCACCGTCGTTCTGCGCCGCATGTCAGGCGCATCCTCGCCTGCGCTTGAGACGTCGGAGCTGGCTGTGGCAGCTGACTGCATAGGCCATGCGCCTCTGAAGCTCACCGGCCTCAGGCTCTATCACTCGACGAAGAAGCTTGCTAACCTCGATCGCTCTTACTCGGAAGCAGGTCATAATCGAACAATGTCTCCCGAGAGCGTCTCGTCCTTGTTTCCGCAGAGACCCATTCGTCCTTTGCCCAAGCGTCGTCTGCGGGAACGCCTTTCCCCCGAAGTCGCGGACTCCATCGAGTACCCCCCAGCAAACCAGAACTCCAGCCCCCTGTTTTACTACCCAAACATTGCACGAGATGAACGTCCGGCGAGGACAGGAGGGCCGAGCTATACAAGCCGAGGTGATGTTGGATATGATGACAACCCGCGAGGCATCGGGGGAGCCGGGGAGAGTGATGAAGAGGAGCTCGCCCTCAGCAGCAGCAAGGTTGTTCGTCGCTCGCATCCAGAGATCTTGAACCGCATGCCAACAATGCCTCCGAAGCCCGAACACTCCAAACATCCGAATCCACAACCCCCACCCTCGACAGCATCTTCCGTAGATGGGTACGAGTCCTTTGAGAATACCAACAACAAGAAGAAGCGGAAGATACCAACGGCTGGAGATTCGGCACTCTCTGCTGTGCACTCGCTAGGAGACATAAACTCTCTGAGTGTGTCAGCGACAACCTCTCCGTCAAACGACCATGGCGACCTCGCTGCATCAATATCGCCGTCATACTATGGGGCCGGAAGTGTTGTGAACAGTCAGGGCATCTCGGGACCAGGGAGAGGCAGGTTTGGCAGGTCGCGGAACGGTAGAAGCCCTCTCAGAGCTCTGTCCGACGCAACAAACAACTGGGCTGGTAGGGGAGCCAAGATCCGGCCGCCCCAATGGGCAACGCCAGGTGAGTCAAAACCCCTATTGTAAATGACACATGTTCTGCTCTTGGTCAGAATGGGAGAGATGAGAAGCACCATCAAGCTTGGCAGAGTTTCGTCGGTCCACTGCAAGAAATGTAGATTTGGTAGCCGCGACTGATTGCAGGTCACCTCGTGCCTGCCCTCCTGAGGCTTCCAGTGGAAGCGGAAGCACCCACTGCAGACAAACCGCCGACTTCACCTCATTTTCCTTTCTCCTGCTACACCGCCGCATTTCTTTCTTTCTTTTCTTTTCACTTTCTGCTATGCACCACAACAATATAGAAACCTCAAGGACGCGTCGCTGACTTCCGCCTCCTTAGGCGAAAACCACGGCATTATCTCTAGTGCCATCGCCAATGCCGGAAAACTCCCATCGACTCCAGGGCAGGAAAACGTAAGCCTGTTGCATCAGCATTCCTCCAGTGTCAAGTCCAGCCCGACTGCTACACAATTCACCTTCACCTGCGACTCGCCTGTCCCCAAGCCTCAGTGGCCAGGGACCGATCCTGCCGGTTCTCAGTCTGGATACGGCCCTGTTGGCAAAGCCAAGCATAGTTCAATGGCGACACAGGACCCGTCGGGCCTGGCCAGCACGCATGCTGGTCAACCTACAGCGCCAACCGGCAAACCAAATGTCCAGCCTGGCGCGTCGAAGAAGAAAAGTCGTCGTCGAGCCGAGAAGGAACTTCGAATGGCGGCCAAGCAGCGCCGCCAGGAAGCCGAGTACAAATATTACAACCATCCGCCCAAGCCTGAGGATATGTGGATTTGCGAATTCTGCGAATACGAGCGCATCTTTGGCGAGCCCCCCTTCGCCTTGATTAGACAATATGAGATCAAGGATCAGAAGGCCCGACGCAAGGAAGAGGAACGCAAGCGACTCCTGGAGAAGGCCAAGGCTAAGAGCCGGAAGGGAAAGAAACCAGCCAAGTCGCCCGGCAAGGCGCCTTCACCCCAGAACCTGTCCCAGGACCAAGGTGGCAATGCGCCCATGACCTCGGCTGTGAGCAACTCTACTCATGACGACGATTATGTCGACGACTATCCGCATGACGATGAGGATTTCGAGGACTCATACTCTCAAGAGGATCCACCGATGCTTCTCAGCGATGATCCAGACGGTGATCAGGAGCATGATTGCACCTGCCCAACGTGTGGAGACTGTGGCGGACGCGAGAAACAAGTAGACGACCCCGGCGATACCATTCAGTGAAACGTTGTCTGGCAAGGATTTTGTGGACACGCCATAGACCGAATGTTGCGCTTTCATGCCTTTTCGCCCACTTTGACACCACTTATTCTTTCGAGACGCCTCCATCGCGAACTCGACGACGAACACGACGACGTGCTCGGGAGGACGCGAAGGGAATGATGGTTATTGGATAGACAGCTGCTAGAGGGGACAAATCGTTGATCTTCTCAAAGGATCAGCCAATCATCGCCATTGGGCCCCTTTGATACAGTCAGCAATTACGCTTGAAACACCTTCACTTTCGACTGCATAATCGGCGCCATCACCATCACGACAATGAGCATTACTATCGAACACGCCCCCAAGTGCGAAGGAAGTTAAGCGAATCAACAATCTTAGGGCACAAGACAGCGCATCGATGAATGGGCGCAGCTAGACTCGTTCCTTAACCGAGATGTTGAGCTGTTTGGATCTTAAACATGCTGTTGCAGGAGAGAACACAGTTTAGGATTCGGAGCATCAATACGGGGCAAAATCCCCGAGATACGTCTAACTACATGAAACACAGCTTGGTATTTCTTGTAAGGACTGGTTCGGGGAGCTTTCGACAAGTTTAGACCTCGGTAGCTACTCGTTTAGCGGAACAACCACACTCATATGGACTGACTACCTTGGCATCCGTGATCATTGTTACTCTGCGTGACGAGAGTGATGACTCTGATGAGCGACTAGCTGTGCGCAGTTGCTGCAGATGACGTCATGGAAAGGACCTGCACTGACTAGCGGCTGGTCTGGGCTTCTCCGTTGGGATGCTAATAACTCGACACAGCACCTTGCCTTATTAAGCGCTTGTCTGGATAGATCATGTTCCCGTCACTAAGTTGGTTTTCGGAGTCCCCAGCTTGGACCTTGCCGTGACTAAGGTCGGTTTTCAGAAGATGTCCGGATCGTGTGGTAGAGGATCGGTGGTCATAGTGCTAGGCTCTGCCATCTCATCGAACATGCACCACGCCATACTGGCCTTCGTTAGGCGGGATGCACAGATTCGTATATCCGAGAATAGCTTGTAGGACCGGAGGCAGCACTACTATTAAGCTACACTAAAGTCCTAAATGTTCCCTACATGCCGACCGGGAATGACGGTTCTCCGGAGGCTGTAGAACCTGTACGTAGCAGGCTCGGCTAAAGTACTAGAATCAGCCTGCTCCATTTCTCTGTTGGTCGATCGGTGCGGTAAGCAGAGTTGCGGTGATTCTTGAGGGGCGCCGGACGGATTGTAGTCATCATTCCGGAGGGTCCGATCCGGAAGATAGCGGCACTCTTGAAACCCAAATAGGTCGGCTCATCACTATGTGTACCTGTTTCTTGAGCCCGCCCACCTGAAGTAAGATGACAAGAAGTATTCCTTGTACACAGTAAAATCAAGCTTTGGCCTAATGAGCCGCCGGTGCTGTCCCGCATAGTCCGTCTGCATGTTGCGCACCGCACGCCCGCAGGAGATCTGTTTAAATCATGGTGCATAGAAATCGATTAGGGGCAGGGAGCAGAGTTCCAGAGGAGGGGAGGACGGGGACAGGAAAGCTTCGGCGCCAGGCCTGAAACAACCTTGTCCTGTCCACCGCCGCCCCAAGATTCTGCGAAACGTCGATCAACTTCTCCACATGAGTTTCGGCACTGGGAACTCTGATGCGCACCAGCGGTATCTGACAATCTCAGCGCTGGTCTGTTGGTGTCGCGCGTGGCCTTACTGTCAGGACGGTTGGGGACTTGCTGGTTGGCTGATCGATTGGCTGCCTCGCTAAGTGGACTGACTAGTCATTGAGAAACCTTTGAGTGCCTCTCGGGACCTTAGACAGACTCAGTTACGACGGTAGGACAATAGGTTACAGGGAATTGATTTGTGTTCCTCCATTGTCTAGAAGCCCCGTTCCCACGATCTCATGTCTTGGTGGTTTGGTGATGACATTGGTAACTCACTTTTACTTACACGTCGTATCATCGTACATCGTACGCCCAGAACTCTAGAACCGATTGGTGTCTTTTATCAAACCAGCCAATGCCAGCGAAATGTAGGATGCCATGTCATCGAGCATGGAGCATGCCACGAATCCGCAGCGGGCCAGCAGTGCCAGCACTGCAGCAGAAACATGATCAGCAGCAGGGCCCGTCGGATTGGCAGTTCCCTCCCAGTCTCACTTAGGCCCAACCTGGCTTAGTGTAGTCCCAAAAGAGAATGGCGGCAGAGCCGAAACAAGGGCGACTTCAGTTCAGTTCTTGGACAACAGCAAAAGAAGCATCGAGCCTACAGCGGCAAGGTGCATTGGGCCGGTGCAGGCTGCTGCTGGTCTGCTCCTGCAGGCAGTGAAGATGTAATTGCCAGCTGGCTTACACAAGTGTGCCAGTCCGCTAGTGACCCAAGAAAAAGAAGAAAAAAGGGCCTGGTAAATGAAAGCAGTGCACGGAGCAGCCCCCCATTGTGGCTGAACTCACCTCTTCCGTCATCATCCCATCCCCATCCCATTGCATCCCACGTCCTTCTGATCCACCAACTTCCCTCTCACCCCAGTTTACCTTTTCTCCCCCCCGGACATCACCAATCCTGGCAATCCACCATTACCACGCCGTTTCCGTCTCCGTCTTCTCATAACTCAAAACCCTCTTCTCAAACACCCCCCGCCCTTCGAGGCCTTCATTCTAACTTTTCTTTTTTACACAATTTCTCCTCTCGCACTTCTCTTTGTATTCACACACGTTTTCAATCTCATGCAACCTGCCACAATACCGCCTCAGGCCTTGCGCCGTTGATCGACATTTCCGAGACCAGCAAACATGTTTGGAGGTTCGAGGCGCCATCGGCAGCCCAATCAGGTATGCTATGCTCTCTTGCGGCAGACTGATGATGTCTTTTTGCCTATAGTTTGTCTGTGACCACTCATTAGGTATTCATGAGACGCATGGAAGCACACTTGATCTTCGGCTTGCACTGGTTGCCTCCAGGACGTTTCGTTGTTGTCTCCCACTGACCCTTACACAATTCCAGCCGCTGACCGCCGCAACCGCGAACCCCAACGCCGCCACTGCCGCCGCCTCAGCATTCGCGCGACGCGCATCCAGCTCTTCCCTCTCTTCCGCCGCCGCCGCTGCAGCATTGCGATCGCGACCCACGACACCCATCAATGTGGCTGAAGTACAAACCAAGCGCACTCAGAGACGTAGCGCTTCGGTGTCGTCGCACGGGAGCCAGGATACTAGAAGAGGCATGCATAGATCGCCTAGCCAGAGCTCTATGACAGAACGAACGTTCCGCTCGCCGTCGCCACACCGGACCCCGATGACCGCCGAGGATGCGCCGCCCGTTCCGACCATCCCGGACGACATGCGATCCATCACAAGCCAGAGCTCCTCCCACAAGAGGGCAACGAGCCTGCAGATGCAACCGTTCCGTGTTGCAAGCCAGAAGAAACAGGAGGGTGCAGGATCCTGGTTCGGGGCCGCAGCTGAGGGTAATATGGCCAATGTTAGGGCGTCAGATGCCCTAATACGTGTGGCCTCTCCAGAGTCTCGCCCGGGAGCTGTAAGCCCAATTTCTTCCATAAACTTTTCATACCCGAGGATGCCCGGCGCATCGCCCGCGGCATCGCCAACCGTCAAGAGCATGACAATGACAGTTAGCCAGCGACTTGCCTCGCCCCGCCGACCGGAGTCGGTGAATACGCGAACGACAACAACCTCGGATCAATCTCTTGTCTATGATCCAAATTCCAGAAGAATGGTCCCCAAAGTAGATTTGCTGGCAAGGGAGCAATGTGTCCGAGAAGCCGCCGACAGACCCGTCCAGAAGAAGAAGAAGAAGCAGCAGCAGCAACAGCAAGGCCTGGCAAGGAGCGGCTCTCATTTGGCCAAGGGTACAGTGGGTAGAGTCCAGGGCTTTGCGGTTGTGACTGAAGAGTCTGCGCCTTTGCCGGCACCAAGGCAACAGCAACCACAGATTCGAGCTCTTACTGGAGCACCCGTACAAAAGACTCTGCAGGATCAGACCCGGACCAAAGAAACTGCGCTACAGATTTCGGCACCCCGGGAGGCACCGGAGCCTGTGCCGGCACCTGTGCAGGCTTCAGCTCCTGCTCCCGTTGTACCTGACCGGTCTTCTACGACGGTTGATGTGGGACCAGCTCACCAACATTTTGCCAGCAGTCCTGCAGTCGAGCAGCCGGTCGTCCGGCATGTGCGGAAAAGCGATGGAGCTACGATTTTGCCACATTCCGAACCCCGCCAAGGTGCCCCTATCCTGGGAAGGAAACCATCCACAGTACAAGAGGAGTCCGAGGATGAATTGGCGAGCTCGGAAGACGATGCCGAACTCAGTCAGGAGCCGCCTACGCCCCGTGGAGTTGCTGATATTTTCAGAGCAGTGCCCGTGAGGTCGTCTGCACCTCCCAAGCAGCCATCATTATCGTCCGAGAGCACAGCTGTTGAGTCTCCAGTAAATGTGTCATCTGAAAGGCAACCAAGCCCATCTCAACAAAAGCAGCACGGCAGCGTCAGAACTGCACGTGCGCAATCAGCCAGTCCTGCACGATCAGCACGCTTTGCCTTAGGCGCAGACCAACTGGTGATCAGGCACGAGCCGCCTCCAAGATCAGTCTCGCCCCGAAAATCAGCCATGAAACACTCGACCAGCCCATCTCGTGGCGCCTCGCCTTCGGATGAGAGCTCTGAAGCCTCGGGGCTCAGTCGTTTTGGTAGCGAGGTTACCGCAGCGGAGGTCCCAATGCCACGTAAAAAGAGTATCCGGGTCAGTTTTGATGATGAGAACACCAAAGTTGTGGGACAATCCACCGCGAAACTGGAGCTCGATTCATCAGCTCCTCCTAGTCCCCAGCAAACCAAACGACATTGGTACAACCATCTGGGTAGAAATAGGAAGAAGGACGCCGTTGCTCTAGATGACGACGAAATCATGAAGCCCCGACCGGCTCTGCCCTCGTTTGGCAGCGTTCGCGAGAAGAAACTAAGAGATGCCGAGGAGGAGCGACCTCTCGTTCGACCTCTCGAGTCTCCTCCCCCATCTGACCCCAATACCCCTGAACGCAACCAAGACCGGGCAGTACCGAACGGCCAATCCAGTGACTATAATGTTGGTACGATTATCAGTCAGGAGCAGACAGCCAGAAACGCCGCCAACATATCTAGATTCAGGGAGCCGTTGCCGCCTGTAGTCACGTCCTTGGAGGGCAGCGGGTACTATTCTCCTACTGGCACAGATACGGATGACGAGGGAGACGAGGTTTTCCAAGATCCAGAGACTATACATGAGCCCGAATCTACCCTGCCCTTTGAGCAGGTCAAGGAGGATATCATCACTGCCCATCCCAAATTGGCCGATGACACCCTCCTCCCACCGATGCAGGCTGTGCCGACCCTGGACAAAAGCATCGACCGCGATCATAGGGAAGAAGATGTTCCTTCGATATCCGTCATACAACCAACTCCCACGCCCAGGGAAACGGCGGGTAATGGCTCGGCCGACTTGTCGGGGCAAGGCTACTTCGATGTCCCTGGAGGCTTTCCAGAAGACGAGAGCGAGAGTAGCGTGTCTCATCCTCGCACCCAGCCTGAGTTGACCGCTGTGACGAAGGATCGTCACCAGAAGCAAACGACTGTAACTAATGGGGCAGTAACACCTCCTGCCGAACTCGCCCCTGAACCACTTCCCGCGGAAGAGACCGAATCAGAGGGAGCAAGTATCTACAGCGACGCCTACGAGGACCTTTCAGACGTCGATGGGGACGGATTTATGTCTCTTGACGCCGTCGTTGCATCCCCCGTTCCTAACAAGGTCTCTCACAAGCTCTACCAGAAGGCCATGGCAGATTCACCTCAGCAAACGCCTGTAGACTCTCATGCCAACAACACTTCTGAGGATATGCCTGGATTTTCTCAGCTCTCGGGCAGCTCGCAGCAACCTGAAGATGAGTGGGAGAGGGCCAAAGTTTACTGGAGGGGATTGACAAGCGACAAGCGAAAGCAACTGGAACAAGAAGCGCTAGAGGAGGCCGGGGCTGAGGGGGACCTTGAAGAGGCTGTCCACCCTGTGAAGGCCAAGAGAAAGAAGTCCGTTCGAAAAAGCGACTCAGCTACCCAGCAGCAAGCGTCCGTCAACCCGGAGCGGGTCTATCAGATCCAACCCGGAACGGTAGTCATCGACGAGGGAGATGAAGAAGAGCCCCCCGCAACCATGTTGAAGACTCTCCGAGTCCGACAGAGCCAACAAACTGGACCTGCAAATGGAAGGCTTCAGAAGACAATGCGTGGTGGACAAACACCGATATCAGCAGTGCCTGGTACAGGCTTGCTTAAAACTTTGCGATCAGACGCCCCAGGCGCTCGGAGTTCTCAGCCGCCAGAGCCTCCTGTCATGGGTGGCATGAGAAAGTCCATGAGACAGAGTGGTTCATCCCAAGGAGGGCTCGCATCTGCAGCTGGTATCCGTCCAGTCTCTCTCCAAGGCCCTCCGTCAAGTCAAGATCAAGATACTCGACCCAAACACCTTTCCATGGATAACCCAATGTCTAGTGTCGAGATGGCGAGGGCGATGCAAGCGACTCTTCGTCGTCGTGCATCCGATTCCAGCGAAAGCAGCTTCCGAAGAGTCCGACACAAACAGGAGGGTCTCGGCTTCCGCAAATCTATGAGAGCAACCACGGAGACAGACCTGTCGGCAGCTGGTAGAAACTCGCGCTTCAGCCTCCGGTCGATGTCACCCCCAGCCTCGCCCGCCTCGCCGCCTGTCAGCATGGGCAACCGAACGACTATGCGCGGTACATTGCGCAGCGACTCCAGCGATGGAAGCACGCGGCGTATGCGCCTACCCACTTTTGGAAAATCTTCAAAGAAGGCGGCCGGTAAGCCCAGCAAGAGCCGGTTTGGAGATTCCAGCGATGAGGAAGATGCTGTACCATCCGGATTCCGCAGCCGGTTTGCTGATTCCAGCGACGAAGATAAACGTACAGCTACTGCAACGGCCTCTCGTGGCATGCCCAAGAGCACACGAGCATCGAGTTCCGCTGCAGCTGCAGCGATGAAGGACCCTCCTCCTCACTACGAGGCGAAAGCAGAACAGTTGCCGGTAGACCTACCTGACAGCATTGACAGAGAGGCGGTACCACCACCACCAGAACAACAAAAGCCTCTCGCCCCGAGGAAGGTCTCGGGTGCTGGCGGTCGTCTTGTGAAGTCTCAATCGGATGGACCCGGGCTACAACGCTCCGGTTCTAGTCGCGGTGCACTCGTCGAGTCTTCAACCACGCCATCTGTGGGTACTCAGGTGGTTTCTAGGCCGGGCAGCCATCAACGCCGTGGCAGCTTCCTCTCAGTCCTCCGACGCAAGAAGGAGAACGACATAGGCAAGATTTCTCGGCCTATCGCCAGCGAAAGCGGCGCCAGAACGGACACCAAACTCGAGCGCAGCGCTTCCGAGATCTCCGCCCTCCGTGGGACGAATATGTCGCCGAAACTGCAGAAGCAGTCGATGCATGATAACTGGCCGCTCTTTGAGGAGACCATTGACGACGAGAAGCGTCCCATGACGGCGGGCAATAGCAAGCCCACGGATGCGTCGAGGCCGGTGTTCATGAAGCGCCGAAGCACCAACCAGGTGCTCACTTCAGGCCTACCCGAGGACCGGGAGGATAGCGTCCTGGTCGACAGCTCTGGTAAGAAGAAGAAGTTTGGAACACTCCGGCGGATGTTCAAGCTGGACGACTAGGCGTCGAGCATGCTGTGTTAAGCATTTTGATGTGTGCCTTGGTCGCCATCATCCTTCCACGAAGTCTTTTTCTGTTTATTTTTTCGTCTTTCTTGCATCACCCGTCCATTCACTCACACACACACCTACCTACATTGGCTCTATCTTGGGATACTCGACATCATCCTCATCATTCTTTTTTCATCATCTTTACACCAATACTGCTAATAGCTGGAGCGGGCGTTTTTTGGGCTTCCGACGGGTGTCGATAGGAAGAAACGCTTCCCCTCCATAACCACACTCCCCTAACGATGTACACACCACGCACGGTTCAAAAAGTGTCCTTTCCTCCTTCCTCTCTTTCTGTTTTGCGTTTGTTACAATATGTGCCTTCTTCACAGAGGCCGAGTCCGGTTAAGGGAAGTTAAGGGAAGGCAAATTACATGGGGAGTACAGAAGGGAAATATGAAAAGGGAATGGATGGATGGATGGCTTCCCCTCGGGATACAGCAGAAACCCGTGCTAAAGGCAAGGGGCATAAGGGATGAAAATCGACGGACAATGCGTGGTAATGGCAAACGTGTACAATTCTCTTCAATTGTGTTACAACGATACCAATCACCAACCACAGAGGTATTCTGTGTACTCAAATCGGACAAAGTTCATCACGGTTACTATTCTGACGATTTGTTCTGCCACCGTACTCTTCGGAAGTTGCTTGACGTGAAGTCCCCACCTGAGACTGTTTGCCCAAAGATTATCCAGCATCCCTGTTTAAAAAGGCACCTAGTCGGGTTAGTCTTGTTGACTTGTGTACATCTCACTGGAGGGCTAAGCCGAAGCGCCGGACCTCTCCGCCACGTCGTGGGCGATAGCGAGGGATTTCAGCTGCGGTAGGCTGAGTGAAGAGCAACAGGCCTCGTCCATGACAATTGCCCGGGATGAACCACCCGGCCACCGAGCCCACGATCCCCTGTTGTTCATTCCGAAGCTTCGTGTCAGCCGTACATCATGTTGCGCGAATGGTTCCTCCAAAAGCGGCTGGTTGGTTCTCGGCGACGGGACGGGCAGTTCGCCGTCTAAGCCAACCGAGCGGCGGCTGCGGCCTCATGTAACCTGTTGATAGATACAGACTGGTCTGCCACGGACGCAACGATGGGTAATAGCATGGATATACAGCGCCACAGACCTGGAGAAGACTATCAAGGCCGCCCTTGACGATCGCAACGAGGGCCATTGCTTCGAGAAAGAATCAACAACGTCGTCATGGTGGAGATGATACCCCGGAGTCCAGGCGGACTAAGACGATTCATGGTCTCCACCGAGTGTGGGTTGATGTGCAATCGGTGAGCAGCATACCACAGTACAGAGTCATTGGCGTGTTTGGCTGTTCTCCGACGTCCCATACAAACCATCCGTTGTCGAAGGAGGAGGGGTTGGTGCCGTCGCTTTGGCTATGGCCTCTCATATGCCACCATGAACTTGTTCGGCCGGGGAAGAAGGCAGAGAGCCGAGCGGCCATGACTTCGGAGCGAGCGGGCGTGTTGCAATTCGACCTCGTTAGCGTTACGTAGCGCGATGCCACTATTTGCCAATGGCGCAAAGGAGCGTCGACTGCCGCTGCCATGGTCCCTCATCCATGGTTCCAGCGGCGATCGGCCATGGCAGCCTTTTACGCGTGAGTCGGTCGAGCAACATGGGATGGCCTGGTCGGTCGAGGAAATGAGGCAGGAAGAGAGGCGGTCTTCACCGTTCACTCCATGTTGCTAATGAGACGGCACAACGTCCCCAGACTCCCCGAGAGTAGCAGCGAAGGTGCGGCTGTGTTCGGGCTTTCGTCAAGTGATTAGCCAATTGCTCCATGCATTGCCGTTCTGGGGAAGGGTTGTGGTGCCGCAAGGTCACGGCAACTGGTCATCCGACATCGTCCTCGGTTGCTCCCCCGCATTGGACGAGATCAGAAGACCAGGGCGACCAGGGGAAGTTGGGGGAACGAAAGAGGGCCGCAAGGTCGGAAAAAGAAAGCATCGGCTGTCCAGTCCGACCCTGATCCCCGGATTTGTCTTACGAGCCCAGACAGCGAGGCGCAATATGCTCTGCAGAGAGACTCCTTTGATTAGGGCAAAGGTCCGGTTCGTGGTTGTCTGGAGGAGGAGGGGGGGCTGACGTGTGGCACGATGCGACTGGCCTTTCGGATACCGTTTGAACTTCCTTCGCGCCTCCCTCCACACTTTTCGTCTTTCTAGGCTTGGTTCTTGCGCTAGGAGCCGCTGCCAGACATGTTGGTTCATATTCATAGCCAACAGCTATCAAGCTGTTTCGGGGGTGGCAGAGCGGTGAGAGGGTCGCCGTGCTGTCGGTGAGCAAGCAATTCGCGGTAGACGGGTGGAGAGCAATAAATGCTAGCAACGTTGGGCCAGTAAGATGTGCGTCGGGCCATAGGCGACGACGATGATAATTGTCGATGCTACGGCACGGCGTGTCTCGCAACACGTGCATCCGTAGCTTTGCTGGGTAGGTACGGATACTTGTGGAATCCTCCCCTGTCACTTGTGCGGCGGATGGAGATGCATGGGTACGGATACATGTCGCCCAATTAGGCTGCTACCTGCTACACAGTAATAGAGAGAGGGTGATACAGTGTATTGAGGCGGCGGCCGAGAATCGTCCCAACAAAGTTGACTGGGCTTGCCTCGGAATTGGCGTTTGTCGACGACGTTTGGACGGAAGAAGCGGTCGAGACAGCAAACACGTCTTGGGAAGGACTTGAGCTGCTCATGGGATATCCGCTCGAATGGCTATTGGACTCGGCCGGTTTCCATCTGTCAACGTGTCAATTGAGCGAGCAGGCGATCCAAAGGGACGCAAATGGCATTCATTTAGCTGGGCCGGGGCTGGATAGTTGGTTGCAGAAGGATAGGCGACGATGGGCTCCCAAGTGCCAGGGGCAAATGTCAGGCTGTAGCACCACCAGAGGCGTTGGGTCACACACCAAATTGTTCTAGAACGCCATTTTCTGGGGACGTGGGGGGCGAGATCCCTGTTGGGGTTATTTTTGCAGTTTAACCCTTGCGCCTCGCCTGTGGTGTGACTGCGTGTTGCTTTTTGCTGTTTACTGCAGCTGTAGCCTGTAGGCAGGTGCTCAGTGGTGGAGGGAAAGTCCATCAGGAGGGTCTGTTGTTCAGTGATATGTTGCGACCGTGGGGGAGGCGAGGAAGGCGGGCGCCGGTCTACCACCAACAGATGGCGTAGAGGAATTGATGCATGTATGAATGGATGGATGGATGGGTGGGTGGATGGATGCATCGTTGGAAATGGCTGGGACTGGAGGTCGATAAGGTGTGACAGATTCCAGTCTAGATTTCGATGGACCTCGGACCAGGTCCGATCTCATTTGGTGATGATGGCTTTGCCAATCTTGGAGGAGGCATATCCGTGACATGAGGAGAAAAGCAAGAAGAAAAAAAAAGCACATGGCATGCAGAGACAGGTGAGGGAGAGAGGTACTTGCCCAGTCAGTTGCCTTCGGAGGTGGAGTTGGAGGATGAGATGTGTGCAACTGCAATGTGAGATAAGCTCAGGCATCCGACGGAGATAAGCTACCTCCTACATCCTACCTACCTACCTACCTACCTTAGACTAACGTCAGGTAACTTTGGTGCTCTGGGTTAGGTAGTGAGGCCGTGTTGGAGTGCACAAGGAAGGGCTCTTCAAGGAGGAGGAGTCAGGAGTCAGGAATCAGCAGTCAGAAGCCGCCTGAGCTAGCTGGCTGGGTTTCCTTATTTTTGAGCGCCACACCCGTCACTGTCACCGTGAACATCCATCCCCGTTTGTTTGCCGTCTTGTCCACCTCCCGTTTTCTGTTTCTCCTGGGTTACAGCCCGACCAGGCTTCAGGACCTCTTCCTGTCGGTCCACTAAAGCTTAGACTCTGGGAGATTTCGCCTGCTGGGTCCGTCTCCACGAGAGTTCAATGTGAGGAAAAGAGCACACACCGTGTAAACAATTGGCCTTGCTTGACTGGATGCACTGGATTGCATTGCATTGTATTTCGTACCTGTCACCGGATCAAGAACTTGTATGCCCTACACCTATGGGTGCCTCCCCCACGCAAAAAACTACTCGACCTTGCCTAGGTAGGTATATACCTAGATACGTCAGGTACCAGATCTAGCCGCCGTCGCCAGCTCTGGAGATGGTCGGGACTCGAGACTTGAGAACAAGCCTGAGTGCCTCCCAGGCCTCCGGGGGTCACAGTTGTTCACAACCCTCCCGCCCCAGTGCTTTTTGTGCTCGCGACGCTGTCATTGCGGCCCACGTTACCTCAGTACCTACCTACCTTAGGCTGGCCAGGCCAGGTACCATATTTGGGCTCATAATGCCTAGTCTGAAAGCCCCCTTTCCTCGATACCTCCCTACCCCATTTCGTCCCCTTCCCCACCGCCCGTCCCCGGCGCTTTGCCTCTCTTTTTTGTGTCTTCTCTGCTTTCCTCAAGACAATCGGGGGGGGTGCGGCGCGGGGCGGCATTTCAAGTCATCAAAATGTGAAATACTCTCCTCCCTGCCTTTCTTACCCTGTCATGTCCTACCTTCACACCCGGCTGGCTGGCTCCCCTCGGCCGTCCCCCAATTCCAATCTGAGCCTGCCGTTTTTTGTTTCTCTCTCTCTCTCTCTCTCTCTCTCTCTCTCTCTCTCTCTCTCTCTCTCTCTTCGTGCGTGCTTCATCCACACCCTCTCCCCCTCATCATCCTCCTCCACTTGCCATCCGCCTTCCGGTCTTCCACATATGCCAGTTCTTTTTACATTCAACAACAACAATAACATACCTCACCTCCATGGGCTCCAGACCTGCCTCCCTTTTGCCACTCTCGCCTGTCAATCGGTTCGATTCCAGCTCGGACACGAATCCGGTAGCCCTGGCCCCTTTTGTTCGCCAGGTCAAGCCTCCCGCCAAAGCTACCATTCAATAATTAGGTGCTGCCCGCCATCTGCGGCTTGCTTGCATTCTGTCCCCGGGTCTTTGACCTCACCTCACCTCACTTTACCTCGCCTCTCATCACCCACTCACTTCAGACTTCGACACAAGTCACCGACTGTACCTCGGCTACCACATCCATAACTTCTCAACGTCGACATCCAGCTTCGTCTTTGAAGACGGCCCTCAGCAACATCCCTCCCGTGGCCACACGTCTCATTACTTTGTGTCACCACCGCTTCACCGTTCCGCCTCGCTACCGTCCACATGTCGACAACCCGATCCCCTTGACCAGCATCGCCAATTCATAGACACGGCTATCCGGGCCCGGGCAACCTGCAAGAGCCAAGTCCCGCCGCTTCGCTTCAGCTTGTTGCTCCGTCTCACACCTCGACCACGGGCGGATTCCATCACCGCCTAACTCAACCGAACGCACGCCTGCCATATGCCCGCAGTCGGCCGTAGACCGAGTGACCAACCCAAATTGCAGCTTGTTTCTCACTTGCAGCCGCCATCCGTGCCTTGTTGCTGTCTAATGAGCCAATCCGCCCATCACGCGAACTTCCCACGGCGTCAAATTCACTTGTAGCGCGACCATGAACACATTTGTTCGGCTCAGGTAATTTTTCATCACAACTTGCAAGATTGCCCACGACGGCGGGGCCATCTATGTCTTCCAGCCTTCAGTCTGGGAGCTCTCGACCTTTCTACCTTTCCGTATTTCGCCGTCTCTGCCGCTGGACATCCATCTGGTCCCGGTAGACAATACATTCGCTTCCGATGGATTTACCCAAGGGCTTTGTCAAGGATGACAGGCGCATCTATGAGGACGTGGCGTCACTCACGCAACCTCTTCCCTCAGAGTTCATCATAAGAATGTGGCGCCGTAAGTCCTACCCAAACCAGTACTCGGCCATTCTAGGCTTCGTCCCAATCCCCAAGTCTAATGTTACACTGCAGTGTATACCACAACAAACCTCAAGCTGGTTGATCCCACCGCACGTCGTCTAGAGAACCTTTGGTGGCATGTAATGGGCAGCGACAGGTGTAAGCTGAAAGCAGCTACAGTGGCCAAAATCTGGGAACACATTTCCTACGGCCCGACCTTCGTGCCTCTCAGAGGCTCGCCAAACCGCTGGGAGGGTCCCTCGGTACTTTTTTTACACCTTGCCTGACACCAACTCTGCTTATGCTGATTCCAATGCACAGACACCTCGATTCAACAGTCAGCACGAGTCTGACCCGCTTCTCAGTGCTCAGCAGATGAACCAGGATATCAAGATGATATCGGAACAGTCAGCTCTCAGGGAGCTCTCTGCTTCATCATCCCGGCCCCCGCCGCCGCATCCGATCCTTAAAAAAAACAGAGGGGATTCGAAATCCGGGCCCCGTCCGACGGCTCGTTTCGTATCGCCACATGAGTCTACCGATGAGGACTACAAAACCAGCGAGGGGACGTCGTCGGGTAGCACAGCCGCCAGTGGCTTGGAAATGCGCATCTCATCAGTAGTATCGCCGACGAAATCGAACAGAAAAAAGACCTCAGTCCCAACCAAACGCTTTGTCGCCTCGGCCGCGAACAAGAGGAGACCGATTCTCCCAAGACGAATGAGTTCGCAGTCCTCGACAGGTTCTGATGTCATGGTCAAGGAGACTGGTCCTGCAAACGGAACCAAACACGTTGGAACGTACAACGTGAAGCCGGTTCATGCCGAACAGAGCACCGCTCAGAGTGTTCTTGGCTCCCCAGGAATCGAACCGCCCCCCAGCGCCAAAGCGTTGGGGAAAAGGCCCGTTAATCGATCCTCATCGGAAACGCCAAAGTTGCTGAAGTCACCTCCTGCCGTTGAAGCACAGCAGAGACCGGCTGTTTTTCAGGCGGGTCGGCGAGCGCCCGCGCCCGCGCCGCTAAGCAAATCTATCGCCGAACGACCCGGGCACGAGGGAATCAGGGCGAAAAGTGAAGGCCCCAGTACACCTACGAGCATTTCAGCTGCGTCGCCCGCGTTTTCATCGCCACGAATCGGGTCTTTCTCATCTTCGCGCTCTAAGTTCTCGGCCCCACGCATGGAGCGAACAAGCTCTAATTCGGAAACGTATCGGCCGCGAGAGTTCAGTATAGGTCGCGGTTCTGCAAAAGGGTTGCTCTCGAGCGCTACAGCAAGCACGTCGAATATTGCGGCCATGGGTCACATCTCGATATCCGACGAACCAGACCGGCGTGCTTTGGAAGCCTTAGGAACCTTTCACGAGGAGCCACGGGGTACCACTCGGCGAACTTCATCGTCGTCACATTTCGCACCAACCATGCCGAGCTCTACCCCCGATGTGCCGCTGGCCCGTACGAGAAGCCAGCTGACTCTGCTCCTGGAGCGGGAGAAAGAGCGCATCGGCGACAGGCAGAAACAGAGGCCGTAAGACGCACTGCCAACAGTACCACTTTTTTCAATCCGTATAATCAATCCATGTACTAATTCGCGGAGAACGAACTGCATTGCAAGGGGCTTATGGAGTTCAGGGAACACAAAAGAAATCTGGACTTATCCGACCACTTTGCTTCCAAAAAGAGTTGGCCTTCACCAGCTGCCATGTTTGCTATCTTCTATTTATTCTTCTTCGGCTCAACTTGGTCGATTACTGGCTTAGGGTAGACGGGCGTATGCATTGCATGAGGCGTTCTCGTTACAGGCGGTTGAAGGGCGCGCTAGGTGGGTGGCCCTGCAAACATTGCACGGGAAACAGCGAGTTGCAAAACGTAAGAAAAAGATCAGCTTTGCATCCACATGCGTGCCAGAGGCGTGGCGAGGCCGTTGGAAGCGCCAGCTGGCGTTGAACAGGCGATCTGCTCCTGGGTCAACCGTGCATGGCTGGCGGCCCCAACCGATTCGATAGACACCTTGAGAAAGAAGCGCTATTGGTATTCGATAAGCCCATCGCCAGAAGACATGCAACGTGCCACATTGTGTTGGCAATGTGGTTGCGAAGAAGAGTGCATGTTGTCTCGGCTGAGACACAACAGGGGAAGAGCCTAGGTCCAGCAGAGATCTAAGCTGGTTTCTGAACTTGGATGACTGACTCGGGGTGTCCAACAAATAATGTCACGAAATACGGCCGCTACACGACAAGTATTGCTGGGAAGCTTGCAGATTGTCCCTCCCCCCTTCCCCGGTCTGACTCGTAGTAAGGAGGTGGGCGGCCCGGTCAAGCCTCTCAGACCGAGACACATCGTAAGTGTAGGAGGAGAGAGGGGTGGCATAATTTCGAGCGAGGGAAGGGCGGAGAGGGAGTGGGGGCAAGGCAGAAAAGCAATGCGCAACTGGTCACGAGGTTCAATTTGTGCGACAAGGGAGTAGGAAAGGCGGAGCGCAAAGTCGAAGGCGATGCCCTCCGGACTGCAAGTCATTACGCAATCGAAAGAGGAACTCGGTAACCAAGAAAAGTTCCAATCGAAACGGAGATCCGTGGATTCCTTTCTCCAGACCAACCGGCCTCGACGCTCGCCCGTCCCGCGAGGCGAGGGTGTTCAAAGCCACCATATGCCCCCACGCCTTGGCCCCCCTCCTCGACCTGCCATGTCGAGCGCGAGGGGCAACCAGTGGGATGGATGGGGAGGGAAGCTCTGTTTGAAGCTACCCTAGAGCTTGACCAGGGGCCGCCCGCTGCGGGGTAGGTACCACAACGAGTACGACACATCAAGCTCGCTGTGTATCCGTAAAGGGGGGTAGCTCACAGCTTCAAATCGTACTTTGTCTGGCTGGTTGATTATAGCCGTTGGAAACCGGCCGTCTGCTGACCTACTATTTACAGCCCCCACCCCTTCTCCAACATCCAACTAGCGATTGTATCCCGTTTCTCTCGTCCGAGAAAAGGATTAGGCTCAGCTTCTCGTGCAACTCATCTTGATTGCAAATCGACTTCGCAGCCATGTTGCTGAGTTGTTGACTATCCACGCTTTCACGGGTTTGGATGGAAGATAACTAACAGCCCACCACGCATGGTCACACAAACGTACATTTACACACTCACGCTCTCTCTCTCTCTCTAGTGGGATGGCGGCGACCACAACGATGATGTTGTTCTTTAACGATTAGGGTTATATGGGCAACTCACTCTTCTCATATCTGTTGAACTTTTGAGACAGTCGTAGGCAAGGCAGGGAGGGTATTCAATCTGCCGAAAACACCCGTGTTGCAACATCTCAGAGTTTCATTGGCGGCGATGAGGTTGATCTCCAAGTCCCACACCAGTACAGCTCCTTCGGCTGAGCTTGTTTTCTCCACTTTGGCAACCCAGTCTCGTCATACCTGAGCTTCTGTATTCCTATACTTACTACGGAACAACCGGAGATGCGGCACGTTCAAGGCGTTGAAGCCGCCATGCCGCCGCCGTCGCTTCGTGATACCTGGTACGGCAGGATAAGGCTGTCTTCAGCCGTCATACGCACCCTCTCCTCGCGCACCACCAAGCCCCAAGACCATGGCTAGCACTCAGCCCGGGACGAGACAGCACTCGATAGATCATACATGTATGCGGCGATGTGAGCTTCGGTACGTGCTTGCTTTGCCCTGCTGCCCGGATCCTGTTTCCTCCCCAGCAAGTTTGCACCGAATCCGCCGCCAAGCAAGGCCCAAGACCCTCCTTCCCACCCATTCCGTCGCACAGCACGATGCAGCACGCGTACATCTCCCTCCCATCCGTCGACCATATTACTTCGGGGGCAAAAGAGAGAAAGTAAAAAATAAAAAAAAAGTGGGGGCGGAGATCGACAGGATCAAGTACACCATAGGGCAGTTGATGATGGCCTCGTACAGCCTTCGAGATTCTGCAGGATCCGTCGCACCACTTGTTGGGGGGGCTGGCTCGATCGGCCTCGACCGGCGACACTCGTCAGACCGGACGGCCGGAGTGGAAGCCACTTACAGAGTTGACGTCTCTTTCACGCACCGGTTCTGACCGGTCAATTGGTTTTCGAATAATTTGTGATATTAATGCTTTGTCACTGATTTGACTGCTAAGCAGACGCCGACGTCTACTTGTCTCCGAAACAAAACGCCCGTCGTTCTACCGATATGTAGCTTTTGTCGCCTTTTTTCCCGACCACTGGCCCCCTCCCCTCTTCCCAATACCGGTATGTGACCAGGCCGGTTTATGTAACAGTATATCCGCCGTCGACGCGGAGATCCGCGCCTGTCACGTACTGAGAGGCGTCGGACAGGAGGAAGGTCACGGGGCCCATAAGGTCCTTGGGCTGCCCCATCTTGCCCTGGGGGATCAGGGAGGTCCACTTCTGCTTGAGGTCCGGATTGTCGTCGAGGATCTTCTCGGTCCTGCGGACACGGGGGGTGGTAAGCAACCGACATTGGTAAACCGCTTGGAAGCGACGCTGGGCACTTACAATGCTGTGAGCATGTAGCCGGGGGAGATGCAGTTGACGCGGATGCCGGCGTGGGCCCATTCGACGGCCAGGGAGGCGGCCAAGTGGCGGACGCCTGCTTTGGCGGCATTATAAGGTCTGTGTCACACGTCAGCTAACCGTCACTCCCGAGAATCGTGGACAGAGGGCAGCGTACGCCTGCGGCTGGGGGATGTTGACGATGGAGCCGGACATGCTGCCGATAAAGACCATGCTGCCGGGCGACTTGCGCTCCATGAGGTGCTTCGCGACGCCGATGGCGAAGAGGTAGGTGCCGTCGACGTTGACGCCCCAGAGCTTGCGCATGCGGTCAATGGGGTAGTTGACGGCGTCAAAATTCTCGGTGAAGCCGGCCGACGTAACTAGGTTGTCGATCTTGCCGTGGGCGGCGAGGACCTCGGCGATGCAGGCCTCGACGGACGCGGGGTCTGAGACGTCCGCGTAGTGAGCAGTCACCTTGGGGGCTCTTTGATGCATGGTCAGTTTTCGAAAATGCGTCGCCTCGGAAGGGGTTCCGCTAAGTCGTTCGCCGAGCGTACCTTTTCGCCTCGGGGTTCTCTCTCTTGAACGCCTCGATCAGGTTCTCGGCCTGGAGCTCCGCCTCCTCCTCTGTCTGGGCGTCAGCGCGGCGCACTTGGTGGAATGCGCAACGAGAACCAGGGGCGAAGAAGAAGACTCACTGTTCAGGTCGACAATGGCGAGATCACTGCCCGAGTAGACCATGCCCTGGCCCATGACCAAGCCCAGGCCGCGGGCACCGCCAGTCACGACGCCGACATGGCCCTCGAGGGAGAAGGACGCAAGCGTGGGCTTGCCAATGCCACCGCCGTGGCCGCGGACGGGCTGGCTAGAGGGGAGCTCGTGGTCCTCGGGGTACTCGACCGTGACGTCGGGGTCGGTTCTCGAGTATTGGCCGGGATGGGGCTTTTCTCTGACGTTGGCGCTGCCGCTGATTGACCTCGACTGATGTGAATGTTGGATCCTGGCGGCCGCGATGCCTGCCTGGGAGGAAGTTTGGGAGTATCTGGCGCGGGCATGGGCATGCTGGGTGATGGGACGGACTGTCCGCGCGAGACGGGCGCTGAAGGGGCGGAACATTGCGACTGTCTGTTGCGTGCGTTGCCTAAGCAGAGTGCGTTACAAGTGTATGCGGTCGTTGTCGTCCGTGGGGATTAGACGACAAAATGCCGATTGATCTAAGGTTCCCAGCCGAAAGTGATAAACGGCAACCTGCTCCCTTTGGCCTTTGGGAACCGTTTAGTTTTTGCAATGGGAGGCGGGCGGGATGATGTCACTAGGCCAGGCAGCGTTTAGCTGGGTGGTGACTTGGACAGGCCGAGATGAAGCTAGCTGTCTCTGGCAGCGCAGGACCGACGATCAGTCCTAGCAGATTCGCGGCACAGCACAAGTCGAGTGAAGCAACGATGCGAGGAGCTCCGGCGGGGTTGATGACGTGGGACGAGCAGAAGAGAAGCAAGTGATGGCTCCTGATCGTCTCGACATGAGTCTGTATCGGGAAATGCGTCGAAGCNGGGGGGGGTTCGTTTCGGGGCAGAGAGGGGTGGTTCGTTGGTTCTAGGGGAGGGGAATGTGCACCAAGAGCGGGAGAGAGAGACAGAGACAGATGGGACTGGAGGAGGGACAAATGGGGAGAAAGAAGGGGGGAGTGCAATAAGAGCTTCATTTATGAACAGCTCAGTGAGGTTTAGGTAAGACGGCCCGGCCGTGTCGGAGAATCGATGGGTGGCAGGAACCGGTCAATTGGCAAGGAAGAACGGGGGAAAGGATCGCGATACTCGGGCACAAGGCATTCGGGCAATGGGCATGCGGACGCGTCTCCTCACTTTTGAGGTGGAAGATCACCGTCTCGACCGTCGAGTCACAGAGTCTCGACCGTCACGTTGCAGGTCGCACAGCTTCCCTCCCTCCTTCCGCTGTCGGTGGCGCGGGGAGCTGCCCCGGAGCTGGGCTGAAGCCCGAGCGGTTTGCTGCCGCCCACTGCCCACACTACCTAGAACCACATCCCCGGCGCGCGGGGGTGGGTGTGAGTTGGAGCACCTAGGTACCTACGGTGGGTAACCAACCTACCGAGGCGCTTTGGGGTACCACCCGCTGGGGGATGTTGCCAGGATGCCCGGCTAGCGCCTGATGCTCTTTTCTTCTCCATGGTAGAAGCCCAATTTGATAACATGCTCTATAACTTATAGGTCGACCAAGTCACCAAGTTTGCAGACCTACGTGGGACCCTTTGGTCGCGCGGCACAACGACATAAACCCCCTTAAACCCCTGGTCAAAGACTCCTTGCCGGTTTCTTGGGGGAGGCAAAACATTGGGCACCTTGCCCTTCTATCCGGGATCCCCACATCTACCCCAATTTTTTCTTGGAGGTTCTACACTAGAACGCCATGAGATATGGGAGGGGTGGATGGAGCCGGGGTCTGGACGTTCTGTCTCGACTCTCTTGGCGAGGACCAGCAAGCGACCTCCGGCTCGGAGGGCGGCCGGATGGCTTTGGCTGTGCCCAACATTTCTGTTGCTCTCTCGGCATGCATGTCCGGATATGCATCCTGCCATCTCCCATCCCATCTCGCGTCCACACCATCACATCACGGCTCCGGTATGTTACGTTGTTTGGGATGGGCCATACTATTGGCTCACCCGTCATTTTGTTTACCCATTTCTTTGTCTATCCTACATAAGTAGTACTCACAAACACGAGGCACGAGGCTTGGAAAGAATGGCGGCTGACTAACCGGGCAATCAGTGCTGTGGCTCCCATGCCACTCACCGTCCGTCCACCTTGGCCCCGTGTGTCTGTCCTCCCCGTTGAGGCACTCCGGGTCCCGAGACACGCCTTGAACGGTGCCGGCTCGGGATTGCCGAATTCGCCCATCCGCTTGCACCTGCCGTCGTCATCGCGACCTGCGGTCCTGGAAGCGCATCCCCAACAGGGCCTTCTGCTCGCGTCCTCCTCGCCCAACCATCTCGTTCCCTTTCACATCAGGAACATAGCGGTTCTGGCTTAACCCGCCACATGCATCCTTCTTCAACCCCCGTGTCTCTCCTATGCTATCTGCTTCGGCATTGACCTATATGCTGCAGAACGTCGGCTCGGTCAAGGGCTACAAGCCATCTTCGCCATCCAAAAACGGTAAATGTCCTGGAATCTCCAGAGGCCGGCGTATTGTTTTGTGAACCGTACTGGACCGAGCTACAGAGCCCGCTCTGCCCCCGAATGATAGCTCGATCAACCGGCCCGACAAGAAATCAAATTTGATCTCTCCGCCAAGAAGATGAACCGTTTTGGGCAGGGCTCTATCGATCCCACTTGTGAACCAGGCTCTGATTTTAGTCAAGCGAGCGAATTTGTGAGCATTGAAGAATATTGTAAGATCAGCTCGTATTCTTAGATGACCCCGTCACGGTTGAATTCGAGCATGCCGATAATGGTGACAACAATCAACCTGGCAGCATGTGTGCAGTACGAGCATTCTATCCATAAGGTACTTCAGACTGAGGTTTTCAGAAGAGTTGTCGCGACATACAGATGGAAGCATAGGGGATCAAGGTTGGAATGCAGACGTTTTCCGAAAGAGCTCCCTGGATGGTGTCACTAACATGTGATGGCCCCTGGCGACGAGGGTCCACCCAAGGCTTCCCATCACTTGAATAAAACCTTTACATTCTGGGGCAAAGACCGCAGGTTTTTTTCCCCCTTCTTTCTATCCAATATCCGTAGTCTACCTCGCGCTTGCCGGAATACCTGTTCTCTTCGGCCTGTTGTTTTCACCATCATGCAAGATGCGCATATTCCTTGTTGAACGCCCTTCCGATAACCATTCTCCGGATTTCCGACGTGCCGGCCCCAATTTCGTAGAGTTTTGCGCTAGGAGCTTGTCAGTAAAAAACTTCGCGTAGCGATGTTGCCGGATCCCACTTACTCTCTCAAAAGTCTAGAAGCGGGCATCTCCTCCACGTATCCCATGCCGCCGAGAAGCTGAATGCTGTCCAGGGTGCACTCTGTCGCCCTCTCGGCAGCGTACAGGATGGCACCGGCGCAGTCCTGTGTCCGGATCGACCCCTCCTCATCGACAGCCTTGGCTGTAGCGTAGGTGTAGGCACGAGACGCCTGGAGCTTCGTATACATGTCCGCTAGCTTGCCCTGGATAAACTGGTTCTGGGCGATTGGGATGCCGAATTGCTTCCGCTGGTGGGTGAATGGCAAAGCCACGTCCAGCGCAGCTTGCATGATGCCCAGCGGCCCAGCGCTGAGGACGAGTCGTTCGAGGTCGAGCCCCTCCATCAACACCCGCACACCACCGTTGATCTTGCCAAGGACGTTCTCCTTGGGCACAAATACGGAATCAAAGTTGAGCTCGCCGGTATTGCTGCCTCGCATGCCCATCTTGTCCAGCTTTCTCGCGCAGCTGAAGCCCTTGGTCTTCGTCTCGACGATGAATGCCGTGACGCCCTTGGAGCCTTTGTCGGGCTCCGTCTTGGCGTAGACGACGATGAGGTCGGCATCCGGGCCGTTGGTGATCCACATCTTGGAGCCATTCAGGACGTAGCCGCCGTCGACGGCTGTCGCCGTCGTCCTCATGCTCACGACATCGCTTCCGGCCCCGGACTCGGACATCGCCAGCGCACCGACGCTCGTGCCGGCAATCAGCCCGGGGAGGTACTTCTGCTTCTGTTCCGGAGAACCGTTGAGCTGGAGCTGGTTGACACACAGTTGTGAATGCGCGGCATAGCTGAGACCAATTGAGCCAGAGGCACGCGAGATCTCCTCCATGACGACGCAGTGCGCCTGGTAACCCATGGCCAGACCGCCGACGTCTTCGTCGGCCGTCATACCTAGGAAACCAGCCTCGCCGAGCTTCTGCCACATCTCATTGGGGAATGCATTGCTCTTGTCCGTGTTCGCAGCGACCTCCTCCGTGATCTCGCGCCTTGTAAAGTCCTGCACGCGCTCGCGCAGCTCGGTAAGGTCGGCTTGTGACGGTGCCTCAAATCCCTTGGGATGCTTGGAAGAGTGGTGTCTGGTCTGGAGGGCGGGGGCCGCGAGGGGTCGCAATTGACGCGCCGGTCGCGCCAACGATCTGAATGCCCGAACGCTTGACATGACTTTGAAGGTGAGTAGACTGGAATAAAGAGTTGAACAGAGGGAAAATAGGAAGTTGTCCTTTCAAAAATTCTCTCCGTTGTTGATGATCCAAGTTACCTTGGCTCGATGCCGAGCTGAGGTCCAACCTGGACAAGATGGCACTCGGCTAGGGGCGGCTTGCTGCGGGCCGAGGTGAGCCATTGGAACGTCACTAGAAGGGTATCCCGTCAGCAAGCGAGCGGCCCTTGAACCTTCTCTTTCCTGTCTTCAAGGGCTTCGTCGGCAAATGTAGTCCAGTCTTCTTCATTGCCCCCAGCTGCTGCATCCGTCGGCAACATCTTCGCATACGTCCAAAAATGTCTTTCTCACGGTCGTCGAAAGACGTCTTGCTCCTGTCGCGTCAATTGACTCGGCCGGGCTTCAGAGCACCCCGCCTCCCGCGTTCCGCCCGCACCGTTGCAACCTTCACGCCGCCGCACCAGGCCAGCGCCATCTCCCGAATTCAAACCAATGTTGATCCAACGTCCGACGAGTTTAAGGAGAACGAGCGGCACATGGCCGAGGTTATGAAGAAGATGCAGGACCTGACACGAAAGGTACACCTCGGGGGCTCGACCAAAGCGAGGGAAAAGCATCTTGCAAGGAAGAAGATGCTGCCGCGCGATCGAGTCACCGCATTGATCGACCCCGGCACAACGTTTTTGGAACTTTCACCCCTGGCCGCTCATGAGCTATACTCGGAGGCGGACGTTCCCGCCGGAGGCATCATCACCGGCGTCGGTGTTGTCGAGGGCGTAACGTGTGTGATCGTTGCCAACGACAGCACAGTGAAGGGCGGAACCTACTATCCCATTACGGTCAAGAAGCATCTGAGGGCACAAGCTGTGGCCCAGGAAAACAAGCTGCCGTAAGGAATCCCGAGTTTCTCTCGAGGGAAAGTCACTGACGCACAGATAGCTGCATCTACATGGTTGACAGTGGTGGTGCCAACCTCCCCCATCAAGCCGACGTGTTCCCAGATCGTGATCATTTCGGACGCATCTTCTACAACCAGGCAAGGATGAGCTCCATGGGGATTCCCCAGATTTCGGTGGTCATGGGTCCGTGCACTGCGGGTGGTGCCTACGTCCCCGCAATGAGTGACGAGAGCATCATTGTTGAGAATCAGGGCCATATTTTCCTTGCCGGTCCGCCGCTGGTAAAGGCTGCTACCGGCGAGGTGATCAGTGCTGAAGAGCTGGGCGGCGGCAAGATGCACTCTTCCGTTTCGGGCGTGACGGACTACTTGGCAGTCGACGACGCTCATGCTATTACCCTTGCCAGGCGGAGCATCAGCAACCTGAACTGGCCTACGAAGTCACCTTCAACAGCAGCGCCTGTGCAGAACTACGCGGAGCCTCTGTACTCGCCAGACGAGCTCCTCGGTATTGCCAGCACGAATCTGCGGAAGCCACTCCCCATCAAGGAGGTCATTGCTCGCATCGTTGACGGCTCCGAGTTCTCCGAGTTCAAGCGTGACTTCGGTCCAACCCTGGTCACTGGATTTGCCCACATCCATGGCTACAAGGTCGGCATCGTCGCCAATGATGGCATTTTGTTTGCTGAATCCGCCGTGAAGGGCGCTCATTTCATTGAGCTTTGCGCCCAGCGGGGCATCCCATTGGTGTTCCTCCAAAACATCTCAGGCTTCATGGTTGGTTCCGCCGCTGAGCGCGGTGGCATCGCCAAGCACGGCGCGAAGCTTGTCACTGCTGTTGCTTGTGCCGATGTCCCCAAGTTCACTGTTGTTGTCGGCGGTAGCTATGGCGCTGGCAACTATGGCATGTGTGGTCGAGCCTACAGCCCCCGTTTCCTGTGGATGTGGCCAAACTCGCGCATAGGTGTCATGGGCGGCGAGCAGCTGGCTGCGGTGATGGAAACTGTCGGCAAGGCCGACCCTGAGCTGAAGGAGAGGATAGAGCGGGAAAGCGACGCAACTTATTCGTCGGCTAGATTATGGGTCAGTCACTGGGTTGTCCACTTCATGCGATGCTTGCTAATACTGCTTATAGGACGACGGCATAATCCCCCCTCAGCATACCCGACAATACTTGGGCTTGGGACTGAGAGCGGCTATGTCGGGTCGGAATGAGGTCAAGGCTGGTGATACCAAGTTTGGGGTTTTCAGAATGTAAAGTATTTGGAGTATTGTCGTTTGGAAAGAAAAAAAGGCGCAAAACAAATCACGCCCTCAAGAATCTGACTTGCATGTCGCAACTGCAAGCTATCAAGCATCAGTCTGAGTGGAAGTGAATACATGTAGAAGTCCTATCTTTTCCAGAAACAGGTCCACTCCTGGAGGGAACTTCCGCAGAGAGAAGTCACCGCATAAAATAGGTACGTGGGCGTATTCTGTAGCAGGTCAAGTATGGAGTACACATCCGGAGACCCACCGGCCAAACCCCTGCCGAACGCCGGCGGTGAAAGCTTCGGGCCTCCCCCCCCAGCCCTCTCCTTCCCTTTCCCTCTTCTGCCAGCCTATCACTGAAGAGTCAATCTATTTTCGAAAGAAATTCCAAGCCGCCTCCCCACGCAAACATGCGCACGAAACCTCAGCGGGACTAACGGGGCCACAGTTGTAACTGTCCACGTGCTGTCCTCTGTGCGATGTGGATGTCCAACCTAGCGTCTGTATCCGTACATTGAGCCTCCGAACCGACGATCCCAGAGATCCATATTTTCACACCCATTTCACCGGCTGCCTCGCCAAACACTAGCAATCTTTGTCTTTCTGGTTAGTCCAGCCGACGTCGTGAGGGATGAGACAGGGCGGTGTCCGGTGTGACAAGCCACCAGAACCTTCTCCGGCCATGGCAGCAACGGGCCCATCTCATTTGCTCTATGGCTTACTATGGTGTTAGGGGTAAGTTAAATCCCCTGCTGCCGTACTGGTCCACCAACAGGGGCCCAAGAGCCAATGATGCCTGGGTCGAAAGGGATGGCTGATATAAGCGTTAGGTATCGAGATTAATTGATTTCTATAGCTAAATCAGTACTTGATATGCATACCGTCAGCCTCAATCACAGCCTGGCAACAGGCTAGCATGGATGAGAGCAGCTTAAAGAGGAAATCTTTAGGGAGTGTATCCTACGCCTCTTTTACGTACTGCTATAAGACGTTATATATAAGGTTCTTATAAATACCTAATTTATCCTAGATATAATCCTTTATCTAGTTCTAGTAAGTCTTAATAGGGTTAAGGTTAGGTAAGTATAGCAGCTAGTAAATAATATAGACGTTATAGTTATAAAGCTCCTGTAGCGTAGCTTTAGCAGTATGTGATGGGGCGCTATCCTGCATAAGGATAAGGTTATTGCTATACATCTGCTAGCATAACTAAATCTAGCTGTTAATGATTGGTATAGTGCGTTGTTGGTATGCCTTAGCATTAATTATACCTTAATCCTTCTCCTAGAAGATGCCTAGTCCTTTCCAATCCCTAGAGAAACATCCCTAGAATATCTAACCCTGCTTGCGTTGATGCTTCTTAATAACATAGGTTAGATCCTACTCTTTGCTGTACTGTTAGGTAACATAGAGCTTCTAATAATAACTGCCTGTTATCTATATCTTATCTGTCTACAGAACTTTTCTCTAGTTGTTAACTGTCTAGTGAAGGTGCTCTTAGGCCTAAGCGAGGCGCTTCTAATGATTAGCTTTAGTGATTAGTAGCTTGCGTTAGGCAATGTAGCGCTTAAACCCTAGTTGATAAAGGGTATAGTAAATAACATACACTCTAAAAAGAGAGTTAAATAGAGTATAAGAAAGCTATAAAAAGGAGGTAAAGCAGCCCTCTTTTAAAGAGGTAATGTACTTAATAAGCTGCTGCTCCTGCTTGTTAGTTATAAGCTTTAGGCAGCCTGACTAAGGCGTAATAGCAGCACTTTTAGCTTAAATCGCATAACAGACCTGTTCCTTTATGTATCTAGTTATAGTGGTGATTTAGGTCTAAGGGAGATTGCCATTAAAATAAAGAGTCTAAATTTGCTGCCTTTTAGCCTCTATAAGCTGCTTTGTATTGCTGCCTTTTAGGTAGGCTATATTAATGACTTTAAGTTGTTGTTGTTGTTGCTGTATAAGGGATAAATTAACTAAGGCTGAAAAATGGGCAGGAGTTAATAAGTGGGTCTATATGTGAATTTGCAGCCCCTAATTAGCCTAATAGGCCTGCTAGGCTGGGCCCACAGGATACTTGACAAGGAGGTTTTACTTTTGCCTGCCACCAGAGTACAAGCTGAACGGCTCACCACTTGTCGGAGGTGACTTATCACATTTCCTCTTCCATTTTATCCTTACGCATGTGGCTTGGTGGTGCTTTCTCTCGACTCGCAAACGAGCGGCCTCGTCTCTTATCCTGTTTCTTAATCTTACCCTCGAGCAGACCGCGATTTTGCGGCCGGCCCATGCGGTACACTCACACCCCGGTCTCACCGATCGCCAACCCTTGCTTCACCGGTATGCGCTCACCGGGCTAGCCCTGCAGTCCTGGCTTTTCCTCTCTCGTTCAGNAAAGCCCCCCCCCCCCCCCCCACGGGATGGTAGGGTGATCAGCCTCGGCGGCATATGACAGGCGCATCACGATTTTGCTTCGTATCTTCTCATTGCAAGAGGTATTCTTTTTAGGCCTGGGATGACGATGTGCGACTGCAGGGAACAGGACCGGTCAGTGGACGATGCTGGGTGTTCGCCCAGACGCTGACTAGGAGAGGAAGGACAACACGCAGAAGAAGCCGGATGTGGGGATGGTCGTCGTCTGGCGGTAGCCTCTCACCGGCAGGCTCTCGAGATGCTGTTCACCGCCATAATGTCAAGGGCAGGTATAAGAGGAGGTGCTCCCTTAGTCGGTGAGGGGGACTGAGTTTCGATGTCGACCCAAACTAGGCCAGCAGCTACTGAGGAAAGTGTTCCTTGTTCCTAGATCTAACCCATACCGAAGTGGCAGACATATGTCATTGAGAAACCCAACAAGAGACGGAAAACAGCGAGTCAACCGGCCAACCGATAGAAACTACAATAAGATGGCACCCTCTGCGTTACCGGAAGAGCCCCAAATTTACGCATCCACCATCACCGAAATGGCCCGCGGCCGAAAATTCTTCCCCTCTCACAAGTTCATC
Organism: Colletotrichum lentis; assembly: GCA_003386485.1. Taxonomy (NCBI): domain Eukaryota; kingdom Fungi; phylum Ascomycota; class Sordariomycetes; order Glomerellales; family Glomerellaceae; genus Colletotrichum; species Colletotrichum lentis. Next base: position 4,019,776 of record NWBT01000045.1, read on the forward strand.
ATCAGCTGCGGCACCGTCACGGTCGACATGCGCGCACGGCGCGTACTGCTGATCTACAACAAGCGGCACCGCATCTATCAGCTCCCCAAGGGTCGCAAGGACATCGGCGAGGACCTTCTCGCGGCAGCACTGCGCGAGACGCGAGAGGAGACGGGCGTGGCGGCAAGGGCAATCACCTTGCGGCTCAGAACGAGGGCCACACCCGCGGGTGGCCCGCCAGGGGCGCCGGAGGTGTCGGAAGAGGTTGCCGACACGGAGCCCGTGGCTGTGTGTCACTATCCAGACCCGGCCTCCGGCGCCATGAAGATGGTGTTCTATTTCGTGGCGGAGGGGAGCTGTGATCTTGTACCGGAGGGGTGGACCGGGGAGGACCGGGTCAAGTTCGATGTTGTCTGGGTCGACGTCGCGGCCGCGGCGGATAAGTTGGCGTTCAAGGAAGACGGCATGGTTGTCGACAAGGCGTTGGAGGATCTTAGGGCGTCTGGATATGCTGTTTGAGCTTGGAAGGAACGGTGTTGTGATCCGCAAACAGGTGCCTCGGTCATTGGAAAAGAATGGAAAGCCTGATTCACTATTGAGCGGAAGGCTCGACTTTAGTGCGAATACGGACGGCGTTTGTCAGGTTTCTTGGGGCTGTTTCCCGGCAATCAAACGTTGAAGGAGGAGACACTGTACGGAAAACGAATTCGCCAGCAATTTGATGGTTCAACACAACCCGTGGCGGACGCGTTCTACTGGATTTGGCGTCTTGGTATTCTGGGGGCCCATTGATCATTGTCCAGCCCGGCTGTCGAAGACGCCGTTCTCTGACTGGATGCTCACATTTGACGGAACACTCGGTTTTGCGCGAACAGGCTTTAGCTCCTCGAAATTCCAGCTAGAAGATTCTGTACCCATGGGAGACACAAGTAAGACGACCAAGACGGCCCGCTGGAGATTTTCGCTAACATCTGACCAGACCACCATGCAGACTAGAACGAGGATACATGAGAAAGTACGGGTTCTGCGCACGGCATAAGAATAGCAAGTAAGCAGTCACGAGGAATCCCCGGCGATACCGGGTCCTTCCCAGGTTTCCAGAAACTCAGTCCCGCGTGTCGAAAATAGCATATCCATCTTTCCACGGGCGAACCATGGTGTCGGGTCGGTCTCGAGACGGTTAGAAGGCGCTTCTGATGCGTGTATGCGGCCAAGCATCTCGCTTCTGCAGCCGCTTACATGCCGCTCGCTGTGGCTTGATCAACCAAGGGCCGGCATGGGTTGACATATCTTGCCGCTTTTGCCTGGTCATGTCCGGTTGCCAAAAGCAGACACATCCCAACACCGAGACCGGACGGCCGAGCTCGGGACCGGTGCCGGCAATAGCTCAAATGATGGGACCAATCGTCGAGACCCACATCTAGGAGGGTCCAAGACCTCTCGAGACCATCTCTCCAGTACAGATACAGTACGGATAGAGTGGTGACATCACCTTAACCACCCTTCCCCTTCCCCCTCCCTACCTACACTACCTATCAAAGCTCGACCCTTGCCCCTCCATAAAGCACCTTCAAGTCGCAGAGGACGATAGATCTCCGTGAGCTCGGTCCGTATCCGTAACCGTCAGCGAAAGAAAGACCCAGTAGCTAGCTTGTTAGTTACCCACCACAATTGAGCCAACCACTAAAATAAATTGCATGTCCTCCCACGCTGCCAAAGTCGCCCGCTCCGGTTCTCAGGCTCTGCTGTCAAGACTGTCCCCTACCCCTGCAACAGCATCTCAAGCAACAGCAACAGCAACAACAACCTCTGCCGCACACAGGAGCTTTGCAACCAGCTGTAGCTCCTCTAGACATTCGTCGCCATTCGCACAACAGAAATACAAGTCGCTTTCGACACTACCCGCCAACATGTCGACCATGCCCGCCCAGCACGGCCACTCCGTGGGCTGCTGCAACATCCCGCCCGTCGTGTCCAAGGGATACGAGGCCAAGGGCACGTACGAGGAGATCGGAGGCAAGAAGACTTGTAGGTTGCCCCCTCGCCTCGGTTCAATCGAGCTCAACTTCTTTGTCCCCAATACGTCGCCCCTTGACGACGCCTTCCATCTGTAGAACCGACATGGCTGACCGAATACCACCCCAGACGTCACCGGTCCCTCCGACGCGAAGAAGGCCATCGTAGTTATCTACGACATCTTCGGATACTTCCCCCAGACTCTCCAGGGAGCAGACATCCTAGCCACCAGCGGCTCCGAGAAGTACCGCGTCTTCATCCCTGACTGGTTCGTCGGCGAGCCCTGCCCCATTGAGTGGTTTCCTCCCAACACGGAGGAGAAGCAGAAGAACCTGGGCGGCTTCTTCCAGAAATTCCCGCCCCCCAAGACCGCTGGCCTGATCCCCGACTACGTCAAGGCTGTCCAGTCCAAGTACTCATCTCTCGAGTCGTTCGGTGTCCTTGGTGTAAGCCCCCCCCCCTTATCCCAATGACGATAGCACGTAATCTGACGAATTTTTCTTATTACTAGTACTGCTGGGGAGGCAAGGTCGTCTCTCTCGTCACATCTGGCGAGAGCAACCCTTTCAAGGTCGGTGCCGAGATTCACCCCGCCATGGTCGAGCCTGAGGACGCCAAGGGCATCAAGATCCCTCTCATTCTGCTCGCGTCCAAGGACGAGCCCGAGGAAGACGTCAAGAAGTTCGAGGGCAACCTGAGCGTCGCCAAGCATGTCGAGACGTTCAAGGACCAGATCCACGGATGGATGGCTGCCCGCTCCGACTTGGAGGACCCCAGGGTTAAGGAGGAGTATACCCGTGGCTACAAGACCGTTCTCGAGTTCTTTGCTAAGAATTTCTGAGCAATAACCGAGACGACGTGCTCCATGTGAAAGAACAACGAATAACGAAACCAGAATTTGACTTATGTCCTTGTCTTGATGGTGTTTTAACCTAATTAAACTGCTTCAACATTCAACATTGGTTCTTGCAAGGTTTGAAATGCGGTACGTCAACTTGAAGCTCGATTGCAAGTAACGAGCAATTGATTGCTTGGCAACAATGGGACGGATGGTCTACAAAAAAAAGATTTGACAGAAACCACAAGGGTAGTACAGCCATATCAATTACCGGCTAGCCAATGCATATCTCAACAAATCTCGTGACAGGGTAACCCCTATAGACAGCATCGACAGTGTCCTCTATGAGGTATTGACGAGCGCCAGACGGAAAACGATTCACCTGATGACGGGAACGTAGCAGAAGCAGTTAACGCGCACCTATCTCGGCCATGTGTCTGGAGGGTGACCCATCGACAATCTCGAGCTGCTTCAAGGAAACGGGGAGCCCTCGCCGTCGTAGATTGGTGATGGGGCGGTTCGAGATGGCATGACCTTATGTCTAGGGCGCTCTTGGGGGGGGGGAAGCGATGACGTAGAGCAGCTTGGTGATGTGCAGCTCTCGACGGACTCGAGGGGGCTTCCACGCCATCGCCTGGACGAAGACGCCCAAAATGGCCCATCGGCGCTCCTCGTAGAAGCTCGACGAATCCGTGGGCCAGTTCGACGATGAAGACACAAAATAAATGAACCTCACTTTTGTTGACCCCCGTGATCGTCATTTGCGGCTATTCTTTGGGTACAATTTTGTTTTTCATACATAAGTTGGCTAGAGCGATTGATTTGCCAACTGCTATCATTAAGTACCTCATGCAAACCTCCCTCCAATAGCCATGGCGCATAAAGCGGCCAAATCAAACGCCGTGTTTTGCCAGTCCTGGTATGCTGCCGCCTTGAAAAGAAGAGTAAGTGTGGTTTACACAGCAGCAACAAAACCTCCCCAGAAGATGATCAAAATACAACGCAAAGAGTCGTCTAAGTTCTCTCAGATGTCAACTAAGCAACCAAGGATTGTGACTCGGACTTTTCGCAGGTGAACAAGTTGACGTGGTAGTCTCCTCGGGCAGCGCAGGCCAAGATGGGCTTGTGTGGATGGAATGCAGTAGCTGCGATAGGAGACCCCCTGTTCTGCTGCAGGAAGCTTGAATATGGCTCGACGCGTGACAGCTCTTGACCGTCAAAATTGAAGACCTTGACAGCATGTGCGGATGTGCCACTGCAAGGGGGAGTGGTTAGTGCCAAATGTTTCTCAAAAGGACGTTGCTTTTGACTTACACAGCAAATACCGGCAGGTGCTCATGGGTGCTGGCTGTTCGGAGCGTGTCTCGGGTTGTCTGATATACGTGCAGAGGTCGATCCATCCGGATATCCCACAGCTTAACTTTGCCATTCCTGCTAGCGCTGAGGAGTTCTCGCTGGCCGCCGCGCTGAAGATGAACGCTCTTGATCCACTGTCTGTCCGTCTCGTCCTTCCACTTCTTGATCATGGAATCCTGTGGTCTGATGCGGGTGTCGAAAACGCGAACGGCGCCGTCGCCGAATCCTGCCACAACCGTATGGCCCGTCATCTGGTCAGAGGTCAAGGAGGTAACGCAGGAGCCAGACCGGGCGGGGATGTCGATGATGCAAGTTTCGGAACCCGCAGACCACACCCGGATAACACGCACATCACCAGCCACGAGCACACGACCTAGCGACTGCTGCCAGTCAAATACCATACCGGAGTTGACGTTGCTAGGTACCATGTGCGTAAGGGCTCGCCAAGAGGAGGCTAGGCTAATGGACTTATCGGAATCATAGTTCTGGTAGATGCGAATAACTCCGTCCGACGAGCCCGTCATTAAGAACGCCTGGTCGTCCTCGTTGATGAACTTCATATCACTGATTCTCGATCCCTCCGGGTTACCGTTAGAGAACTTGCTCAGTCGAGCATGCTTCTTACAGTCCCAGACACATACCGTGTTGCCGTCGTCTGCAACGGCAAGCTGGTCTTCGAACTGATGAAACGTCAGCTTGGCAGGCTGTGAGCCGTTGTTGATGATGCCCAGTTGATTGTTCCACTTGTGACTGCCAGCGTACTGCTTGAGTGGCTGCGTTTCTGTCAGGATGTAGTCATTTCGGGACCTTCTCCAGAGTCGTTCGTTGTACTCGGTGCTGCCTGGCTCGTCCGACTCGCTCGGCTTCATCTGAGGCTCGCAGAAATACTCGATGGACCATTCCAGGAAAGTGCTCTGAAGGGGGAGAGAGGAGGCTTCGCCTGGTTTGCGATCTTCAAACCCAGCGGATACAGGCTCTCTGGCAACATGGTAGTTGGCATGGATGGCTGTTGGGTCACTCTGTTCTGGCGGCGCTTCAGCCAGTTCCGGAGCCTTGATCTTCTGAGACCCAACCCTGTGCAGGCCTGGCGATGGTGCCGGCGAGGCGTAGTTGGGTTTCTCATTGGCATCGGCTCTGGCATCGTGGCCGAATAGGGGTAATTGGAATAGCAAGCTTGCTGTGCGACGCAACAAACCAGGAGAAGGCAGTGGTGGAGTTGCCAAAGAGCTGGAAACACCAATGGCGTTGCTCCGTTGACTCAGGTTTAGGTGACTTTTTGTTGAAGCCCGCTTTGCCCTCCTCCGTATGTCGTCGATAAGTATCTGCGCATGCTCACCCACAGGCGAAGCCATCACAGCCTGATGAACGTAGTCCACAATCATCGTCGCATCACGCTGAACCTCGGGGTGAGGATCAACGTTTAGCATCAAAGCATGCTTCCAGCAGGCGGAGAAGACGGTATTGTGTGCAAAGCCATGAACGGTAGGCTTGATAGTCCCGTCCGCGTTTCTGTTCTCTCTCCTTGCGTAGTGCAACCCCATCTTGTGGTCCATGCCGTCCTGTCCAGGTGGAAACAGGAGGTATTCTCTTTCTTCTTGAAGCTGTTCGTAGGCAGCGACAATAAACTTGCTCTCGAAGCGGAGGATGAATCTCGAAAGGAAGACAAGGAACTCGCGACGAACCATTGGGCTACCGTCGTTGGCCATGTCCAGTAGTGTCCACGCGATAGACTCTTCAATCCGGGCAACCTCATCTGTGAGATCGATGATGCCCAGGAATGTGGTCATGGCATAAATCATGGCAGCCCGGACTTCAGGGACGGGATCTTTGGTCATGAATGACAACTTCGCAGGTGCGTTCTCTCGAATACCGCGCCACTTAGCCTCTGGCAATTCTTGCCAGAGCTGACTGATGCAGAGACAAGACCACTGTCGGAGCAGCGGGTTCTCGTGGTTTTGTAGGTGCAACAAGCAATTCGTCATGATGTCTGTTTGGTTGCAGACATGCTGACCCGGCTTGTAGTCCTTGCAGAGCATAGACAGGATAAACGCACACATCGCTTTATGCTCGGCTTCGTTAACAACCGGCAAGTTTTCGGATAGTTTGAGTATCTGGGCGAAATAGTTGTATCCGCTGTCCTTGATCAGATCCTGCTGGCATGAGATGTCGACCGCCAGAATCCTAGTCCATATGAAGATCATAACGGGTTTCAGTTCCGCCGCAGCAGACTGCAACAGCTTGAGGACGTAGGGGAAAATGCCTATGCTCAGAGCAAGCTGAACAGCCCAAGGACCCAGATCGAGGAATCTTCCAAGCAGGATCAGTGCCCTGACTCTGTGTTGTTGGCTCAGCAGAACTTGGAGCACCACTGGCAGCTGCTCCGGCGGTCTCTGAGACATGGCGTCTCCGCGAGTGAGGTAGACATCAAATGCCGTCAGTTGCTCGGTGAAAAAAGTGGAGTTTTGGTACTCGTAGTCGATGCCTTCGTTCTCCTTCCGCTCCAGCATGGGAAGCTGAGCGAGGGCCATGTCCACGGCCAAGTCCCAGCTTGCCCATAGCGGGTGCTGTCGGGTCTGAGGCAGCTCGGGGAAGGATTGCGGGTGGCAGCCGTAGACGGACATGATTCTCTGAGCCAAAAGGAAGTTGCGGAACAAGGCGGCCACCATAAGGTCTTGTCTGAAGAACTTCCGGAACAAGTGTCGGGGCAGTGTTGTCCAAGCAATCGTATCCGTGATGGCCGTGAAGATCCAATTCAGTTCACCAAGGGGTGTTCTCCTCTCCTGCAACCGGCCGGGAAGTTTCTTGGCGCGCTCTGGTGTGAGATTGGTCTTGAGAGGATTCTGAAGAACGAAGAACCAAAGAGCCATCTCGATGGGAGTGGTGAGACAGGCGGTAAATAGGTCCGCTGGGAGGAGGGGATTGGTTGGAAGATTCTCCTTGACGCCGCAGGCGGCCAGGTGGATATAGGGTTGAAACACCGTCTTTTCGTAGTTCGGATCTCTTGCAGCGGCCTCGTCCTCTTCTTGTTCGTGCTTCTCTACGAATCTGTGATAGTTATTGAGGATGTTGCCGGCCTCGGAGCAATCCCAAACATAGATCGTAGGGGCGTGTAGCCACTGCTGAAGATCGTATAGCGAGACTGGAATGTACTGGGTATAGTTCTTGTTGAAAACCCAGATCTCACCACTGGCGGTAGGCTTCGGCACTCCGTGACCATTGTAGTGAAGCAGGACTCGCTCGTCCTTGGCATTCCTACGTAGGGACTGGCAAAACTTCTTTGTTTCCTCCACCGACGGATCCAAGTATTGTTTGTATCTTGTCCGAATAGCAAGCGTCTCGTATTGTGCCTGCAGCGCTTTGCCAATGTTTTCTAGGGCTTTCTGAGGTGGCGGGGTGGTGGGATCAGTCCACGCTTCGAGTTTCGCACCAGGGTTCGTCTTGAGCTGGTCAGGAGGCTCGACTGAGATATTAAGGCAGACGGCCAGGGCAGCAGACACAGTCTTGAGTCTGTCACGCATGCGCCAGTCCTGCAGCTGATGAAATGTCGCCTTTGGCTTGCCGGTTGTCTCGTGCCGCTTGTCGGTCCAGTACATGTACCAATTCTGAAGGCAGGAGTCAGCGCGATTCGACATACGAAAAGGACACCAGCAATTCGCATAACCCAAAGCAGCGCCATCACCGTATTTGGATTCATGCAGAACCAAATTTGACGGTGTGGCCATGGGTGCCATACAGCCGGGTGACTGCATGATCCAAGATGCTTAGATAGGATGGAATGTAGAGGTCGAACGTGAATGGAATGATGCCCCGCGTCGCCCCAAGGGACTGGGAATTGAACGACAACCCTCAGTCATGGTGTCCAAGCCGAGCATTCAAGGCGCAATACTATTTCCTTGCGCGACGCACGCAGACAGCGACTACGGTCAGACCAGTGTAGCTGGACGGTGCCGCCACAGGGCCGCCAAGTAGGGAGGCGCGGAGCTTAGAGTGGGAAAAAGGAAGAAGGAGAAAAAGTGTCGATGGAAGATGGGAAAAGCTGTCACTTACATTCGCTATCTGGGCCAGAATTTCCGGCGACTCGTGATATTCATCGAAACCGTGTCTGGCACCCCAATGCGGAATATCCTCCTCGGAGTGGTCGACTTCTTCGGAGCGGTTGACACCATACTCGCTCTTTGATCGCATGAGCAGCGGCTTCATGGACGGCCGCTTCGGTCGGTCCGAGTCTGATTGTTCGCCGGTGGAGAACCCACCAGAGATGTTTTGCTTGTTTCCTGGCGCACTGGATGGCCGTCTGGAAGCGCCGTCATCGTGGCTCGTTGATCGTTGAAGGGCTAGAGGCGGAGGACCGCCGAACGGGGATGACTGGGCTGTCGCATCGGCAAATGCGGAGGATCCATTCGGGCCCTGCATCGGCGGCATGTTTGTAGGGCTTCCATTAACACCGAGCAGCGCAGTGCTGTTTGTCCTCCGCGAGATGCTTGCGTAATGTCGAGGTTGAGAGGTAGATGGCGAGGGCTTCGAAGCGCTCGGCTGTCGGAGATGGTTGGCGGGCGAGGGGCGAGGAACGGGGTGATCTTGCATAGGGGCAGCGGTCATGTTGTCAATGACTCTGTCGAGATGTGGAGTTGGCGCAAAAACCACCTGTCAATATTCACCGCGGCGACATTTTGGTCCTCTGGGTGTCGCGCGGATGAGGTGGATAGAAATATAGCAGGCGATTGCGTCGGTGACGCGAATTTGGAGTTTTTGGAGCGGGAGGTGACGGGAGTGACAGGCCCAGGTCGGGTCAGGTTGACAGCGCAGCAGCGGCTAACACAGCCCAACTCCAGCTCGGGGGGCAGTAAGTCGATGCTACAGTAGGTAGGTACCTACATACACCTACCTTAGGTAAGATGTGCGTTGGCTCGCGGTACAACACCCCCCAAAAATTAGGAACGGTCGTCCCTTTGAGCCAAGGTCTGCTCGGTCACCAGCCTATCAGCATCGCACAAGAGCCAATTGCCTCTACATTACTTGCCCCAAAAGCTTCTTCGAAACTTCCAGCCGGCGTTCCTAATTGTCCACATGTGGAGATGCTCGACGCCAATTAGTTAGGAACTTCAAAGAAGTGCAGTTAAGAGTTCATCCTATGTGTGCCCCAGCACAATCAATTGGTCCGTAGACAGATTCACAGACAGGGCCGGACCTAATACGTATGACGGGGGCACTGGGCTGTGATGGGTGACCTGACCCTGACCGCCTTTGAGCTCCACATCTCCGCATTATTCGCCCAGTCTTCCTCTGTGTTCTCCAGCCGCTGGCCGCTGGCCACTGGCCAGTCGCATAGATTTGGATCCGAGGGGGAAGGGGGATGAGGTAAGAGGCCGGCCGGGTGGGTGCACGGTCCATGCGATGGAAGTAGCGCTGGTCCCCAAAAGAGGATCTCTAATTCTAACGTCTTCACATGACTTGCCGCGTGCATCTACAAAAGTAGGTAGGAACAAGCCTGGTCAGCTCTCTGTCGCGAGATCCATTCCCATGTTTGGTGGTTGGCCAACCGGAGTACCCGGCCACCGTATTGTTCTCTAAGGTGCAATATCTTGGAACCTCGAATTAACCCTGATTGGACGTCAGGGCCTATGCCGTGCGATGTTGGAGCTCATCGGGGGAAACATCCCTCGCAACATCATCGAGAACGGCGGGGGATGGGCTGGCGGGAAGGCGGGCGCGTTGGAAACAGTGTCTCGCCCAAACGGCTGGCTCCCTCTCTTTCCTTCCCTACCCTGCCCTTCTTCCCTTCTTATTTTCTTTTCCCTCCGTTTATTTTGCGGGGAGGGGATTTCCTTCTTCTCCTTTTCCATTGCTTCATGGATTTTCTTATCATCCTCGCGTCATAGCGTATCAACTCAGTCTCTGGCAAATTTCGCTGACCACACGAGGGGTAAGGGTTGTCATTCTGGCTGAATAGAGTGTGAGTTACAGTTGCTCTCCGTCATTGTCGATACATCCGAGCCGAGATTCTGCATTTACCACGTCTCTACACGTACTGACGACGACGACGACGACGACGACGGGGAGGAGGAGGCATCCTTGTGCTCTTTGTTCACTGCACGCTTCGTGGCAGGGTCCTTCGCTGTTGAAATAATTCATGCTCGGAACCCCTCATTCTCTGAATGCGGCAGTGTCTTCCCAAGAACAATGCACATAGGTGATAGTCTGATAGATCACATAGATCCTATCCGATGGGCGACTCGGATCATAGTCGATGCGCCATGCGCCATTCAATGCAATTGCATGCGAGGATACCTGATGTTTGCTTTCTCGGCTTGGGCCGCACCCTGTCTCCAACGCCAGCCTCAACTCACCTCGCCGTCTCTTCGCTCGCGCCGCCGTCGGTGGGAGTAGCTGTGTGCTACCGCGTGGCGCGCGCTCCGTATTCCGTCGGCTTCAGGCCAATGCTAATGCCCACCAGAATGCTCGCATCTTGCTCTCGGACGCGCCAGCTCCAAAACAGCATTCTTGCGGCAGCTAAGCACTCTAGCTAAACGCATAGCCTAATTTGCCATAATTCCATGCCCATTCCATCGAAGTCTACAAACCCGCGCCACCGCTGCTCATCCTAAAGAGTCTTCAGGCAGGCAGGGCGAGCGTGCGCCAAGGGACGGTAGGGTAGGATACCTTACCTGCCACGTCTGTGGTGTGGAGCACGCTCCCTGCCTCAGCCGCAAAGTAGAGATATCACGATCTGTGCGTCTCCTACTCTGCAGGAGGAGTTGAAGAGTTGGACCTTGTCTCTCGGGAGCGATCCCGTATTTCTGCTCTTCCGTCATCCAATTTTTGCGGCCGCTGCCGGGCCTCAAAGCCTCAAGAGTCCGTGTGCCGGAAAGCTGTCGAATGGTGTTAAGGCTTTGGAAAACTTGAAACACACCACCTCATGGCAGATGGACCGCCCCCTTGATGGGAAATTATGCTCGATGGATCAATGGAAGAGGACCACACCCCTGGAGCCACGAGTCCACGGCGGTCGACTGCAAACGGCCGCCAAAATATCTGGCGTGCGCCCGCGTCATCTCGGAATAATCTGTTGTTTTGCACTCAGCACCTTCTGCCTTTCTCTTTACAAAAGGACGGTCTAGGGGTTGGAGCATGGGCGACATCAAGATTGTGATTTTCGTGGATTCCTGTGCCATGGGTGTCTGGGAGACTGTTTGCTAGACAAGTACGTACAGGTGTAATACCTGCATGTACACTATAGGAGCCAAGAAAAAACCGATCGAGTAAGCCGGCTTACGTTGGGAGCCTGTTACATTTGTCTGCCCTGGCGGCGACGACGGCAGAGTCTCGGGGGCGGGAATGCGAGTTACTGGATATCATGTGCTTCCATGTCTCATCGGGAGACCCGGTGTTTGTCCAAGAAGAAATGCTCTCACGTTCAAGGTCAGCGTATGGAATCTCTGAGCCTGTCTACTTGGCGCAACCCGGAATACGACTTCACGGGTGCCCGGACTTCACCATCGAGTGTTCGGCAACGCAAGGACAGTGGTCGCCCGGCTCAGAATTCTAGATCGGCGACCAGCTATGCTATTGGACTGGGTCCATCTGCTGGAGCATTCAATGAAGACGATGTCACGAAGACAATATGATGGCGGCATCGGGAGGATGCCGCACACACTGACGGAAACGAGTGGGCGGCTGGGGACAGCCACCGTTGGCAAGGATTTGCCCGTTTGAATTCCGACTTCTTCTGGATTTCCAGATAGATTGGCGCCGGAAGGGTTGGTCTGGCTCAGAAGAAAAGTCGCACATGGCGCTTCAGTTCCCAAAAAGCATAGTGAGACGAGAACATGTGGCTTGATAATCGGAGGCTTTCAGCAAAATGTACAGAGTACCAAGGATGCCTGTCTGTCGCCTCCATATCCGTACTCAGGAGGGAGTGAGTGTCAAGAGCAGAGAGCCAGGGGTCTCCCGACTCAGTCAACAGGACGCATCAGGTCGTGCCCAACAGGCCGCCCGTTAATAGAACTCAACGCTGGACAGCCAGCACCCAGTCTCGATCGAGATTTTTAAATACCTACAGCACCAAGCTAAGGTGAGGCAAAGCCAGCTACGTAGACGATTTTAGCCGCATCCTATATGGTCCAACAACTTGACGAGATGGCTTTTTTCGTCCCAGCGGTAGCGCTGAGTAGGCTGTCAGGCAAAAGTGAAAACGGCCCATTCAAGTGATGCGTCGCAATGTGATCTTCATGAATCACCCATGGGCGTAGCAGCACCTCCTTTTGGAGGATGCAGGCCAAAACCGTGCATGGCGTAGTACAGTAGATTGACATGCGGAAGACGGCCTGAAACTACTGGTCCCTGAAGTACTCCTAATGTCCCGCCTGATGTCCGAGGATCCTCTCCCCATCCTCGTCCTCCCCACCGTCACGAAAGCGCCTGCAGACATGCAGGCTCCCCGTGCTTCTCTAAAAAAGTTTACCTTTTCTGCTTGGATGCTGGCCCCTCCCCTACACCCACCCCATTCGTAAGTGAGCGAAAACCTGGGCTGCGCAGCATCTTATTGGTCAGGACCCAGGTCAGAACTAGCCCCTAGGCGCAAGCGTGCGCGGGCTGCTGCTAGTAGAGCAGTCAGTCCGACAGTCGGGATTGGGAAGGGCGGAGAACAGGCCAGCGCAGCGACCCGGCGAAGCCAGTCACTGAGGTGCAGTCAGTGCAAGAACAGGCGCTCCGAAACAGACGCGAAGTGAAGTGCCCTGGACCCGGGGAGGGGTGCCCAATTGCTAATTGCAGTTCAGTATTGCCAGCACCGGGGACGCAACTTTGGTCCCGCTATCACTCCTGGCCCTGAGCTGCATTGAATTTGTCCTTCTCCCAGGTACCTATACGTATCTATCTCTGGTTTTCCCCAAATCCCCCCATTACGGACGGTTCCTTTTTTACCCAATCTCCTTTCGAGACCTCACTACATCACAGTCCGGCCCTCTTCTCCGTTGCTGCTTTCAACCATCCAACTTCAACGACATTCCTTCTTGCTGCCAGCTCAGCAACAGTGACCACGATATTACCCCCCAAGGCCCGAGAGCCGAACTAATTATCAACAACCACGGACAGAAAGAGAAAGAAGAGATAAAATAAAGAAAGGAAGAAAAACAGACAGAGCGCAATTCGAGAAGGGTCCGCCCGGCAGAGGAAAGCAAACCCAGCAACCCATCCCCTTAATCCCGGCGAGCCAACCCCCGTCAGCAAAGCTGCTCTCTGGACGGACGCCCAGAGTCGAACATCGTCCCGTCTCTCGCCCAAAACCCAGCCTCCTTTCGTTCCCTCACCCCTCGCTCCCTTACCACCTTACTCGCTTCACTGCGCCGACAAGGAATACCGCAAAAAAAAAAAAAAAAGACGAGGTTGAACAGCATCGCAGGAAGCTCCTTGCCTCAGCAACGCGCGCGCTACCCCGGGACACTCCACCGATGCGAACCCAGCCATCCGCAAACTTGAGCCTCGACTCCCTTTCTTGTTCCTGCGTTCCTGCATCGGCTGCATCATCCCCAACGCGCCTCACCCGACTCGGCTCCAGCCAACAGGCGACACCACCTCGGTCTCTGCATCGCCTTCACGACCAAAAAATCGCCTTTTTCATTGTTGTGACGCAAACGGCCCTATCCTCGACGAACGAAACGATTCAATTGATACCCCCCCGAGACCAAGGCGCACTGGAAACGAGTCACGAGCAAGTCTTTTCCATCTGCCGCTTAGCGTGCAGGCCGTGACTTGATCCGTCATGGCTTTCCTATTCAAATCCAAGAAGAACCAGGATCGAGCTCTTGCAAGCCGCGATGGAAACTCCGGTGGTGGCTCTCAAGGGTCCATCCAGAGCCAGCGCGAGAGGATAGCCAGGGAAGAGAAGAGCGGAACCCAGCGCTCGACACCGACAGGCAGCTTGAATTCAATCGACCGTGATGGAAGTGCTGGGGCTGGAAGCCCAGACCAAGGGTATGGCCGCCAGCGAGGCACCAGTCTAGATCAGGTGCCGTCGCAACCACAGACAAGCGATTTACCTGTAAGTCGGGTCGATACAGTGACAAAATGCTCTTGCTGGACAGAGCTGACCATCTCGCAGCTTCGTAACGGTCCCCCAGTCTCTTCGCAAAACCAAATGCCCCAACAACAAATGATGAACCCCAATGCGTCACTATACCCCTGGTCACAACGGCGATTGACCTATACATCCTCGCACCCGAGCCCGTTCCCCAGATATGGAGCCGCTGTCAACTCAGTGTCCTCCAAGGAGGGTGACATCTACGTAATGGGAGGCTTAATCAACAGTTCAACAGTCAAAGGCGACTTGTGGATGATTGAGGCAGGGCAGAACATGGCCTGCTACCCTCTGGCAACGACCGCCGAGGGACCGGGCCCAAGGGTTGGACACGCAAGCTTACTTGTCGGCAACGCCTTCATAGTCTACGGCGGTGATACCAAAGTCGACGAAATGGATGTTCTCGACGAGACGCTGTACCTTCTCAACACCTGTAAGCTTTCCCCGTTCACTGCGGCAGCATCGAGTCTTTTGGTGTTGATCGGTCACTAATTCGATTGTAGCTACGAGACAATGGTCGCGAGCATTGCCCGCCGGCACTAGACCGTCTGGTCGCTACGGCCACTCCCTGAACATCCTCGGATCCAAGATCTACATTTTTGGTGGTCAGATTGAGGGCTACTTTATGAACGACCTCGCCGCCTTCGACCTGAACCAGCTGCAGATGCCCAACAACCGGTGGGAGATGCTTATTCAAAACACCGACAGCGGTGGACCCGCCGTCGGCAAAATTCCCGCTGCTCGAACGAACCATTCCGTCGTGACATTCAATGACAAAATGTACCTGTAAGTATTGCTGAGAGCCCTCATAGTCGCAAATGCTGACCCTATCCCAGTTTCGGCGGCACCAATGGTTATCAATGGTTCAACGACGTCTGGAGCTACGATCCCGCCACAAACGAGTGGTCACAGTTGGACTGCATCGGTTACATCCCAGTCCCTCGCGAAGGACATGCTGCATCCATCGTCGACGATGTGATGTACATCTTCGGTGGTCGTACGGAAGAGGGCGTTGACTTGGGAGACTTGGCCGCGTTCAGAATCACCTCGCGCCGCTGGTACACTTTCCAGAATATGGGACCGTCGCCGTCTCCTCGATCTGGACACAGCATGACGACTGTTGGCAAGGCTGTCGTGGTTGTTGGCGGCGAGCCAAGCTCTTCCCCCGCCAGCGTTGGTGATCTCGGCATAGTCTATATGCTCGACACCACGAAGATTCGGTATCCGAATGACGCCCAAGCCGCGCAACAACCCGGGGGTCAACAGCGGATACAGCAAGCGAGACGACCCAGCACCGCTGCTGAAACGAGAAACTTGCTGTCCCGAGATGGCTCTGCCGGCCCGCCTGACCAGAGAAGGCTTATTGGGGCGCCTCGCGATGGCTCGGCTGTAAACAGTCCTACCAATGGAGTGCGGGGATCGCCTAACGGCAGCGACACGAACCCCGCAGCCGTCAACGCTTCGAAGCTTCCGAGATCGGCAGCAGCTTCGCCTCCTGCCGGGCCACCTCCTCAAGGCCCGACACCAGCAAAGCCTTCGGCACAGACTGGGAACCTCGCTAGAGTTCGCGGTCAGTCATCGGAAAGAGATGGTTCCATGGGCGGCTCGCCGCAAATCGCGGCAAGCCAATCGTCAGTGATTCGAGAGGCACAGGAGCCAGCTTTCAAGGACGCAGAGAGTCCAGTCACCAACGGCCGATCCCCTCAGCAAGTTACGAGGTCTGGTTCTGGCTCTGGCTCAAGGTCTGACTCTGCGCCCTCCGAATCTTCTAAACCCAGGTCTAGGCAGGGCAGCAGGTCTCAGACCTCTGTGGATAGTACGACTGAGCCGGCTCTGAAAGCAATACAAGCCCAACAAGCCACAGTACAACCGCCGCCGCCTCAGGTGCAAGCGACGCCGCCGCAACAACCGTTGCCGCAACAGCAACTGCCGCAGCCTCCAGTGCAACAACAGCAAGCCATCCGTCCCGCTTCGCCACCTCCCCCCACGCGCCAAGCCAGCAACCCATTGTCTAGAAGGTCCTCGGGCCGCAACTCACAGACTGTGGCTTTGCTGAAGGAGCTGGATACAGCTAGAAACCGCAACGCTTGGTATGCTTCAGAGCTTGAGTTGGCTCGCAAGGCTGGATATGTTCCCAATGCGAGCCTCAGTCCCGTTCTTGACAGCAGGGCAGCCGAGACCTTCGATGACGAAGACAAGCCCCTGATTGAGGCACTTCTGGCGATGCGAACAGAGCTTGCTAACGTTCAAGCCTCCGTCGACAAGCAAGCTGTGCTCGCTGCCAAGCAGATTGCAGAAGCGGAGAAGCAGCGAGACGCTGCCATTCAAGAAGCAGTGTATGCGAAGGCAAGGCTCGCGGCCCAGATGGGTGGTAGCGTTGCAAGCACTCCTCAGCTGGATGGCGAACGCGATGTCGACGACCGCTCCACGGAGATCAGCAGGAAATTGGCTTCTGCCCTCAAATACCAGAAAGAACTACAGGCGCAGCTTGAGATGATGAAATCGGAACTCGATGCCGAGAAGCGCGCGCGCCAGTTGGCCGACGACACCACCAATGCCTCCCAGAAGCGGATGAGCGAGCTTGAAACGTACAAAACAATGACTTCCACGGAACTCGAACAACTCAAGGCCGAATTGCACATAATCCAGAAAGAGGCAAGGGAGCAAGCGATTCAGTACACGGAAGCTATGGCTGCCATCCAGCTCATGACGGTTGAGAAAGAGGACTTCGAGGCCAAGTACAACAAATCCATTGGGAACTCAAAAGAGCAGAACGAGACTTTTGACTCCCTACGCGAGGCCATGGCGGCTTCCGCCGAGATGAAGGCACTTCTGGAGAGCAAGCTCGAGGAGGAGCGGTCGCAGAGGGAGAAACTCGAGTCGAAGCTCAGTAAGCTGAAGACAGAGCACGAAACCCGCACAGCAGAGCTTGTGGCAGCGACTCAGCGACTACGTGATGCCGAAGAGATTGCCGAGAAGCACGCAAAAGAGGCCAAGCTTCACCAACTGGCGGTACTCGCTGGTTTCGACAAGGTTACCGCAAGAGACATTGGATCCGACGGCAAGGCCGACACTGAGAGGCTCAAGGCGATGCAGGACCAACTCAACGCAGCCAACGGCCTGGTTAAGAAATACCAACAAGAGGCCGATGCCGCAGCTGACAAGCTTCGCACTGCCGAGGAGCGGATCGCTGGCTTGGAGGTGTACCAAGAGCAGTCCAGCCGTGAAGGCGTAGCAATTAGGAGGCAGCTCCAGGCGGCGTTGAGGGATACTCAGTCTTTGCAAGCCAAGAACTCGGACTTGAAGCACCAGCTCCAGAACCAGCAGCTAGAAACCAACGCGATGACTGTGCAGCACAACACCTTGAAGGACATTCTGGTCGAGCGTGGCATCAGCCCCACCGGTATGTCGCGGACCCGCAGCATCGGCAGCCCTCGCGTCAACACCCCCGACCAAGTACGCATTCGGGACCTCGAGGATCAGCTCAACGCTGCTCTTTCCGCCCACGAAGAGAACGCGCAGCGCAGCGCGGCTCAACAAGAGGCCAGCGAAGCCGCTTATCGTGAGAAGCTCACCCAGCTCGAGAACGATTATCAGTCTGCTGTGCACTACGTTAAGGGCACTGAAAAGATGCTGAAACAGCTGAAGGAGCAGCTCGCCAGGTACAAGACGGAGAACACCAGACTCAAGTCCGAGATCGAAACACTTGAGGAGCGTGTTGAGAAGTCCACTGTGAACACTGGAGCCGCCCCCGCCAACTGGGAGAGCGAACGCCACATCTTGCAAGAGAAGATTGAAGCACTCGAGGAAGAATTGCAAGCTTCGACCGAAAAGCTTGAGAACCAGCTGAATACGGTTAGAAAAGAGTTGGCGGAGAGCAAAAAGCAACGCGAAGGCGCCCTCAAAGACGCCGAGGAGGCTTCTCGTAAGCTTGCCGCCAACCGTCGTGATTTGGAGGAGCTTCAACAAGAGAACACTCTCCTCGAGCGTCGAGCTCAGGATGCTGAGGAAAAGGTGTCGCTCCTTCTGGACCAAGTCGAGACATCGGTGGACAGTTATCGTCGACAGAGCAGACAGGCACCGAGCACGACGTCCGATTTGACGGAGAGAGGCATCAACGGAACGAGCATGGGTCATCAGCGCCAGGACAGCTCGGATGCAGACAGTGCCTACGGGGCAGTCTCGGGCGGAGTCGATGGACGCAATAGTACCGCGTTGGACAACCTGGCAAACGAGCTCGAGACTCTGCGAACCCACTGGGAAGCCACCAACAAGAACTACCGCCTCAGCAACACTTTCGATTTCGAAGGCGCTGCTACCCCAACACGCAAGGAGGAGGAAGTCGGGCTAGGTCTGAGCGAGAGCCTGGCTGACTGGCGCAAGCGACTTGACGTGGACGAGCAAGCAGAGAACGATCGAGCGAAGATGAAGAGCCGACCTGATCGGCCTTAGTCTGGCGTTCTGCGACGCATGAACTCTCGCTTCTCCACATGACAACCGCCAGGCGTTTGCTACTACTTATTGTACATTCTGTGATTGCCATCGGACAGCAGTTTGCGCAGATGGAAGGAGTTTAGGATTTTGGGATTTTGGTTCTTATGCGTCGGCTCTGTTCTTCGTTTCGCAATGATTCCACGTATTCATGACGAAACAACCTTCGCTTAATCCCCCGCCCCTGATGTTATTTTCTGCGGTTTTTGTTTTCCTTTACCTTTTCCTTTTTCCTTTTTTTTTTTTTGCAGTCCGAGTTCATGGGTTCTTCTTTTAAACTGATGATACACTACACACCACGGCCGCCTCCTGCTTGTTCTTGGCCGTGGATGTACGAGAGCAAGCCGGACGCAAATGTCATTTCTATTCTTCAGGATGGGTGGATAAACATGGTCGAGCCTGAGCATACGTGCCTGGTTCTTCTCCCCCACTTCCTTTTTCCCTTTCTAAGATAATGTACAATAACTGCTGTCCACCCCCTCCCCCCCACTTTCTCAAGGAAGCTCGGTGTCGACGCGGAGGACTGGTGTCCTCGTCAGGAGACGAGGCCCTAACAAGAAGAAGCGTTCGAAGCGCACGGGACGTGTTGATGATGGAATCAGCGAGCGGAGCAGGGGCTAGCTTGAAATGGGAAAAGACATGACAGTAAGGGATCGACAAGGGAGACTTCTGTGCTTCTCCTTACGACTTTTACAACATGCTTGATATTTCACTTCACCGCACCCCTTCGAGTCGGATTTGCTAGCGGCTTGAAGAGGAGAGCTGACGATGAGGACTTGGTCAATGATGAGACGATTGCTATCCGATCTGCGTGTCTATTTTGTGATGCTGCAGCGTGCCCTCCCCTTCAATGTGTGACCCTTTGCCCTGATATACGTGGGTGTGGTTAAGTCAAGCTGTGACGCTGCCTCATGGGTGGAATTATGGACCATGTGGTCAACGCTACCCCCCCTTTCACATGATTCGATGTACGAGGCAGAGGAGAGAGAAACTGGCTTGGACTCGAAGCCCCAATGGCATCAAAGTCCGCAACTGGTCAATACGTGTGTCTTTTGTATGGCGTTGAGACATGGCAAAACCCCAAACAGTTCTCGGCAGCAAGGCCCCTACTCGGGAACGGGCCAGCTGCGTCGAGGTTTGTCGGCATTTCTCATCACGCAACACGCACGTATACATTCATCGTCTGGCCCCCGCGTTGTGCGAAGTATTCAACGCGATTCCTAGCAAGCCTACAGCGTCCGAAAGGATCCTATGCGGTCTGGGAGTGTCTAACTGGTGGCGCGCCGGTCTCCATCCCACATGCACGTTCTAGCGTTCCCGAGCGAGCCCAACCCCCCTACACAAATGCCCGCAACAGAGAAGGCCTTGGCCGTCGGATTTGCTCCAACATCCATTAGTTGGACATATGAACATGACCTAGCCATTACGGCCCAGGTGGGTTTCTTTTGTAATGTACAAGTCTTGGATACCCTATCTATACAGTCCCATGGAATGGCTTTCCTCACGCGCGCTCATTCGTCTCTTCACTTGCGGTTCGTGCCCGAAACAAGCAACACGACACTCCCCAGCTGCCTCCTCAAATCTTCCTTCTCGACATCATGGGTGTCCTCCACCTCGCCCCACGACCCCGTCTGCCACGAAACCTCCAAGCTCGCCGCGATGGCCGCCTCCTCGATACCAAACTTCCTCGGGCTCTTCGCCTCGCGGTGCTCTCCGACGGGGCCCTCGCTCCACTCCACCACCAACCGCACCGCGGTGATCAAGCTCTTGCCCGCCAAGACCGCCCTCTCGAGCCCGGCCAGCTCCCACGCGTCAAGCCCCATGATCCACCCTTGCACAACCTCCCGCACGCCCTCCGCCTGCGCCCTCGGCATGATGCTGTTTTCATCCAAGACGGGACGGATCTCGATGCCCGGCCACACTCTCGCCATGAGAAACCCGACGACCTCCTCGGTCGTGCGCTTCTGCACGTCTCTCAAGGACTCACCCGCCTCGTTGGGAACGTCCATCGGGCCCGCGGGAGGCGCCCAGCAGAGCAGGGAATCTGTGTCGAGGTAGCGCATCAGCGTCGTAGCGATGGTCTCGCGGATCGCGCCGGCGGCGGCGTCGTCCTCGGCGATGTCAAGCGCCCGGCAGGTAAGGGAGGTGAGGGGAATCATGTGCTGTTTGGTTGCCTGCTGGGCCGAAGTGATCATGTCCCACTCGATCGCTAGGGCGGAGGCGAGGTACTGCTTCGAGGGAGGGAGGCGCATGATTGCCTTGGTGTTGGGGTGGCGAAGGGGACGGGAGTCGAGGTGAACTTGAAGGGCGCCTGGGGAGGGCAATGCGTTAGCACACTTTCACCTCTCAGAAACAAAGACACCGGCATGAAAGCAGAAAGACCTACTATCAACTTCTTGCACACTAACGTCGTTCCAAAACCTCCTTTTCAAAGCGCCTGGCTTGCTCGCCTTCGCCTCGGCCGACGTGCGGATCGACTTGGCGTGCTTGAGCATTTCAGCCTGTCTTTGCCTTCTCTCGAGGCGCGCGCGCGCGACGGTGGCCCGTTCCTCCGAAGCGACGCCCGGGACGGGGGCCTCTGGCGGCGGTCCGGTTCCGACTACGGGCGCAACCTCGGCGGGCTTAAGCGTCGTAGTCGAAATGGCTCTCGCGGCGGTGGCGAAACGCGGCCGGCCGGCTGTTGTCGTCAACGGCGACGACGCCGTGAAGAGACGGAGAGGTATACGTGTTGAAGGGTTCATTTCTGTTTGGGCTCCTGCGCGTGAATTGTAGAAGAGAGGTTGTAGGTGGATACAGAAGAGCTGTTGGAGTTGTAAAGTACAAGTGGAAGTCGATTAATTTTTGGGAGGTTCGCGGCAAGCTCCGCCGAAATAGATCACATCTTTGATTGGTCAGGGATTCAAGGGTGACATTCGCCAAGGACCGATGGGCGAGCTCGGTGAAGCATCGGCGTACGAGATTGAATGCAGGGGCCCAGATATTGGAGGCAATCTGGTAGATCTTGAAGAAAAACATGGCTTCCTAAACCTGCAAAATCTCGGCTTCGAGCCTCGCTATACGTCTACGCCTGGCTATACTCTGTACTGTAGTAATACAAATTTTGAAACCCCACGCCCCGCCCCCC
>NWBT01000045.1:4041667-4069088 GCA_003386485.1 Colletotrichum lentis
CCGCCTAGGTCCGTTATATTAGTAAGGCGGCTTCGTGACGTTCCCTAAACTGAGCTCTCCTGCCCTGCTGTCGATTCCGTTTAGAAGCTCGTGCAAGTCCATTCCTCCGCCCGAGACCATTGAAAAGCTCCCATCCCCTTTGGTTGACCCGTGATACAAACTGTCGCCGCCGCGACTGCTCACGTTTCGTTTCGCTGGCTTGACCGCATAATCCTGGATGGAAATCGAAGATGTCAGCCCGCCGAGATGGTTAGGCAGCGGTGGCACGGGCGGCACCTCCTCGTTCTCGTTGTGATCGTACAGGGGATTCGAACTCAGCGGCCCACCCTTACGTGACTGAGAGGATGACCGTTGCCGCCCAAGAGAAGCCCCGTTGCCGTTGTCTGTCTGTGACGCCGCCGGATTGAAGCTGAGCTCGGATGGCGTGAACTCGTAGCTAACCATACTGTCGCTATCACTGTCATGGTGCAACCCGGCCGAGGTGCCAATAGGTGTTGCCGGCACCTGACCTGTCAAGACCATCTTGAGCTGGTCGACGGATGCGACCACGCCCCGACTAGAGTCCGACGGCGAGGGCGAAACACCACTCCGAACACTGGACTTGCGCAACTGCCTCATTGGAGACAAACCCCCTGGTACTTGGGATGGGTTCGGCCGTAGGTTGCGCTGGCTACCGAGCGGAGACGACTCGCCCGTTTGCCCGTGTCCATTAGCACCGTTAACTGTCAAGTGATGTCGGTTGGTTCCCATCGTGCCAGTCTTTGAGCCAGCCAGGGACTCAGATTTGCTTCCCGCTTGCAACGCCAACATAGCCGCATCCCTCGACCAGTCTGTCAGCATATGCTCGCGAAACGCGGTGGGCAACTCTGTCCCAGGCACTGCGGGTGCTGTTGTAATCGAGGAGCTGAGAATGGGATGCGAGAAGTTACGTCCAGGAGACTGAGGGGGGCTGTTTGGCGGCGAGACGCTTGTGTCCGCATAACTCACGGCGATGCTCTCGACAAAGGTTGCCCGGTCGTCGAACGGCAAGAGCGCTTCACTTTCGACCTCGGTGGAGGGCAATTTTGTCTGCAATTTGGGAACGCCAGGTGTACCAACGAGGTCCAAGCCCGGGGGAGGGATGGCCACGCCTTCGGTCCAGAAGTGCTTACTACGCCTTCGGATGACTTCGTTGGTGATTGCGCGCCCGACGGCCGAGTTCTCAATGTCGAACTTCTCCGTCACTGCCCAGAAGTATCCATGGCAGAGACTGCCAAGACGAACCTTTTGCACTGGAAGTTCCGCATCTGGAATATCCTCCTGAAGACGAAACACCATTGGCAATCCGTGCTGGACTGCGTTAACGCCTAGCTGGGCCACCAGTTTGGTGAGAAGAATGTGGAGGAGAACAATGTCCGGATCATAGTCGACATATTGCAATGCGTTATCGTAGATGGCGATATGCAAAAGCTGGAGGAAATACGTGCGCTGCCGCGACGGCTTCTCCCGGTTCGATGCGTTCGAGGCAGCACGTTGGGCAACGCTCGCCGGCTGAAGCTCCCGACTGTTCTTGAGCGAGGATCGGTAATGTTGTACGCTTTCGTCCCGCGCTGTGGAGTCAGCCGCTGTCGTTTCGCGGTCGAGCCATGTCAGAAGTGCATCGACATATGCTTTCCTGACCTCGCCTTCCGGATCCCGCAGGAGCCAGTGCGTGTTTTCCCATACCTGAATCGGGACCCTGTTTCTTGACAGGTTCAGGCTGCCAGACATCTGCGCCCGCGGGTTCGCGACAAGGAGAATATTTTTGATAGCCTTCAAGGCGGCCGTCTTGCCCACATTACGGGAAAGGATTGTTTCCAGCTGAGGCTGGCTAGAGCTCAGTTCATCCGAGGATGGCTGCTCGGCGTTTTCCACCTGGGGGGAGGAGCTGGTGCTCGATAACTTTGAAGGCTTGAGGCGGAGGAGGATTGTCGAGATCATGTCCGAGATCTGGTCTGCGTAGTAAACGTGTGTTGCGAGGTCTCCAATGCAGATCTGGATTCGCTCGAGCATCTCTCTGCGTTGTGCAAACACATCCCCGGCGCCCTGTAGAGCAGAGGGAGCTTCTTCGGCCTCGCCTTCCACTCTACCAAAGCCACCAGGTAGTTGGATGAGTTTCTTCATTTGCTGAACAAGCCCAAGCAGAACGTCCATGGCGCTCAGCCCAATTAGGTTGACATCGGAACGCAGCAGGGACCCAATCATGGCCGTCAATGCGAGATGCAAGCTGAGATTGTCATCCTTGACAGGCGCCTTCAAGAGATGATCCATAGCCGTCACCAGGATAACGTAGCGGTCTTGCACGGGAGCCCATCGAGCGACGGCGCTGTAGATGCTAATCGCCCATCCGTGGTCCTTGCCAGACTTTTCGTCCGTCTTGACGACCGTGTTGCCGTTGGCGACGCGGCTCTCGATGAACTGGAAGAGGGACCCGGTGGCGGAGTGGATCTGAGGCCGGTTGGGCACAACGAAGATCTGCTTCAGACACTGTATGGCGAGAACCCCAATGTCCTCTTCCGCCAGCTTGTCCACATCGAATGCTGTACCTGTCAGAGCAATGGGGTTGGCTTCGCCGCCGGTGCCGCCGGTCTCTACAGTTGCGGTGCTCGTCCTACGGCGAAGCTTCTCGGTCTGGACCTTTTCTTCCATCTGTATGCGCGACAGCAATGTGTCGAGTAGCTCGTCGTCGTCCCACCAAAGATTATCCAAGATGACGGGAACGATCACGTCAAACTGACGACCAGTAACGGTGGACAGAGCTTCTGAAGAGGAGACGCTCCTGATGGCCTCGAGGCCGGCATTTCTCCATCGCATTAGAACAGGCTTGCTCGAAGCCCCTTTCCCAGGGTTTTGGTGCGTCGACGCGAGCGATGCGTAGCTGCGGACAATGGATTCGTACTGGGCGAGGTAGGCCTGGTCTGCAAAGGAAGAGGAGGCGTCGTGGTTTTCGCAAAAGGCCTCGAAAGTAGGAATGGAGGATTCGACCATGGTTATGTCCTTCGAGCCAAGGATAAGGTCCAGAATTTTGAGCACATTGGGGGCCACGAGCGGCAGGTCCTTGGGTGCTTTCTCGATCAGTGCCGTGAGAATCCGGAGGGTAACTTGGACATTTCTAAAGGGTATTGGGTCAGCAACAACATTGCGTCGAGGGCTTTGGGAGGAGTGAGCAAACCCGATGCGCAGACGCCAGACATCGCTGGCCGTCTTCTTTTCCAGAAAAGAACCAATTTTTTGGATTTTGGAGCGGCGGGAAGTTGCGTAGAACAACAGGTAACTCAACTCGCTCGAGTTAGGCTTGACATCAACGGCGCCTTTGTTTGTTCGCGGGTAGCACTTGAGCACCAGTACTTGATGCTTCGGGCGACATTTTTGTTGGATCGCGTTCATGGCGCCGGTGGGATCGGAGCCCGATGAGCGGCGAGGAGGGAAGCCGGGCGACTAACTACCTCGTGGACGGTGGTGTTAACAGGTGGGAAGGTAAAAGCATCGAGGTCCTGAGAAAAGAGGCAACGGGAGGCGTTCGCGCGTCAGTCAGGTCAGGTGTGATTAAGCGGTCGTCGGCGGCGGCATGGATCGTGAAAAGCAAGGAAGGAGCAAGGCATTGGACAAAATCGAGAGCAGGAAGCAGTACCGAAGAAGCCAGCGGGCGATACTTTGGGGGTGTGGCAGACAACCCGGAAGGGACAGGCAGGCCAACGGAGACAGATTCCAGTCCAAGCCCGGCCAGGCCAAGCCAGCACGGGGTGGGGGGTTCGACGGTGGGCGTGCACCCAGTCCAGTACCAACTGAACTCACACACCACTTGGTAGCCACAGGCAGAGAGTTGGGGAGGTAAGCATGCAGCAGACAGTACCTTTCCAGGTACCCACCCACACATACACATGTGCTGCTTTACAGGTACACTGTACGTCGGTCAGCCAGAAGGTTCTCGGTTGGGTGACGGGACGCTCGACTCAACATGAAAGGGCGGCCCAGACTGCTCTGTTCTGTTGCTGTATGGCTTCGGCTCATAGCAAGGCATCCTAGAGGCATTTCTAAAAGACGACAAGGAGTCAGTCCTGTGTTCCCTTCGGATTCCGGAACGCTGAACTCAACGCGGCGGAGCCAAAGTCTTGCCCATGGAGCACATGTTCGGACAAATGCGCATCGAAATTGCATCATGTCCCAAAGGCAAGTTTGCTGGGATGCTAGGCATGTGCTAGAGGGAAATGCGATGTGGCTGAAATTGCGGGCCGAAGAAGGACAAGCGCCTGTGAATGTTAATCTCGGGGAACCTCTCTGGGCTACCCTTCAGCGCGCGGTGCCATCTGTTGGATTAGTATCCGTACGCAACGGAGAGAGCACTTTGCAGGTGCTCGGAGATAGGACTTTCGCGTGCTAGGGTGATGTCAAGGCTATCGCGAGTCATGGCGAAGCTATGACCCCTTTTCATTGCGCCGACGCGCCGCTTGCGCAGCGCGATCTCTCTTTCCTATTCTTCGCGTTGCGTCTTGTATCTAGGTCTCATTTATCTATGGCGTTGAACCTGCTCTCTCTCGAGCTGTGAAACCCACCAGTAAGAACACACTGTGTAATTAATGATAAGAATATTTGGTTCTTATCAGGGCCCTCTTTTTAGTACAAACAGACTTTTGACCTAGTACTCCGTACTGTACTGTAGGATTAAACTGACTGACTTATATTCGGTCACGCCGGTTTAGTCGCCACATCTCGTTCTCTAACTCTGAACTAAAACGGTGTTAAGTCACACCTAATTAGATAGATATAAGGTTTAGATCCAGCACAGCGCTGCTATTCAAGTAGTAGAATCTTTTTCTTGCATTCAAATCCATCCCTAAATACCACTTCGCGTCACACCCAGAAATGCACTGGTATATGTTATGGCCACTTTGCTTTATTGGTTTGGTCCATTGTGCAGCCGTGGAAACTTCTATGCTGCATAAGAGATCGCGCAAAGACGACATTGGCATTATTGCTGGCGAGACTGGCCGCGCCAGCCAATATTTTTGCGATAGCTCCCAAACTGCAACAATCAATAGGTCTATCTTTTGGATGCATCAATATGCTATATCTGCTTACAACTTCCTCTACTACAAAGACGACTCTGAAAAAACTGCAGCGTTCATTGGATGGTTTGGCGGTAAGTCAGCCTATTGATACTTTGCTGTTTTTCCATTCCTCTCTGTTACAGTCCCAAGACTTGCGCAGTAGCTAATCATGACTATTTAACATCGAAGCAAGCAATACGGATAAAGCCACATTTATCAGACAGGCGATTTACCACTCAATTTATGAGTTGGGCTCTTGGGCGAAATCCTATGTCGCCGATCTGAATGACATGGACCACACTCTGGTCATCGGCTGCGGCAACGCTCGTAATACCGAGGGTTGTCGTAAAAGAGGTGTCACCTTTGTTGCTGATAAATTTGCTAATACCATAGTTGTTTGTCCTGTATTTTTCTCCAATGACGGGGCTGTTGCATTAGATGCGGCAGAGCAGCAATCTATGACAATATGGAGGTCACAACGAAAGCTTGTACCTGCTGTTGGATTCGCCCTGCTGCACGAGATAACGCACATAACTGCGGTGGTTGACGAATTCGAATATTGGTCAGACGAGTTGGGTGCGATTGATCATGCCAACGAGCCGTCTGAGTAGGTTCAATCCCCTGTTTTAACCAGTGCTGTGTTTAGATCAACCCCATGAACCAACTTCCTCAACCAACCCCGTCAACTTTGCGAATAGCTTTAAGTCAGCAAATTAACTTCAAGGCTAAAGTCGGGCTGGCTGGTCTAAATACAGCGCTGGGCTGAACCTTTGATGTCTAGACTAACACATAGTAATACGTAGATGCATCAAACTACCGGATATGAAACAGATCAATAATGCTCAGAATTACGCTTTGTTTGCACTGGATGTCGTGGCGAACCCGGAATATGCAGGCAAGCAAGTAGATATGAATGGAGACGACGACGATAAATGGCAAGATGCAGTGAGATGGCTGAGAAATGGAGTTGGTGGAAAAAAGGAACAGCCATGACGCACGGGTCCTTGAACATGAGCGTCTCATGTATTGGTGCTGATAAAATGTTAGGGAGGCTCTCAGACGCGTTCGTTAGGGGGGTTCCATACGTGGATAAGTCTAGGACAGGACGTGTATAGAAATATTTCTTCTTCCTAGAAGCAGCAATCTGCTATACCTCTTAATCTTATTCTATTTCCTATCCCCCTAAATTAAATCCCTTCTTTACTTTAACCTACCTATAGAAACTTTATCTAATTACCTATTATAGTAGCTATTATAGCAGCTGTTACTACTATTCTATCTAATATTATTAGTATTACTTCCTATCTGCCTCTACTGTATGTATAGATTCTTAACTATTTAAGCCTTTAGTGTACCTACTTACTTTCTTCCTAATAATTATCTATTATTTGTTCTACCTGCCTAGCAGCCCTAGCCTTATAACTAAAACCCTAACCTTATCTGCCTTACTGTTCTGCTCTAGTTGCTAGCTAACTAGTAATAACTACCCTATTAAGGGCGCTAATAAGTATATAGTGTATCTAAACCCCTGCAGCTAGAAGATTACACTTAGAGAATATATTATTATTAACCTTACTTATAATACTCTTACAAACTAGTAGTATAACTAGTTTTTAATTTAACTAATACTAATACCTACTAGGCGCTAGGTAATAAAGCTACTAGCTACTAGGGATTAATAAAACTAAAATTAAAAACTATACACTAACTAGAGGCAAAATAAGCCTACTATCTCTAACCATACCCTAACTACCTTAACAAGCTAATAACTACCCCTATAGGTTATTAAATAACACTACATTAATAATTAACGCTACATCTACCTATAACAGCCTATCTCTAAGCTTACTAACTGCTCTAATTTTGTTAAGACAACCCTAACTACCTACAAACAAGGATAATACTACTAGAAACTAAATAATATACCTATTAAGTTCTTTAAGACGCTAGCATTAACGTTAACTACGTAGCTAGTAATATTAAGCTGCCCTTCCTAGTTAATTAGCTTAAATTATAACAGGCTATTTAAACAGCAGTCTAGCAGATTATAAGTTACCTATTACTACATAAAGATCACCTGCCTAGATCTTAGCTAATAACGTTATTAATATAGGCGTACCTACTAGTTTAACTAACAACACTAATTAACTAAGTAGCAGCTGTAGAGATACTACTACTAACTACCTCTATTCAATATAAGGTAACTACCTACTAGCTCTAACTAGATCCTCTGTTCTTAGATATTAGCTCCCTATTATCTTTATTAAATATTAACCTACTACTATCCCTAATTAATAACGTCTGCTTCTAACTATAAGAGACACTACTTAATAATAGAGAATTGTAAGGAGTTAGCTAGGCGACTGTTTAGAGATTCCTTAGATTAACAGGCATATAGGCTACACCTCCTCCCTTTTCTAATTAAAGGAAGATTCTGCTATAGTTAGAATCTTTAAGCAAAAGTTATATAATATAGTTAGACCTACCTTTCTACTTAAACCCTACCTAGTTAAGTATATTTAGCTATACTCTTATAATTCTTTTGCTTCTATCTCTTTAGAGTAACTAGTATAGGTTTAAAATAGAAGGAAATAATAATTTCACTTAGGCTACTAATAGGCCTTTAATTAGTAGTTACTAAAGAGCTATTAGTATTAATAAGCTGTAATATTCTATTCCTAAGGAACTAAGATAAAACTACTATTAAGTAAGATATAAAGCCTTACCTATAATAGGCTGTATATAGGATAACTCTCCTAATTTAATATAGAGACTATTATGTTAATTCCCTCTTAAGGAAGTGTAGACCCTAAGTATATAGGTAGATAAAGCTAACTATATATTTATTAGTAAAGGTATACTAATTCCCTACCTAACTTAGGGAAGTAGTAGCAGCCTACTAAACCTAAATAATAGGGTAGTTATAATTATAATATAGTTAATATAAACTACTATGTAGTTTCTTATAAACTAAAGTGCTATAGAGCAGAAGTAGAGACGCCTAGACTATAAGGCCTAGGAGGTCCTTCTCTAAGAAATTATTAATTAGATAGTGTAGTATACCCTATAAAGGGACTATAAGAAACCTCCTACCTATAATTATAAGGTTATTAGAGAAGAGGCTACTAGCGCCTAAGTAGTAGATTAGATTATAGCTATTAAGGTAAGTAACTATCTCTATATAGGTAGTATAGTAGAGTAATATATAGAGTAGGCTTTATCTAAGTTATCTCTATCTCTATAGACGTAATAAAGAAACTATAAGTGTAGTCTTAAAGAACTACCTATATAGGAATTATTCCTAATATTTATTTGCTAATAGCACCTTAACTAGGATGCCTAAGAATAGAAGTACTAAAGGGAGCTATAAAGGAAGCGTTAGTAGAATAGGTAGACGCCTAGTTAATTCTTCTCTAAGTAGTTAGTAATTTACTAGAACTTAGGTATAGAGAACCTATATAAATCTAAGTCTAAGGTATATAACTTCTTCTTTAGTCTCTTAATCTATCTATAAGATAAAATAATCTATTAAAAGGTACCTATTAAGAAAGTCTAATATATAGCTTAGGAGGTAGAGCGCTTATAGTTAGTATGTAATAGAAGGGGCGCTAATAGGTTACAGAAGGATAGCTAGAAGCATAAAGTAACTACTATAGAGCCTACACCTTAGCCCTCTCTATTCTAGAGGTTATAGTTACATAATAAGCAGAAGGACTATAAGGAGCCTTTACAGTCTTACTAAGACTTCTCCCTATATACATATTAATCCTAAACCCTATTAAGCCTTCTAAAGTGTAGCTACTATAGGAAGATAAGGCACCCTAAAGATAAGTGCTTCTAGCTTTAGAATATAAAGAAACCTAACGCTAATAGTATACTAACTAGTCTATAGAATAACTATCCCTAAGCTAGAGTCTAAGCTATGTAAGTATAAAAAAGTAAAAAGGTCTACTCTTTAGAAAATAAGTAAGTATAGAGGAGAAGCTTACTTTTACTACGCCTATTAAAAAGGTCCCTATAGGACCTATAACTAAGGGTAAAGCTATTACTCTCTAAAGGCTTAGTAAATAGATTATAGAGGTAGATATAAATATAGGCTCTTAGGTAGACCTTATTAGTATACACCTAATACAGCGCCTTAGGTTAAAACCTATAGCAGCAGAGGTTCTAGTCCTAGAGTCCTTTAGTAGGGACTCCTTAAGGCTAGGTAAGGCGTACTAGTTAACCTTCTTCCTCCTAGACTTATAAAGGCACCCTTAGAAGCTTTAGTAACTTTTTGCTAAGGTCTTAAAACTAAAAGAAGCCTCTAACTTACTATTAGGATAGCACTCTATAGGTTAAGAAGGTATTATTATTAATATAGCATCTAATATATAGGCCTATAAGCGTTTCTTTATTATAGAGCTAGTAGCTTTTATATAGGAAGTAGTTAAGAATAGTTATAAGGCCTACGTTCTCTATATTAGGGGGAGCTTTCTTAATAAGCTATTACTAAAGCTTAGAGGGATAGTCCTTCTACCTAAGTTACTTAACATAGCAGACGTCTTTAATAAAGGTGTAGTAAAGACCCTAAATAAGCTTAAAGGCGTAAAACATTCTATTAACTTTATGCTAGGTATAAAACCTTCTTTTAGGGCGCTATACCCCCTAAACGCCTATTAACTAGAGAAACTTTATACCTATATTAAGGAGATAAAGGCCTAGGGATATATAAAGCTGTCTATTAGTAAGGTAGGTATACTAGTCCTATTTATCCTAAAGAAGGATAGGTCCCTTAGGTTATATATAGACTATTATAGCCTTAATAAGGTAACTATTAAGAACTAGTACCCTCTCCTACTAATTAGTAAGCTATTAGATAGACTTAGTAGAGCCTAGTTTATCTTTAAGATTAATCTTAAGGAGGTATATTACTATATCTGCATTAAGAAGGAGGACTAATAGAAGATAGCCTTTAGAATGCGCTATAGGCATTTTAAATATATAGTAATACTGTTTAGACTTATAAACGCTCCTACTACCTTCTAGGCGTATATTTATTAAGCGCTTACTAACCTCTTAGACTCTTATTATATTACATACTTAGATAACATTATAATTTACTTATAGATATATAAATAGTATATAGAAGACCTTTACTATATGCTTAAATAACTATAATAATTTAGCTTATATATCAAACTATTAAAGTGTAAGTTCTACTAGGAGGAAATTAAGTTCTTAGGGTATATTATTACTAGGGATAGGGTTTAAATAGAGTAATCTTATATATAAGTAATTACTAAATAGAAGGCACCTATATCTATTAGGGACCTTTAGGTATTCCTAGGGTTTTATAACTTCTATTAGAAATTTATTACTAGATACTCTGTAATTATTTTGCTAATAATAGAGTTACTTAAGGGTATAGATAAGAGGTTAGCCTTCTGCTAGCCTAACGCAGCAGAAAAGGCTTTTAACTAGCTTAAGTAAGCTTTCTGCTTAGTAATAGTGCTTATATACTAAAACCCTACTAGATAAATAAGGGTTAAAGCAGACGTATCTATAAAAGCAGTTAGCACTATCCTATTATAACTAGTAGAGGGGCTTTAGCATCTAGTTACCTACTAGTTACATAAGCTCTCTAAAACAGAGTAGAGATAGCATATAGGTTAACAAGAGCTCCTTACTATTATAGATAGCCTAGAACACTAGGCCTATTACTGTTAGATTATTAAGGGTTATAGTAATAGGTTAATTATATATATTACTTATATATGTAACTGTAACTATTATGCCCTGCTGCGCTAGCCTCTAACTTAGGCCTATAAGAACCCTATTTCTAGGCGCCTAAGGCTATAACTAAAGCCTACTGCTTAGGAAGAAGCCTATAGTAGTCCCTCTAGTATTTAGCAAAGGGCTAGCTACGCTAGGCTTAAGCCTATCTCTAGGCTTACGCCCTATACGTATAGGTTACGCCCTATATATATACACCCTTTAATTTAATACGCCCCCTTAGGGAAAGACTTCTCTATAGCCTCTGCAGATAGCAGAAAAGGGTGTTAATATTATATAATCTTAACGCGCGTAAGAAGGCTTTTCCTACTAGCTTATACGCTTATAAGATTATTTCTTTTACTGCCTATACGTTAGGCTTAGCTATCTCTACCTATAGGCAGGCTTTATTAATTATAAGATCCCTTATGCAGTTAGCTTTAAGAACCTCCTTTTTATTAGTTATATTAAGCTAAAGAAAGAAGGCATTATGCTTTACTAAATTAAGGGCTTTTATTAAGCTGTCTGCTATAAGCTTTAATAATAGGGTGTATATAACGTCTATATAGCTATTAGTAAATTCTTAGCGCAGCTAATAGTTATAAATATTAATATAGTAGAGCTTAGTGTGTAGCTGCAAAATCTTACTTATAATAAGCTTTATAGTCTACTAGTTATTACACTAGATTTATACTCTTATTAGCGTTACCTTTATTAACGTATATAAGGATTAGTCTCTATGCTGCGTAGGTAGTTAGATCTAAAGTTATAAGATTAATTAGCTTATAAAAAGCGCCTCCTTAGCAGCTTAAGTAAGTATAAGCAGCTCTGCTTCTATTATTAAGGTAGTAACTATATCCTATCTGTTAGCTTACTATATAATAAGGCCTCTAAAAAGCTTTATTATAAAGGCTTATAAGCTCCTTTAGGTTAAAGTATTATTATTAAAGCTTATATTAGAGGTAACTTTAAAGGCGTTATCTTTACTACCTAGCTTAGCGCTAAAGTAAAGGTAAAGGTATTACGTTTTATAGAGGTATTAAAGGACTCTATTAGTAGCTTTCTAGTATGTATCTAAAGGGTTTTAATTAAATCTTATAAGCCTGCTTACAGTAAAGATGACGTCTAGGTGTGTTATTACAGCAGTGTAAAGGATAGTGCTAATTTTATGTTAATAATAGTAAATCTCTATAGGAGGCATATTATCTTTACGTAGCAGCAGCTCTTCCTTTATTATAGGTGTATACTAGGCAGTATTATTATCTATAACGTTAGTGTATATAGGAAGCAGTTTCCTACACTTCTTAGTATATACAGCCTATAAGAGCTATAAGTAATAGGTTTCTTAGTTATATATAACCTTAAGGCTAAGAAACTACTAGAGATTCTTACTACCTTTAAGGTAGTATTTAGCCTGCAGCATATATAGCTTATCTATTACTATAAGCTTATAGGCCTTTAGGAAGGTAAGGATGTAATTATTAATATAAAAGAAGAAAGTAACCTCTTCTTTCTGCTAATAGTAATCCTCTCTAGCTATACGTTTAAAGCCCTACGCTATAAGGCCCTTCTTAAAGTGCCTTTACTAGAGTATAGGTAAACAGCGTAACCTATAGAGGGCTTTCTAAAGGCGTAGGATAACACCTTTCTTATAGTGTCTAGGTAGTATCTCTATATATATTTCTTTATTAATATCTATATATATAAACGTATTTACTGTATTATATTAGAGTAGCTTATAATTAAAGCAGGTAGCTATAGCTATTAGGACTTAAAAAGACATACCTATAAGCGTTACAGCGTATATATCTCTATTGTTTTTTACCTATTAGTTACTTTATATTATAAGCCTAGTCTTTACTTTAATAAGGTAGCTATGCTTATTAAGCTTATAGGTATAGACCTAATAGTAACTAAGAATCTAATTACTATATGCAGAAGCTTTAGATACCTCTTGCTATAAGCGTAAGGTTATATAGCTATTAAGGTGTAATATCTTAGCTTTACAGAAGGCGTCTTTAAGGGGATAGTATTAAAGTTAACTATAAGACGTAGGGAGCAGTAGGAGTTCTTTTTAGTAGGTGCTACATAGGGTATTAGCTTTATAATAGGCTCCCTTTAGAGATACTATAAGTGCTAGCTCTAGACTATATAATCCTATTATGTAATAGCGTTCTAGGGATTAGTCTACACTTTACGTAAGGTCTTATAGGGGGCTAGCTTATAACCTAGGCGTTTTAGTGCTATCTATTAGTTATTATTTATTTTTTATAGAGTTATATATATAAGAATGCTTATTATATATACGCCTAGTAAGAAACGCAGCCTTAAAAGATATATATAACTACTAGTAGTATATTAGAAAGAGGGTTTTATTAGCTTATTAAGATCCTTCTTACCTCCCTATAAATACTGCTATAAGTATAGTAAAGAACGCTAATCTTAGGGGTGTTAGTAGCAGCGTTATAAGCTTAAACTAGGACTTAGTGTGTAGCGCTAGAGGCCTATTAGAAGGCGTTTCTACTGCGCTTAGAGCGCTTAGGGCAGCACCTAGAAGCGCCCCCTTAGCTTTATTATAGTCTTTATAGATCTTATTAGCCTCCTTATTAGCTATATAGGACGTAGTTACATTATGCTAGCCTTTAAGAATAAGGTAGTTAATAGTGCGTTAAATATCTTAAAGGTCTAACTTATAAATATCCTTAGTAAGGGCCTTTAGGTTACTATTAAATATAAGCTTTTAATTAAAGATAATATCTCTTATTATAAATACTTTACTATAAAGGGGATTCTAAATGCAGTATAAGTTACTTAAAGTGTAGCTAATAAGATAACCTATCTACATGCGTAAGGTAAGCTTTTTTAGGCGCTAGTAGTAAAGCTAAGCGTCTGCTGTAAGTGTATACGCTTTGCAGCTATAGACTCTTAAGTGCAAAAGGTTAGGCTAGGCGAATTACGTAGCGTCTTTACCCTAGAAGTGCTTATACTATAACTAGTATAGAGTCTTCTAACTATAAGAGGCTTATAGCGTGTAGTTATAAAGGTAGGTTATAGAGGTGTAAATTTTAGGCTAAAGGATGTCTAGGAGCTTTATATAAATAGCTATACACCTAGCCTTATGCTTAATTACAGCTATAATACGCTCTGTAGCGCTGTTTTACGCTTAGGTATTTAGGGCGCTTACCTTAACGTGTATATTATATACATTAAGGCTTATAGAAACCTTATTATTATTAGCTAACTTATTATTAGTCTTAATTACCTTTACCTTATAGCTGTAGTGCACTTTAAGTATAGTAAGGAAGTCTATAATTATTATAAGCAGTATGTCTGTTTTTTAGGTATAGAGGTAAAAATCTTAAGTTAGGCCTGTTATGTAGTCTAAAAAGAGTATATAGGAGTAGTAGCCTATATAGCCTACCTTAAAGTTATAAAAGTTAACTATAAGGCAGTTACTAGGCTTTATATAGATAACTAACTCTTATAGGCTCTTTTAGACTATTTAATAGGCCTTACCTAAGGCGTAAGCCTTATAGTTAACTATTATAATAGGCTTATTAAAACCCTAGATACACACCCTATAAGTAACGTTAGAGATTTTCTTAAGCGCTTCTAGGCTAGGGTGTCTAAGGCGTTAGTGCTAAGTAAGAAGGTTACTAAGGATAGGCTTCCTGTAGGTAGCTATTATAAAGGCGTTTCTTTTACGCTTTAGGCGTAGTATCTTATCTGCGTAAATAGCTAGTAAGGGGACTGCAGCTATAAGTATAGCTTCTAATAAAAAGAGCTAATAGTTAAGCACCTACTAGCTGTAAACCTTATTAATATAGGTAATAAAGGACTTATCTGCTTTATATAGGTAATTATTACTTAGGCTTATATCCTACTAGATCTCTTACTGCTATAGCTTTAAGAAGGATATAAGGTTAGTAGTAATACCCCTATAAAGGGTAACGTTATATAAAGTAAGCTTAATAATATAATTCCTATACGCTTAGAGCTTAATCTCTATAGTGCTATACGCCTTAATAGGTAGCTGCTATACGCCTGCCTATATAAAGTCGTCTATAGGTATACTACAGAGGGTCTTAAACTATATAGTATTATTAAATATATAAATATTACTACCTAAGTTAAGTATTACTAACTTAGCTAAGTAACATTAGCTCTTAGTAATATAAAAGGAGGCTATAGAAATCTTACCTTAGCACCTACTATAGAGTTAATTAGAGCCTTTAGCTAATATTCTTACTACTTAGAGCTTCTTAGTAAGAGCCTTATTAGTCTAGAGGCGTATTTTAATAAGCCTTTTAATGCTTTTACTTAGCAGTCTATTACTTCTCTTTAGGTAAGAGAGCGTATAGAAGCACTATATAATACTGTAATAAGGGCCTATATAGAGCTTATAGGTAGTGTCTAAGGTTATATGCTTTATAGGTAGTATCTCTACTGCGCTTATGCTTATACTTAAGTGCTTACGCTTTATAGTTACGTTAGCCTCTTATAAAGGCAGAGAGGTATTTATTCCCTTAGCTAATAATACTCCCTTTCTCTTATACCCTCTGTAGTTATAGCCTTATCTGCTATAGTTATAGTTCCTATAACCCTCCTTCTTATTATTATCTGTTATTTTAGCGTAGGTAGGGCTAAAAGCCTTTTACCTAGCCTTTCTTATATACTTACTTTTATCTACTAACTATAGGAACTCTTAGATATTAGAGAGGACTAATCCTAGCGTTAGGTAGTTATTAAGCGCGTTAGTAACCTCTATGTAGTAGTATATATAAACCTAGCTTAAGAGATAGGTCTTCTAGAAGGCTGCTATAAATAGGTTAAACTAGTTACTTAAGAGCTAGGTCCTTAAGACACTGCTAGTAGCAGCTTTATAGAGTGCCTTTTTCTACTTTATAAGCTAGGCCTTAACTTCCTTCTTAGTTATATGCTTTAAGGTTACTTAGAGGACCTTTTCTAGCGTAATATATATATTCTCTTTATGTTCTAAAGGGTATATTCC
This sequence comes from Colletotrichum lentis, assembly GCA_003386485.1. NCBI lineage: Eukaryota > Fungi > Ascomycota > Sordariomycetes > Glomerellales > Glomerellaceae > Colletotrichum > Colletotrichum lentis. The sequence goes on from NWBT01000045.1 coordinate 4,057,499, forward strand.
TATGTAAGCCTAGAGGGTAATTACCTAAGCGTTAACCTTATTATTAGAGGTATAGTAATAAAGCTTAAGGTTAGTAGAGACAGTCTAACGTATCTATTCTTAGAGGTTGCTGTAGCGCTTAAGGCGCTTCTTCTATACGTATAGGTTATTATTATACTATACGTAGCGCTCCTTATATAGGAGGAGGTTAGCTAGAGAGAGATCCTCTAGCTGTAACGTATGCTGTAAGGCGTCTGCTATATATAGAAGTATATAACTAACGTCTAGGGTTAGAGTTATATCTTTAGGCTCCTTATGTAAGGGCTGTAGCTTAGGTTATAGCTGCAGCTGCAGCTGCTATTAGAGGGCTGCAGTCTATAAGCGCGTCTTACATACTAAGACGCTTACAGCTCTTAATAGGGTAGTATTTAAAGGGGTATTTACAGTAGTGCTTATAGAGGTTGTTATAACTACGCCTGTATGTAGGTAATTACGTATTAAGGGCTTTTCTAGCTTAGTAAGCAGCCTAGTAAGCATCTTAGATGTATTACGTGTAGTAATTAATAAGTTAATTACATCCTAAAGCTTATAGGTTTTTACCTTAGTTTTAAGCTAGTTAAACTAAAGAACCTAATTAGTAGGGCTATTAAGAATAGTCTTAGTAGTATTAGTAGATATATTATAAGCTTATAAATAGCTTTATAGTGCTTATTATTATTAGTTTATAAGTATATAAGACTCTTAATTATTAGATCATTAAGGGTTGCAGTAATAGGTTAATTATATATATTACTTATATATATAACTATAACTATTATACCTTACTACGCTAGCCTCTAACTTAGGCCTATAAGAACCCTATTTCTAGGCGCCTAAGGCTACAACTAGAGCCTATTGCTTAGAAAGAAGCCTACAGCAGTCCCTCTAGTATTTAGCAAAGGGCTAGCTACGCTAGGCTTAAGCCTATCTCTAGGCTTACGCCCTATACGTATAGGTTACGCCCTATATATATACACCCTTTAATTTAATAACTACTTATAAGGTCTATTAGATAAGTTCCTTATCCTAATAGATTACTAAGCCCTTAAGGGCGTTATTAAAGCACTAGTAAGAGATCTCTAAGGGAGACTAGCATAATAGGTGTATAAGTTGTTAGCTTTTAACTTTAACCTAGAGCATAGGCCTAGAAAGACAAACCTAGTAGACAGGCTGTCTAGGAGGCTAGACTACATAGAGGGGGATATACTATACATAGATGTCCTCCTAACACTAGCCTAGAAGCTTAACCTAGTTAGAGAACTACTAGAGGATATTTAATAATAGATCTCCTAAGTTAAAAGTAATAATAAAGTAGTTTAAGTATATATACATACAGTATAAGTATTCCTTATAGAGCCTAATAATAATAAGAATACTAAGCTAGATAAGAGAGGTTTCTCTCCTCTCTATTAGTAGTATACTATAGGGCGCACTAATTAAACTACTACTATTACAGCTGTTATAACCTAAGGCTAGAGAGTAAAGAAGTCTATAATAAACGCTTCCTAATAGCAGTCTAAGGACGCTAAGGAGTTAGGTAAAGCTAAGGTTATTATTCTAAAGCAGTATATCCTATACCTAGTTATAAAGAGACTTCTATAAGGTAAAATAGTATTATATAATAATCCTACTGCTAGTCTAGAAGATATAGTTAGAGGACTGTAGGCTAAAGATAAGTTCTACTAGATATAATTAGTAAAGGTTTAAAGTGCTGCTAGAAGTAGGAAAAACTACGCCTTTAATAAGGTAGAGACCTTATTCTTTAAAAGAAGACTAGTTATTTCTAAAGTACTAACGTTAAGAATAGAGATCCTTTAGTAACACTATAATAACCTAAGGTTAGGATATATAGGTATAGTAAAGACCTTAGATTTAATTATAAGGAAGTTCTACTAGGAAAATATTAGATAGACTATCTAAGAGTATATATAAAGCTACTAAGCGTGCTAAGAGGTATAGGTACTAAGGTATAAGCTATATAGATAACTCTAGCCCTTACTAATACTATTACACCTATTCTAAGAGATATTTATAGACTTTATTATAAGACTTCTGCTAAGCCTTTATAGAGATAACATAAAGTATAACTATATCCTTATTATTATTTATAGGATAATAAAGTATAGTATGTTTATCCTTATAGTAAAAACGCTTAACGCAGCGTAATTAGCGTATATTATTTATAATTATATTAAGTGTTAGTTTAGGACGCCTAAAGGTATTATTAGTAATAGAGATAAGCTCCTTATAAGTAAGTTCTAAGAGGAATTTACCTATAAGAGGGTAATTAAACGCTAATTATCTACAGCGTATTACCTCTAGACTAACAGCCTAATAGAAAAGGTACACTAAACGTTAGAAAAGTATTTCTAAATATATACTAATAGCTTATTAGGGAGATAGGTAGTCTAGCTTATTAAAGTAGAGTTTATATATAATAATAGCTAGTATGCTACTATTAGGGTCTTACTAATAATAGCCCTATATAGGTACTACCTAAGGACTATAAAGTACATTCTATCTAGTAACTATATTACTATTACTAACGTATATAAAAGGATCTTATATACTAAGGCTGTAAGAAATAGGGTAGTTAAGTAGTAGTAAATAACTATAGAAAGCTAGTCTAAATACTATAACTAGAACTATAAGCTAAAGGAATACTATTAAGAAGAGATTATTAGTCTCTTAATAAAGAACTTCTAGTTTAAGAACTATAAGCTAGCACCTAAGTATATCTATATTACTATAGCTAAGAGAATTAGAATATAAGTATACTAAGTTTACCTCCTAAAGTAGTACTAGTAAATACATAATATGTTCTTAGTAAGCCTTATTAAACCTTAGATATCTTACTAAGAAGATAGAGACTACTTATTAAAGCTCCTAAAGTTAGAGGATAAACCTAAAGAATAGGAGGTAGAAGAAATTATAGCCTACTAGGGGTAGAGAGAGAATAAGAAGTTCTTAGTTAAATAGGTAGGATAGCTAGTAGAATATAACACCTAGGAACTACTATAATATCTAGAGAATACCTAGGGAAAGGTATAGAGCTATAAGAAGCTTATATAAAAGACTTATAAGAAATAGGATAACTAATAATAGCTATCTTAGAGAATTATTACTATATAGTAGGTAATAAGAGTAGAATTCTATAGAAATAAAATTAGTAAACTATAAGTAGCTCTATAATACTAATAAGTAATCTAGTTAGGTAAGCTATTACTACCTACCTACTATAAGATAATTAGCTAAGGTAAAATAAAATAAAATAAGTAGGATAAAAGGTTCTTAGTAAACAGTCTATAACGTTATACTAGTAAGCTTATCCTCCTCTTTATCTACAGCTAGCTCCTTAAGCTAGGTCTATTTATAGCTAGAGGCTACTACCTCTACTATAGTAGCCTTCTTTATATTATTAAAGTGCTTTACTATTACCTATATAGTATATAAGACTAAGTAAACATACTAGTTAGGATTCTTACCTATTTTATATAGGGTAGCATACTGCGCTAAAACGTTAGTAATAGCTTACTAAGCATTAAGAACCTAATGCTGCTCCTCCTTACTAAAGGCCTTAAAGAAAGCCTTTATAAGGGGATAAGTAGCCTAAAACTCCTTATAGGCTAGCTTAGAAGAGATAGTATTACTTTAGTAAGAGTTCTCTAAGCGTGTTAGAGAAGAGGACTTTAATAGATTAGGGCTAAGTTAGTTAGCTTTATTATTATTATTAGCGCTGTTTTAGTAGAGGCTCTATAATAACTAATAGGAAGGAGACTTAGTTAGTTTAGTGTTACTATAACTAGATTAGCCCTAAGGGCCTAACTGCTTATTAATAAAGAAGTAAGATATATTAGACTTATTACCCTTCTAGGCTATACATTATGTAAATATGTTTTATTTTCTAGAGGTCTAGTAATATATATTAAGTATAACTATTGTATTAAGTTTCTAACTAACAGTATCCTTAGAGCTTCTAGCAAAATCTCTTTTCTCTAACCTTTAGACTTTTATTCCTTAATTATACTACACCTACTAGATAGCGTAGATTACTACCTGCAGCCAGCCTAAGTGCTCCTTTATCGTTATAATTTTAAATACGTCGTCCTGCTTCTAGGCTATCCTGCTAACAAAAGAGCAGAGCTGCTACTATAGGGCCTACCTTACCCTAATAATTAGGCCTGTATTAGCTGCTAGGCTGTTAAGAAGTAAGATTACTAATCTAACGCTAGTAATATTAATTACTATATAGTTATCTATTCTGCTATTAATAGTAATAATATTATATAGAGAGTTCCCTCTATACTGCTTAATAATAAAGCTTATTTAAGCTGTTATAAACTGTTTTATAACCTCTAAGGGGTTATAATTAAGAGGGGTACCTAGTTTAAAGGGGTTATCTAGGTTAAGCGTAGGTATAACTAAGTAGAATAAGGAGTTAATAAGATTAGACTTAATAAGATTAGAAAGGAGGATTTAATTTAGTTACTTTAGTAGGTTTTAGGATAATTTATCTAAACTACAGGTTTAGCAGGTTACAGGTATAGTTAAGAGGAGAATCCTAGATTCTATCCTAGCTAACTATATATACCTAACAAGCCTGCCTCTTAAGGTTAAATACCTCTATAGTTAAGAGTTCTTACTGCAGACCTTAGTAGTATAGACCTTAAGAGCAAAGCTATCTCTAGTAAGTTAATCTAGCATTAAGACTATACTAACCCCTATAGTACTATATATTCTTAAACAAGCTACCTTACTAAGTTAACAGCATAAGAATAGGGTATAGTGCTTATATTAGGCTAACTGCTGTTATTTTTTTTGCATTATGTAACTAATCTTAACTGTAGGATCTAATTAGTTCTACGCTAGTTTAATTAGCGTTCTTAAATAAGACTTATTATTATTATTATTATTACTACTGTTTCTACTGTTATCTCTAGCGTTATTATTATTATTATTATTTTTACCCTTACTTAATAAAGGATTATTAGGAGGAGGAGGGTAAATAGACGTATTAGAGTCTAAATTAGCTACTAACTAATTAGTAGGAATAGCGTTAGCACCTTACTAACAAACAAATCTACTCCTATAATAGCTAGAAGCTATAGAGGGAGACTTAGAGGTAGATTAGTAACGCTTCTATAAAGGCGTCTTCTTTAAGGTAGAAGCCCTAGAGGCATGCTTCTAAGGAGTAACTATCTTAGCTTCTTAAGTAACTAGTGTAGACCTAATAATAGTAATAGTATAAGTAGAGATAGAGTTACTAATATACTTAGCTAGCTCCTAGCAGAATGTATCCTAGCTAGTAAATTAATTAACACAGCCTTTATTATTACTAATGTAATAGACGTTATAGCAGTTAGTAATAAGGAACTTTAGGTTTACTTAGAGAGTAATTACCTAGCTGTTATTATAAAGGTATATAAGCTAAAGCTAGAAAAGATAACTAATAATATCCCTTTAGTTAGTTAAAATTCTACTCTAAAGGAGTTTATTAGCAGTAAAGACTTAGAGAGCAGTAGGAGAGAGTACCTACTAAGATAAGGGCTAGAAAACTAAAGTGCTTATAGTTAGAAGTAAGCTCCTAAAGTATTAACTACTCCTAGTTATTCTACTAAGTACCCTTTAATAGGTTAGTAATATACTTAGCTACCTAGACCTAGGTAGCAGAAAGGTAAGTTAGTATATACTTAATACGCTAGCGCTTAAGAGCTATTAGCTTACTCTCTTCCTCCTAGAAATAATATAGCATAAAGGTATTCTAGGTTATTTAGGTAGCACCCTAGAGTTTGTAAGGGACCTAAGAGTGTAATAAGTTTTAGAGAATATTTAGTAAAAGCTAGAAGATAAACTAACTATAAAATACTTCTTCTGCTTAATAAGATAAGTAACACACTAGGTAGTGTAACTACTCTAGTAGTATATAAGCTTTAGTATATCTCTATAAAGTTAACTAAGGCAGCTAATATATAGCAGACCTTTACTAATAAGCTTAATAAAGCTATTATCTGCTTTATAGTAGGCCTTAATAACATTAGTAATATAGAGAATTACGCTTATTTTAGTAAAAACTTAGAGAATACTTAGCAAAAGAGAGGAAGTAACTAGAAATTAGGAAAAGAAGAAAACAGAAGGGAAAGAAGCTAATTTTTACTAAGCGTTAGGAGAAAAGTTAATAAAAAAAGACAAACTACTAAAATAAAGGTAAAGAAAAGAGGAAATTTTTTTTAGAATAGATAACTATAATAATAAGAGGTCTTATTAGGTAGAAAAAGTAAGGCTAATATATTTATACTACTAGCACCTATATAATAACTATATAGGGGGCTATTACAGACTAGAGGGGGAGGTAACTATTACTATAATAAAGATTATAATAATACGTAACGTAGTAACATAAAAAACATAGTTATAAAGATAATAATATATATAACCTAACATAAGGAAGTTAAGGATAAAAGGTAGCACTATAAAAGCCTACTATATCTATTAATAAAAGGACGCTAAGCACCTAACAATACTAATAATACTAATATTAATTAAACAGAACGTTAGAAGATAGGGAACTACAGAACTACTATAATCTAAACTAATAGGCCTTAGGGACTAAGGCTTTAAAGAGGGAGGTAATTATAAGGAGTTAGCTAGGCAACTGTTTAGAGATTCCTTAGATTAACAGGCGTATAGGCTACACCTCCTCCCTTTTCTAATTAAAGGAAGATTCTACTATAGTTAGAATCTTTAAGTAAAAGTTACGTAATATAGTTAGACCTACCTTTCTACTTAAACCCTACCTAGTTAAGTGTATTTAGCTATACTCTTATAAGAATCTATTAAGCAATCTAGAATAGACTATAATAATTATAACAGCCTATAGGGTAATAATAATAACTAATAAGCTATAGGTATACTTTTAGTAGAGGCACTATAATAGATTACTACTGCTGTAGCTCTAGCACTATAGGGTAACTAACAAAACAACAGATAGAGTATACTAGCTATAACTATAAGTATTATATTACTTAAGCCTAAAGAAGTAGGATACTTTAATCTAACAGTAAGAGACCTATCTAAGTGTAGTATTACTAGCAGCATAAAGTATATTATATACATAGATATCTACATTTTCTGTAATTATCTAAGACACTTAGTAATAACGTAAGGTAATACCCCTATTAGAGATGTATAGTTATAGTGTCTATTAAGTATAGCCCTAGCTTAGTATATAACTAAGCTTATATCCCTTAAATAAGTTACTTTAGCTAACTGTAATGTCTAACTTATTATAGAAACCCTATAAAAACGCTTTAAATAGAATACTTTAGAGGCACTATACGCTCTATATAACTGTAAGCTTACTCTAAGATATCTTAGTAAAGGCTACACTATTAGACTATTTATCTAAACTATAATAAGGGATGTATAAAACGCTAAGATTAAGGACTTACATACCTAACTGCAAATTATCTTTAAAGCTCTAGATAGTAATATTTAATCTTAGGTTAATAAGCCTAACAATAAGACTACGTTAGCTTAATTCCTTAACTAACTTAATAATTATAAAAGCATACTAATTAGGATAGTAAGAGATAGGTATAGTAACTGCATTAATAATAATAACCTATAAATTACAGCTATAGCTAACTACGTTAATACTATACCTATAGCGTTATAGGGATAAAGCTATAATAACTACAGAAGCCCTTCTTATCTAAACAGACAGCCTAAATTTAATATATATTAGACTTAAAACTAGGGATTATATAACTAACTGTTAGGTGCGTATAGGCTATAATATAATAATAATAGTAACTACTAATAGCTACTATTAGCCTAACTACTACAAACATATTAGACACCCTAACTACAACAGCTATTTCTAACACCTAGCTCTAGGCTATTACATCCTAACTACTAATAGGGAAATACTACTAACACCTATTAATAATAATAGTTACAGCTAATAAACTAATTACAGTTATAAGGAGCTAACTAGCTAAATTAACTATAGATTCCCTATGCTAAATATAACTAATGTAGGTCTATATAAGCTGCAGTATATATAGTAGAAGAAAATAAGGATAAACCCCTATAAGAGTAATAGGATGTTAATATACTGTAATTAGAAGTAGAAGGTAACTACTACAACAGTAACATATAGGATAATAGAGATAATTACACCCTACTAGACTACACCCTAGTCCCCTATTATAATTATAATAAGACTAATAACGCAGACGTTACCTTCTTTACTACTAGAGAAATTAGCAGCTATAACTATAAAAACTGCAGATAGGACTTCCTATCTAGGAATACCCTCTTCTAACACCTAAGAGAAAGACATAGCGTAGCTATTTGCTGCTCTAGGACTCCTAAAATTAAACAGGAGGAATTAACTACACTAATAGCTAACACACTTCTTAGCGTGCTAGAGTTACTAAATCACTACAACAGTCTAGCCTAATTAAAAAACTGCTATCTAATAATGTCACACTAGTAACAGAGGTACATAATTAATATAAACTAGCAGTAACTACTTATAATATAGCTGCTAACAAAGCTAATATACCTATTATTATATTAGCAGTTAATTTATAACTAGACATTAGTATAGGATTTAGAGCCTATAGACATACTTATACTTAATTAAAACTAATAATCTTATTAACAGATAACAAGGAGGAAGACGTATATAGTAACATAGGTTGCAGCTGTATATTAGTAGGTTTTATATGTAGATAAGTCTAGAATAGGATGTGTATAGAAATATTTCTTCTTCCTAGAAGCAGCAATCTGCTATACCTCTTAATCTTATTCTATTTCCTATCCCCCTAAATTAAATCCCTCTCTTACCTTAACCTATTTATAGAAACTTTATCTAATTACTTATTATAGTAGCTATTACAGCAGCTATTACTACTATTCTATCTAATATTATTAGTATTACTTCCTATCTGCCTCTACTATATATATAGATTCTTAACTGTTTAAGCCTTTAGTGTACTTACTTACCTTCTTCCTAATAATTGTCTATTGTTTGTTCTACCTGCCTAGCAGCCCTAGCCTTATAACTGAAACCCTAACCTTATCTGCCTTGCTGTTCTGCTCTAGTCCTTGGTCACTCTTTGCTCCCTTGTTAGATCCGAACCTTATCCGACCTTTTTCTTGTCATGTAAAGCCTTTTCCCCTCCTCAGCCCCTCCACCCTGTGCCACTGCCAACTTACCAAATGGCATCCGCCTGTGAACCATATTCTAGATTCGCGAATCCCCGGGACGAACTTCTCCAACGGATAGCCACAGGGAACCGCCGGCCGGGGGCTGTTCTTCACACGGGACGCGCTTCCGTGTCTTTGGCCAGCGACACCCACCCACCTTGCGTGCCTCTCCTCCGCATCCCCCCGCAATGTCCGGAGTCTTGGGACTCCGACAATCCCGTTAGGCCCCATGCCGCCGCTGGCGCTGTAGTCATCCTAGCATTCTCGGCCTGCCGAGATTTGCCGCATCCCATTCCACCAGGTCATGACTCCAACCATCACCATTTGCCCGTCAATCCCAACGTCACTGTCCGACGACTCTACTCCTGCGTTGAGCGCTGTCAGTCCTGACGCCTCGTTTCGTTATTTAGACCTTCTAGGGAGCTCGTACTCGGCCGCTAGGTGTAAGCAAAGTCAGAGGCACGATCTGCCGAGTGTTCACGCTATGTGGACTTCCGTCCAGGGAAGCTCTCGCCAACTATGCAACCAAGCATCGACGTACTCCTCTAGCCCTGCTGAGTTCGAACGCGGCGACACCAGCAATCACCCATCGTGGCAAAGCATCAACCGGACCGCGTCAGTCAAGAGTGTGACTGCGCATACTATGGACCGCAAGTGAATCCTCGGCGGACTCCAGACTCAAGATCCATGAAACCCTGCTTCAGCGTTCATTCTCGCAATATTCGCAACCAAGGGGCCTGCAAGAACCTGAAGGACTGTACGTCACAAATCGAACCAGTGTTTGGTTGCGACGTGACAATCCAGAGATGCCCACCCTGCACAAGGGAGCGGGTGGGGTGGTTGGGTTGACACCAGTTGATTGGCCTCTGAGCAGTACAACGCACCCCGGCCTTTTGGGCGGAGCCTGTTCGCCGATCATGGCCCCGAGTTTCGAGGATTATGGATAAGGTGCCACTCACCGAGCTTCACCGAGTTATTGAAGTGAAGGTGGAGAGGTGAAAGGAGGTGAGAAGGGGTTTCGACCTACGAAGATGATGTTTGCTGCAATTTCCTCTCTTCATATCACCCTATATCCATTTGTATTTTCCGAGGTGTCGCAACGAGGCAAGGTTCCTCTGGGGGTTTTGAAGCCCGCTGAAAGCTGGGCGGGAGCTCCGGTCCTAAGTGTGCGAGACGATGCCTTCTTTTATGATCAGAGGAAGATCCGGCTTTAAGTTGAGCCCGGAGCGATCGCTAAGAAGAGAGGCTTCGTATCTGCTCTTTTGTCAGGTATGCAGCTATCCGAATCTCTAGCTTCCTGGGCGTTAGCATCACCGGTCCCATGGCTGTCCTCCGAAAGAGGTTGATGTTCAGGCTCGGAAGTTTCCATGGGATTATCGGCACATGGGATGGACTATCATCGAAAGCCTTGATGCCAAGCCACCTAGTGGAACATGTTTAGGTCTAATGAAGCAGAAGAGCCATGTGCCATCCCGCCGTTAATTGCTGTCTTCAGGCTCATGTCTCACACTCATGGGAACGAACTCAGAGCCCCTCCGCTGGGTCGGAGCAGCTGCAGCAAGGGAAAATGCCTTCTCGGATGATATTATCAATTGCTGCAACAGCTGCCACCAGGATATTTGACTCCAAACTTGGCTAGTATTGTGCGTTGTTGGCCCAAACGGGCCAAACTTCACGTGGACGAACACATGGGATGGTAACATCGGATTCAGGGGGAAGGTCGCATGCGGAAACCGGTTGCCTTTGTGTGACGCTGCCAGCCCGGGAAGTCGGCCAAAAGGGATGCAAGGTTAAGAACATCCAGAACCTTGGCCACGCAATCAAGGCAGTCTGAGGAGGGTAACTTGAACATCTGGATGTTGGGACCACATATTGGGCTTTGAAACATGCTGCAAACAGACGTTGAAGTAAAGGAACGGCAGAGGGAGGAGAGACATGCTGCCCTTTATTTTCTTTCATCTTCAACCAGCGCCAACAACAGGTTAGCGCAAGTGCATGCAGCAGACCTCTTGCAGCCTTGTCTTCTCTTTACCAAAAAGCCCAGCTTACAGAAATATCCTGCCACTAGACACACCAGACCTGGCCAGCCTGCCTGCCTGATTCCAGACTTGGTCGCTCTAGAAGCTGAATACGCAGGGTGGCGTTCCTTCTCACTTTCACTGTCAGTTTCACTTTCAGTCTCACTCTCACTCTCACTTCCATCTTTTACCTTTACCTCTTACTTTATCTTCTATGTGTCCCCAGCCTGAAGAGCCTCAACTTCTCTCCAGGGTTTGCATCAGCTTCAATCTTTTCACTTCTTCTTGGGACCTTCCTTCCCTTCTCCTTCTTTGCCCCCGTTTCTTTCCCCCCCCCC
>NWBT01000045.1:4071888-4158920 GCA_003386485.1 Colletotrichum lentis
CCCCCCCACTTCCGCCCTCTTGTGCTTTACCCGCCGACCCCGACGGGCTGGGAGAGACAAAACACTGGCGACGGTCCAAGCCCGGATCCAGGTCTTCCGTCCGCGAAAGATGTCTTGCCGAATTGGAACCGCCGTGCCCAACGACGGTCTGGCTCTGGAGAGGCGTCACAAAGCGCCGTTCTGGCCCCAAACCGCTTCGAGGGCACCTGGTAGCCCATGTTTCTCAGGGATGAAGGACGCGAGATATCCTGCTCGCAACGCTGTCTCATTTCTCAGGCTTACACCTTGGCAACCTCCTTTGAGTACCCCCCGTGCCTGTAATCGAGATTCGTGTCGTATGGCCTGCTTGCACACGGCAGCAAGCTTCAATTGGGCGTTGCGATACTCCCATTTATTTCACATCGAAGACAGCCCAAGAAGTGGTCCTTGAGGAAATGGCTTTCTCGCATAATGAGTGAGTATCTGAGCTATAGACAAAGACATACGACCGAGGCCAATTGAAAAAGCTGCGAAAGCAGCAGCAGATCTGAGCCAAGCTATTGTGAAGCACCTCGCTGGAATGTATGGTTTCCTCGTGAGGATACCAAGCAATGAAATGAGAAATCGGAAAACGAAACCCTCCCAGTGTCCCTATGACAGACATGGCCCCGGAAGTCAAGAGCAAAAAATTGCAGAAAGAAAAACTCCTCAGTGTAAAACCCTTCTGCTCCCATACCGTGTGCGTAGATTAAAGGCGTGAGTGTCGGTCAAGACTGTATATTCCGTCCTGAGGTCGACATCAAAATTTTTTAGGCCTCCGTCTTGAGTCGCTTCGTCGTGCGACCTGTGGTGCTCTGAGGCTGGTCAACGGCACGCTTCGAAGGGCCGTCCAGGGATTCAACATCTTCATCCTTGGGGTAGTCCCAAAGCTCGGAAACCTCTGGAAGAATGCTATTCTGGACAGCCTCGGCTCGAACATCATCGTCCTCGATTGTCTCAAGCACGATGTTTCGGCACGTCAAGGCAAAGCGACGTTTTCCTTTGGGCACAACCCTATGCTGTTCATTGTTAGCGAAGAAGGTAGTATTAACTGGAGGGTAGCATACCAGGTACGCCTGATGGATGCGGGTGCCGTGCATGACCACCAGATCTCCGTGGAAAATTGGCAACTGAAGAACTCTGGTGCCTTTTCCAGCGTAGGATGGCTTCATTTTGAAGCACATTTTAGCGGGACTTCCTAAGGATAGAGTAGCCACGGTAGGGCCCAAGGTGTCTTCGCCGTCGTCGTGGTACTATGAAGGGGTCAGTCCTGAGGGAAAAGGCATAATGATACCATAACTCACATTGATCTTGTCTTCCTCCATGTAGCCGATTGAAAGGAGCTCGTTGAAGTCAACGAAGTTCGAGGTGAGCGTGTCGCAAGGGACTATCTCGCTGAAGCCGGGCTGCTGGGCATAGGCATTCACGGCCTCGTTGGTCATCGCAATGGATTGCTTGCCAGCCCATTGCATTCTTTTGAGTGCTCCGATGATAGACTCTGGTGCCTCTGAGAATGGTCTCGAATGCACATTGACTGCAAACTTATAAGGGGCGCCCCAGTTTTGAAGGAAGTTCCGGGTCAACTTCTCGCTGGGCACTGGTGATGGAGGTTAGCCGGATCGTTTCATGAGGAGACATGACGGGTAAACTTACAGCCAACATGAATCGCGGGCTTCCTTTGGAAGCCGAAGTCTCGGACGGTATCATGTTGGAGGAGATCCCATATTTGGTCGGGGGCGCCAGCACGAGCATTGATGGCTCGAGTCGCTCGGAAAACGGTGACTGAGCCGATGATGGTTTCAGTATTGAGGGGGTCTGGGAGAAGGTACTGTTCCATCTTGTAACCATTGGCCTGGCTGGAACTCTGCAGGATGTGTTTGTTGAAGGCTTTGGATTCGAACCCCCTCCTGAGTCTTTGTTGCTCTTTGCTCTCGGCGAGAACATTGGCCAGAGGGAACGGCAGGGGCGGCGCAAGCAAGGTGAAGTTACAACGAGGGTCCTCGTAAGACCACTTTGTCCAATCCACCCGTCTTGCGCAGCGATGACACTCGGGACAGACAATGCCATTACGCATAGCCTTCTCTGTGCCCAGAAGACCTGGGGCGGTCGTGTCTGGGAGAGGCGGCTGCAGAGGCTGTTGTGGAACCGGGTAAGATGTTCGCTCCAGGAGAAAGTCCTCTGAGTAGGTGAGGTGGTTGACATCGGTACCGGCTGGGAACTTAAAGAAGCTGTTGCATTTCTGGTTGAGACAAGACCAGCCGCAGGAGAAGATTGTCTTGCTTCCCTGATGACAGGTGACGCACCAGGCAAGAGAGGAGGCGTGGTAGGAAGCAACAGTCAACTCAGAGATGTCGATAGCTGGAGTGAAGACAAAACTTTCCTCACACTCTGCATTCAGGCAAGTCCATCCCTGGATGAACATCTGCTTGGAAGATTGTCTGCACTTGGTGCAGTCTGCTCGGAATGTCGGAAACTCCCGCAGCTCCTGCAGCTGAGTACTGCTCTGCATTTCAGCCGACAGCTGCCACCAGGAAGGCATGGCACGGTTGGTCTTTTCGAGGCGAATCTTATGGATGTCAAAGCCTCTGTCATCCTTTTCAGACCAGATGTCAGTAATGACAAAGAAGGCAAGAACATTGAACGAATGCTTGATTTCCACAGGCAAGCCTGGGTATTGTTTTCCTGTCTGATAGTGAGTACCAGTATCAGATAAAGAGGGCAGTTATGTACTCACCAAGGATTATTCCGATGGGGGCATTGGTCTCTGAGGCTGCATGGCAGGATGGCAGTATAAAGGGTCGAGCTTCTTTGACCCGGACCAGGTCTCCCTGGCTGTTTCTCTCTCTGCCGCCACCACTAACAAGTTTACCAGCAGTCAGCCTTCATACTCCTGAGATACGTAAAGAGGGTAGAACAACTTACAGAGTGGTGATGATGACTTCTGAGCCCAAGAAGTCTCGCACAGTGGCGAACGCATTGAGAAGCATACCCTTGACGACCTTGTCCTTGGTGTACATACTTCCCTCGTGTGCCTTGAAGTAGGGAAGGGCATCACAGAGAGCTTGACGATTTTCAGCCCAGACAGGAGGACTTCCAAGAGGAGCAGGCAGGGTTGAATTGGAAGCAGCCATGATTGTGGCTGTGAATTGTTGAACAGCGCTTTGGATTCTTGAGAGTAGAAGAAAGGCAGTTGAACTGGAGACTTGAATGTATAAAGAAGTATCAATGCCGACCGGTGTCTGCCTTGAATGGCAGGCTGTTGGAAATGAGGTGCACACAACGGGAATGTGGCTGGGAATACGTGGGTTAGATGTGATCTGTGTCGGACGAAATATAGTTAGCACTAGAGAGAAGGAGTTAAAGGATTGAACGACTGTTGCACTAAAAAGGGCAAAGAAGTGACAGTTGGAGGAATGCGTTTGTTGACAGCGCAAGGGAAAGGTGTGCTGAGGAATGGTGTGCTGAGGAATAGGAAAGGTTTTGTCCTAGGACAGGAGGGCAGAGAAAGATAAGTGCGCCGAGGGAGGCAAGCCAGATGATTGTTAGAGGAGAAGGAGGAAGGTTCGAAGGTTCTAGTGCTTATGCTTGTCCAGGAAGAAGGTGTGGAAGGTGCGCCCAGCTGCCTGGCGCACCTACCTAGTGATTTCGGGAAAGTCGGAAAGACCGAAGGAGAGCAAAGGGCAGGCAAGAAAGGTGATAGAAGCAGTCACCTTAATGCCGGTTTTAGGATGGGAGCGAATCGGTAAAACAATGCGGAAGAGAATAAACATACCTATAAGGAGATGTGCTGCTGCCTGTGTTTCTGATGCGTATTGTCTGAAATCGCTAGACACCTTTTATGGTGTTTAGTATTAGAAGATTGGTCAAAGACTATTGCTGGAAGGAGATGTGTAAGTAAGGTAGGTAGATAGGAGTAGATAATGATGAATGTTGGAAAGGTAGAAAGAAGCTGGTAGGTGGTTAAGAGCAAGATTCCTAGATATTAGCAAAGGTCCTTGTTGCCTGCGTATGAACCGGAAAGCAATAGGGAGTAGATAATGCTGGCTGCTGCAAAAGATCTTTAAGCTCTGCGCAGAAG
Source organism: Colletotrichum lentis (assembly GCA_003386485.1). NCBI lineage: Eukaryota > Fungi > Ascomycota > Sordariomycetes > Glomerellales > Glomerellaceae > Colletotrichum > Colletotrichum lentis. The sequence goes on from NWBT01000045.1 coordinate 4,075,985, forward strand.
AGGAAGGAGGGTAGAACAAAAGTGATAGTGAATCCAGAGGGAAGAGGTAAGCACTAAAGCAGAATCTTAATGAATTGAGAGGGAACAAGGCAGTCGGGATGTCACTATTCGTTAGGAGTCAAGGGAGTGTTTTCATGTTATGTGGAAGGAAGAGGATTAGGCTAGTGGAAGAGGAAGGGAGGGCAATATTGTAAAGAGAGAGAAAACATGAAGTTCTAATTATAGTAGAGAGGCAAGAACAAACTCATTAAAGAAAATAAACAATTTGTGTTCCAGAGAGATAGTGATGTCAACATACCTGTGGGAGAGCCTGTTGTGTTGTGAGAGAGTTTGTGTAAGAGTCTTTACTTGCTGATTGACTTAGTAGTCAAGGTTAGTTCTCCCTCTGGTTGCCTGGTGAGAGAGTACTGGTGTTGCGCAGGTCGGGTTCCTCCTGTTTGCCGACTTTTTGTGTGTGGAAGACAATTAGAGAAAGTTGGATTGGAATGTGGGTTGTCTTTTGCAAAGCGTGATTGTTGAAGTTCAGTTCATGGTTATCCGATGGGTAAAAAGCACCGATGTGTTAGTTGTTGATCTAGTTGTTGGTGTTCAAGAGAGGACTGGCGAGGGTGGGAGGGAAAGGTAGTCTTATATAGAGCTGGAAGAGGCGGGTTTGAATCAGAGGAAAGAGTGAAAAGGAATCAACGGAAGGAGTGAATCACTCAGCCGGTAGAGTTGATTAGAGTATGAGAAGCAAAGATCGGACGGAGGCAGCGTGATATAAACACAAACACAGTATTAGGTGGCACAAACCAGATAAATAATTATTTTGCCATGAGTGGACAGAAGACAGAGGTTTATCCCCTTATCTGGCCAGCTGCCAAATGAAAACTAGCGACCATGGCAAGAGAGGAGAAGAGGACAACACGCGTTTTGTTGCACCTGCTGATAGCATTGATCGCGATTGTCATGATACAGGACTTGGGGATTTGAAACCTAGATTTCAGCGCAGGATTGATACTGTTGAGACCCTGAGAAAAAGATGACTGTCCCTATACTGGCCAGTGGATGGTCAATTCTTTTCTATGATGGGTTGTAGAAAGCGTCGTTTGCGGGTGCCAGAAAACTGGGTGCAAGTGAGACAGCATAGGCAAAGCCTTCACATTGCTGGAGCTGCAATGTACTGTCATCAAGCATTCCCAAGCAGATAGATCACTTGCTCCTTATCCCAACGTCAACCCAAATGTCGTTCCATGGAACTTATGCTGGAAAAAAGAAGATGCCAAGCTAGACGAACAAGATCTGACGAAGGACTCACCCCTCTGAGGTCATATGGTGTGCTGGCATTCGGTATACAGCAGCATCCGTGACCCACCGCATCACATCCGGCGGAGGTAGAAATTCCTGGAGCGGGAGCGGCGTTCTGCGCCGACATTCCAAACAATTGACTTCCGGGTGAGGCGGGGGCGGGTGCGATTGGAGAATGTGAAACCAAAATTGCGATGCTACCTAGATGCCTGATCATCGGGTCAATCTCGGCTGATGGCTGTCCTATTTACCGTGGTAGTTTGGGAAGCCCTCGGTACCCGCTGACTTAGGTACCCACCCCATGGAGCGAACAACCTAGGATGGATAGTGGGCGATGATCCGGCAAACTTCTTTGGGTGTGGTCAAGTTTTTACCAAGGTCCAGGAGCCGGTTAAGGGTCGGTGAGCTGTGGCTGCTCGGTAAAAATGCGGCCCTGGCGCGCCTGAAAACCGACGGGGATCATGAATAGTGAAGGTTCAGATTTGGGAACCCTCAGAAGGTGGATGGCAACTTGGCGCGCCAATCTCAAGATGGGGGCACGGGGGTAGCAGCCGCAGCGGACGCAACGGTTCGGCTGCTGACATCGGATGCCATCGACACCCGACCCGCAGTTAAGATCATAACAGATGTCGCGGAAAAGATGTGCGGAATACCAGCCGCTGGTGGACCAGTGGTGGTAGCAAATGACTCAAGAGCGCCGCAGAGCACCGCGTAGCGCAGCGAGATGCCGCGCTATCTGGACCCTCTACCGAGGTGCGACCATTGCGTGGGGAGAAATGCGGAGAAGTGGGGGAAGCTAGGTATCCTTCTCCAAGTCTTGGATTATTGCTGTGAGGGGACCGGGGGGTCCGTCACCGAGGGCCCCCCGAGGGTACCGGAACTCTGTCTAGCTGGCGGTTTGTTGGCAACTTGACCTCATTCAAAAGTCCGAACACCCCCCCCCCGTGTTCCCTCTTCGCAAAACGTTCCTACATCTATCTCAACGATCTTGCAACGGCCTCGGACACACGCGTCAACGCGACTACTGACTACCCAATCGCACTCATCTACTCCTTCTGCCTCAATCGCATCACACAAGATGGTCTTTATATCGCCAAAATGGGTCCCTCAGTTGCCCATTGGTAAGACGCGCCCTTGAGTCTCGTGCCTCATGCCTCGGGTAACCCCCCGGCGAACTACGCTCACCGAGATATCGCAGACCCTCCCGACTCGATCACCATTGCCGAGTTCATGAGCAATGAAAAGTACGGCCGCTATCCTCTCACGGAGGCCAGAAGCCCATACACTTGCGGTCTGTCGGGCAAGTCGTACACGGCGTCCGAGGTGAAGCAGCGAACAGACTCCTTGGCTAAAGCGATCTCAAAGAGGCTCGACTTCGCGCCGAACGAGGGCACAGAATGGGACAAGGTTGTCGCGCTCTTCTCGCTCAACACAGTAAGTGGTGGCCACGTGCGCTCCAAGGTCGATTGTCCCCCAGAGACCAACGTGTGCCTAGATCGACTACATCCCCTTCACTCATGCCATTCACCGGTTGTCGGGCATCGTCACCCCCGCCAGTGCCGCGTACTCGGCCCAAGAACTCGAGCACCAGCTTCGCTCCTCCAACGCGAAAGCTCTCTTCACCTGCATTCCCCTACTAGAAACCGCTCTCAAGGCCGCCAAGGCTGTCGGCCTTCCTGATGACCGCATCTTTTTGTTGCCGGTCCCAGGCGCCAGTCAAAAAACACCCTACGTCTCCCTCGATAGCCTGATTCAGGAAGGCAACTCCCTGCCGGAATTGGAACCCTTGAAGTGGGTCAAGGGCCAGGGCGCGCGCCAGGTCGCCTATTTGTGTTATTCGAGTGGTACTTCCGGACTGCCAGTGAGTGAAATCCGGCGATGGTAACTGGGAAAGTCGGAATGCTGACAACGGACTACAGAAAGCCGTCATGATTTCGCACAGAAACGTAATTGCCAACGTCCTTCAGTTCACGACATACGAGTCCGTTGCCAGGAAAGAACTGGGCATCAAGACACAAACAGCCTTGGGTCTGTTGCCCTTCAGCCATATCTACGGGCTGGTTATCATTGCACACGGTGGCACCTGGCGCGGTGATGGCCTCATTGTGTTGCCCAAGTTCGAGCTTAAGCAATTCCTCGAGTCCGTCCAGAAGTTCAAAATCAACTATCTCCCAGTGGTAAGCTCCTTTTCGCTGCAACTATGAGCAAGGAACATGTTCTGACCATGCGCGCAGGTTCCCCCCATTGTCATTCAAGTCATCCGCAACCAGGAGCTTTGCAACAAGTACGACCTCACGAGCGTGCGCTTCATCTACACCGGCGCAGCACCCCTTGGAGCGGAGACTGTGGGGGACCTCAAGAAGCAGTACCCCAAGTGGCACGTGGGCCAAGGCTACGGTGAGTTATCGTGTCTTGGGGCGTTTGGGGTGTGCTGTGACTAAGACACAACAGGAATGACCGAGACCAGCACCGTTGTGTGCACAACCTCCGAGGTGGATATCGACGTGGGATCGTCGGGCTCTCTCGTCCCGGGTGCCCGCGGCAAGATCGTCGACCCGACGACCGGCGAGGAGATCACCGAGTACAACAAACCCGGCGAGCTCTTCGTGCAGTCCCCCTCGGTCGTCCTGGGCTACCTCCACAACGAGCGGGCCAACGCCGAGACGTTTGTGTGGGACGAAGACGGCCGTTGGATCCGCACGGGCGACGAGGTTCTCGTGCGCAAGTCGGCGGCGGGCAACGAGCATCTCGTCATCGTCGACCGCATCAAGGAGCTCATCAAGGTCAAGGGCCACCAGGTGGCGCCGGCCGAGCTCGAGGCGCATCTTCTCACCCACCCGGCCGTGTCGGACACAGCCGTCATTCAAGTGCCGGACGACCGCGCCGGCGAAGTGCCCAAGGCCTACGTCGTCCGCGCCGCCGGGTACGAGAGCAAGCCCGAGGCCGAGGTCGCGGCCGACATCAGCAAGTATGTCGAGGAGCACAAGGCGCGGCACAAGTGGCTCAAGGGCGGCGTGGAGTTTGTCGACATCATCCCCAAGAGCCCCAGCGGCAAGATCCTCCGTCGTCTCCTGCGCGACCGCGAGAAGGAGGCCAGGAGGGCCAAGGGGGCCAAGCTATGAGCACAAGACGTACCCGAGGGTTTGTTGGCCAATATTTTTGATGTTTGTGTGTGTGTGTGTGTGTGTGTACAACTTCGGCTGGCGTGTTTAGATGGGCGGCGTGATGGATACGACAGGCTGCTAGCATTAGACGATCGAGTTCGGGCGCATGTACGACGTATGCCACGCATCGCTCATATTTAGCGATTCTATTTTGTGGATTGTGCTGCTTCTCCGGTTCAGACGGACGATTGCGAAACCAATGACGTCTGAGCCCATGTGCACTCATCTTCGAGTCGACCAACGTCGACAAAGCTTACGCCGAGTAGCAGGGTGTCCCAAATGTTCCTGGTCTTTGCTACAAAAAAAAAAACCAAAAAAAAAACCCCCCCCAGAAAAAACCCCAAAAACAAACCTTGGGTGTGCAATCATTTTGGTTCTACCCAGAGCCTAGAACCTAACCTTCCAAAGCCGGACTGCATCAGAACCGCAAAAAGAACCAATCACAACAACCCCGTGCCTGCACACCAGGGATCCTCGTTTGCCGGTACCTCAATGCTTAGTCGCTCTTAGCATTTCCGGAGCCCGTGAGGATCCAAAACACCAAGCCCGCCCGATGATGCCACGGAGAAATCCATCGAGCAAGGGACCTCGCTCGTCTCTTATTGAAACAAGGGCAGTTTCTGTGGGTATGTTCTTTTGGGATGGCTATTTTGGAATTTCTCAAAGGAAGCAGTGTGATTGTCGTGACAACCCAAAGCGCTGCCATTCGTAGGCTGGAGAGGGACTGGGGACAGAGCCCGAGCGGGGGCGGCGGATGCCGGCTGTGCATGACAGAGGGCACCCCGGGCGCGTCCAGGGGAGTCGGTTTCGACAAACCTCAAACGTCTGCGACACCTTCTTTCGCGTGGATCCTGGTGCTCCCGTGTCCCGAGTTGGGAGAGACGCGCCAAGCGAAACACTCGTCGAGCCTCTCACACACAACTTCTTCGCCCAAGGGCCAAGGAGGATGTTGTCTGCACCCTCACAGCGGCTCAGTCCGTGTTCGCTGCTGCCCATTCGAACCAGTTAAGCGTCTCCGCAGAGAGCAAAACGTTCGTTCCCCTTCTTGACTTGACTTGTTCCTCGGGAGCCTTCTGACCGTTGCATTCGGCCTCGTCAACCCAGCCGGAGGACGATCAGACCCAGACTGACTTATCCCAAGTCTCCTACACAACCGAGTCCAGGCGAAACGGAGACAAGACAAGTTTATCCGCCATCGTCCTCCCCTGTTCTCTCTCGTCCCTTGGTTCGAGATGGTTCGCTTCCCAGTTGGCCCGCATGGCTGGCCGTTTTCTCCCCTGCGGCCCTGCCATACCCCTCTTCTCCCTCAGCCTGAAGACAGCAGCGGCTGGTCATGTGCCGTGAAGCAAGGCCGGTTCTTTGCAAAACTATCTGTTGTTCCATATCGGATGGACGGGGGGAGAGCGAGCCCATGGCTACGAGATGGCGGATGCCCATTCGTTTGCTCGTTTTTTTATTTTAAAAGATAAACCTAACCTGCCATTCTCCCCTCCCCTCGATCCCTTTTCTGGTTTCCCTTTCCTTTTTGATTCTTGAGTTCCCCGGGTTTTTGGCATTACCAAGAAATACCAAGGATCTGATCTTCGTGCGCCGCAAGCTTGGCTGCCAATCACTTCCTGGCTTCCCCTTTTGCCTCCCTCTATAATATTCTTGTTTTTAATACAGTCTCTTTCTTCTCCCCCCGTTGACAGGATGTTGACCGTCCGCTCTCTCTTGGCCGCCCTCGTAGTCGTCCTCAGCCTGCTGAGCGTCGTCCACGGCGCGCCGCAGAATAGGAAAGGAAAGGGGAACAACAGAGGCGGCGGTGGCGGCGGTGGCGGCGGTGGCGGCGGCGGCGGCGGTAATGGAAACGGTCGCGGCAACAGGCAGACCTCGCAGCAGAAGGTTGCGCAAATACCTCAAGGGATCTCGCAGGCGAAAGACGGGTCCACGATTCTCGACATGACGGCGAACGTCAAGTAAGACTCACATGCTCGAAACGAAACCTACCCCTTCCTCCTGTTGTTCTTAGAGAGGGAAACAACGCCGGCTGACACGAAACCCCACAGTGGCCTCGACCTCCGGTTCAAGATTAGCGGCCCAGCCGACCAGTTCACCGCGGCAAGCGGCGTCCCTGGCGCCGCCGCCGAGCCCGGGACCCAGGGCACCATCGGCCTCAATGTCCTCCTCCACGGCGATGGCGGCGATTCCTTCGTGGACATGCCCAACCAGGGCGTACTGGACAACCTCGCCGGCGTCGTCGTCCTCGCGCCGAACCCGAATCTCTTCTGGGGAGGCGGCCAAGGACTTCGGCGAACCGACGGCGTCGCCCACTCCCAGGCTGTCAACGACCTCATCCAGGAGACCCTCCCACAGATGATGGCTTTCAACAAGTCCGACGTCTTCTTCACCGGCGTCTCGGGCGGCTCCCTGACGCTCTCGGGCTTCTTCATGCCCGCCCACATGCAGAATTATGCCGGCAACGGCGTGCTTCTCAACTGCGGCGCCCTCGCGCCCCAGGTCCGCGTCCAGGATCCCCAGGCCTTCGCTAACACCCGCATCCACTTCCAGAGCACCCTCCAGGAACTCTCGAACCTGCAGGGGGCTATCCCGGCCTCCATCAAGGCCTACGAGAAAATCGCCAAGGACGCCGGCCTGAGCACCGACCAGATCAACGCCAAGCAGACGGTCAACAACTCGCCCAACGGCGGCCACTGCGCTTTTGACGAGAGAGGTTTCACGTCGGGCATCCGGCTGGTCGCCAAAAACTACGCTGCCATCATGCAAGGCGGCAACGGCGAGGTCCAGGGCATCGGGAACGTCTTGACGGGCGTCTCTGGCAACGAGAACTTGCAGTTTACGGGCTCGAGCCGGGCGAGGCGCGGCGTGGCTGGCTGAGATACTGAGGTGCTGGATAGTTTTCTTGGAAAGAACGTGATTTTATACCAACGCCGAGAGGCCAATCAAAAAAACAAAACAAAAAAAAAGAATGAGATTCAACGATATGTGCTGTCTCGGCGCTACTATGTATGATCTGCCTTGCAAGTAAATGAATGGATGGGAATTAGAATCGCCGTGAAAAAAGACAACACGAAAGAGGGCGACGTCGACTTTTTTATCGGCCTCTCCCCGTCACCCCTTCCACATGCCCGTCTTCCGGGACGGGCATCTCTTGAGCGGCAATCTCGTTGGTCATCATCTCGGGCGTGGGTTTCGGATACGACCCCTCGAGCTCCGTCGCGGGCTGCCGCGGGACACAGTCTGAATGGAGCTGCGCCTTGATGAACTCCTCCTTCCCGTCGTCGTTTTTACCGGCCGCCGAGCGATCTAGCCCTCGCCTCCTGCGCCGTCGGAGGAACCACAGCCCGGCGAGCACGAGCAGGATTGCCGTCAAGACGCCGATCACGGGCCCGGCTATCCACGCATTGCTCGTCTCCGGGGAGGGCTCTCGCGCACCGGTCGCCGATGTGGCCCTGGGCTCCGTCTCGTTCGGTTTCGTCTCGCTCGGTATCGGAGTCTGCCACGACAACGAGTTATGCAGTTCGGTGGTGGCTTCTGCCTTCAGCTCCGTCACCGTCCTCGTATGCAGCACGCCCGAACGAACCTTCCCGTCAATGGCAGTTATGTCGGCGAACTGGACGACCGTCCTGATCGTCAGGAGGGTGGATGGATAGCTAGGTTGTGCCGTCTGCAGCGCACAGTAATCCAGGATCTGCCGGAATTTCGGTTCAAGATACGCGTTGGTGGCATCGCTTGTAGGATCCGAGTTTGCCTCGAAGCAGGAAACACACTCTCGGTAGATCTGCGAAAAGTGCGAATCTCTATCGCATATTGAAGGAGTCTTGCCTACGCTTTGAACTTCTAGGTATGCATTGTCTATACGATAACCCTGGTCAGACTTTTTCTCCGGAGCAGAAGGGGTGTTCTCAAGCCATAGAAGTACGCACTGCAGACGTCGAAACAGGCAGCTGGTACGCTATTTTCGATCGATTGAGACTGGGTTGCCGGTATCGATGCAGTCATCGTAGTTGCATCCGCCATGGCCGTCCTGCTTCTGGAATCGATGGCCTTGGGAGCGTTCTTTTCGCGACGGAGTAGTCAAAGGTCCCACCTCCGGAACCAGAGAAGAATATTCTGAAGCAGTGCTTCAACGGAGGCTCGGCAGCCATGAGGAAGAGGGTGGGCATGTCCATTTTACTTGAGTATGGCCTGCTTGCAAGAGGGGGATGCCCAGCAAGCTCTTATCGTCTTGGCGCGGGTGTTCGCTAACGCCACTGGACCCAGCAGATACTGCAACCACCATGTCTGTTCTGGTAGCAGCAACTGCTAGATGATAGGTTTCGACTGAAAGCTGCATATGCGGTGGCACACGAGATCACCGTCTGACTGGGTGGCATTCATGGGTGACTGTCAGCACAGCCGGATTCAAACCAAGCTCGATGCGGCCGTGATGAAGTCCGATACCCTGACTTGGGTTCTGAGGAAAGAATCCCTAGAAAGGGTGGACGAGTATTGAGAAGCTGGGTTGCGAACTAGAATCCCTGATATAATGAGATGTGCTACGAAAGGGTGCAGCCTGATGTACACAGGAGCTTCATGGTATACATATGCCACGGCAAGATGTCACGAATTAGCCTCCTCCATCATACGGATTTGTGTCAAGGTCCGAATATTGATGACCCGGGTTCAGTTCATCAAGATCTTGGTCTTTATTTCTTTTCCATACTGGGCCCAAGTTCTGTTTTGGACTTGATGGACTCTTTCCCTAACAATCTCTTGCCAGTGACCCTCGAGAGCATCATGTTTGGACGAAGGAAAAAGAACTAGGAAGCAGAAAGATGAGATTGCAGCAGCCCTCCATGTCATTTTGGACTGATATGGTGAAGAAACCTTCAACAAAACCCGCCATTCTCCTCATCTTCATTATGTTCCCCAACCTCTATTATGTGGTCAGGAATCATGAAGTTGTGCCGGACCCAGTCTAGCAGATTGGTTTCTACCGCATTTTGTTATTCATAATTGCAGAGTTGACAGTGATCGTTAGTTTACCATTAGCATTGCATGCTTGAAAAGAAACAGTGTATGTAACCTTGAGGTAACAGAGAGATCCCGAGTGAGGCATCAGAAGGGCTTTTGGGAGCACAGAGAGGAATAACAAATACAGCTGAGGGGTCAGCACACCAAAAGAAACATACCATGTCTCTGAACATGCTTTCTGTCAATTCCGTAATCTAGTCCACTCCTGTCTTCTGGCCCATATCTCAGTGGCCCACCCTTCTGGACAAAGTGACATGATGCCTTCTACTGTCAAAGTTTGTCCAATTCCACAACATAATCCCTCATTCCTTGCCATATGATTCAGCCAATGTAATGCAGCTGACCATTCCGACGGCAGTGATCATATACCCTTGTCGTCCATTCAGCCTCCAGCAGGCTTCTGCCAGTGCTAGGTTTCTTCGTCATCCCTTCATGCATCAGTACCATTTCCCCAACTCTGGCGCGTGTCAGCATGACACAGAGTCTCTTCGGGTCGTTCAGAAACCCAGCACTCTTTGTTCGAACCGTATCGACAAACACGAAGTCGGCCTCATGACCTTGGGCCGAGTCGACCGTACGAACTTCCATGGCTTTGAATTTCAATTCGACCTCGAGTCTCGCTTGGAACTCGGATGGAAGGACTTTGATAAACCGCTGGTACCGCAATAGAGCTGCCTTGTAAGGCGTTATGATTAGAATCCGACCCGGTTTGTCGGGCTGATCGACGCGCTGGAAGTTCGAATCCTGGAGTAACTCGTAACATCGCTTTTGGATGAAGGCCTCATGAACTGGGTTATAGAAACTGGACTTTTCCCTGACTTCCATTGAACCTCGGTGACTTAAAAGGACCCTTGGTACGGTGCATTCCTTGCCACCTGTGACCTTCGCTAGCCATCGTTGGAGGTGGCAAAGTGTGTCAGGGAATCTCTCAGTCTCGGGTATACCGGACAGCAACAACCCATCGTAAAACAGCTCCGATGCTAGCTCTTGGAGGTTACCATACATTCCTGAATACAGTCAGCAGCTGTGAGGTCAATAGGGCAACCTGGGTGACTGTACTCACGATGACTGATGAGAAGTTTGCTGCGCAAAGCGCCAGCGAGATCTGCTCTCTCCATCGTGCTTATCGTCAGCTGCTTGGCGTATACGTTCTCTTGGACTCCTTTGGCTGAACCATTGGCGCATTCAACGAAGGGTCGAGTCTGCCGAGTGTCGCCAGTGAGGATGAACGCATGTGGCGAATAGAGAGCAATGGGTATCATGGCCGTGAGCTCTCGGGCGTGCGCAGCTTCATCCAGAAAGACGATATCGGGGCGGAACATTTTGCTGAGATAGCCGGCCGCACCAACTGGAGTGGTAGCGATGAAGTCGGCTTCTCTGATCACAGAGAAGTAAAGTTTCGCGACACAGGCTCTCAACTCTCTCGCCGTCCGTTTTGTCTTGGTAGCGCCCTGTCCCAACCTATCCAGTATCGTTGTCAGAGCCTTGTGTTTGGTCTTGTCAGCCTCGTATCTGTCCCAAGCCACCTCATCCAATGTCGGCGCTCGCTTTTCGTCACGAAGAACTCTCTGTAAGCCACTAAAAAGGCGAGCTTGCTTGAGAAATCCTGCAGTAAAATCCGGCGTGGCATCTTCTTCCGTAGCTTGCGGTTGTGGGTGGAGTTTTGCGCTGTTCTTCATTTCGCGAGCGCAACCACGAACCCGAATGACCGACTTGTTGATGCCGGCGTCTTTCAATAAGTGATGTACCCTACTGGCAGCATCGTCGCACGGATAGTTCACGTCCAGCAGGTAGAGAATCTTGACTGGCTGGCGCTTTTGTTTTCCATCTCCCCGAGGCTTTATGACAGGCTGGGACATCGCCATTGCAGCGATGAACGTATTCAATGCCGTCTTTCCAGCCCCCGGGCAGCCAAGAATCAGGGCAAGACCAGCTGGGATCTGTCGAAGCTGTTCGTAAACGTTTTTGTGATCGTGATCCAGTCGATTATAAATTGCCCGTAAGAAGGCGTTCGGGTGCTTGTTTGGCTGGTCCATGTGCGGCAGCTTTTCGAAAAGGTCGATTCTGAAAGTGGGTTGTTTTCGGAAGTCCAGCAGGTACTCAAAGGTTCCAATAGTTGCTTCCGGCAGCACGTTCGACTCCTTCTTTGGCTCCGTCAAGATAGACAACGCCAACAGTTCAGATTCGTATGTCACTGTGTTTGGTTGGACTTGGAGTTTGCAGACGACTGCATTGCGCAAGGTCAACGGGGTGGGTGAGTGACTGACGTCGATAGGCTGGGCAATCTCGATCGAAGCCAGCGGATGGAACCGCTCTTTGGTGACAGGATGGGCGAAGTACTCCGTAGTCACAGTGAAGACCGCATGAGAGGAGTATGGGTGTCTGTCGGGCATGTCGTCGTATGGATTCGGGACTCGCTCAGCTGCGAGCATGCCTTGGTTGTAGGGAACGCCGTCAAACTCGAAGTCCTGTAGGAAGGCAATTTTGCATGTGTCTCCCTCGGCAGGGAAAAATCGCTCTGGCGTGCTTGGAAGCTCGACCAGAACGATCCATTGCTTTTGAAGATCAGAAGAGATGAGCGAATATGGACCCGGGATAGGTGCGACAACCCAGGCGTATCTTGTGCGGGTCGTGTTGTTGAATTGATCCATCGCGAAAGCTTCATTGATCATCTCGACTTTTGTGCCATGGCCATGAACGCGCGCAAATTCTTGCTTGCTCTGAAACGAATGGACCATCCGAAAACCGCACCCCCGATCAGACAACTGCTGGATAGGTATGTTAAATTGAGTGTATCAGCAACAGACAGATAGAAACAACCTTACAGACTGCTTTAGAGAAGGGAGTCTGCGCTTGTCTTCGTCAATCCCCGTGTTCTCCTCTGCCACAATGTTGGATGACAGAACGCATGGGACGGGATGGCTAGTGTTCATGGTTGGGCTTTCGTCGATAGGCCCGTAGCCCGTATTCCAGCCGGAAAGAAGCATCTGTTCATGTATTTTCAGCACTGCACATAGCGACAACGACAACAAAAAGGTATTACCTTGCTTATATGACTGCCTTCGAGAGTTACAGCTGTTCCTGCTGCTAGAACCGTCGATGTGTAATTGGTAGAGCGGAGCGGGCAACTTGTAAGGTGAAAAGACAGCCTCGACAGAAATTACGGTAGCTGATCCGAGTGCGTTGTGAAAATAGTGAATGAGGAGAGGCAGACGGACGGAAGATTGTGTGTGAACAAGGGTTCGTTCGGGCAAGAGGGGGAAAATCGGTATCAGAGAAGAGCCTGAGACCGAAGAAGGAAGGTGCAGAAAGGTGACGCAACTGCCTCTTTTACCTTGAGATTACGACTCAGCACCTAGGTAGGTCCAAGTTACCTAATGTTCCACCTTCTTTCCTTCCAGAAAACAGACGGTCAGGTTGTAAACCAATATTGCAAGAGTGAAGAGTTACTCTGGTGTTTCGTGATAAGAAGGGGAAGGGGAAAGGAAGAAAATGAGAAAGCCTTGGTCCTGGTGCTTCCGACAAGCAATTTGTGAGTGATGATTGTCAAGCAACTGGCGGAAGATAGAAAAAGAGAAGGGAAACGGGCAATGGGGCGCAGGAAGAAGAGGTTGTCAGGTAGAGAGGCCTTATGCTTCTGAATGTGGCATTTGTTTTGTTTTCGGCAGTTTCGCTTTCCAGGGTCCACGAACTGGCCGAATCGCTGAGGCATGCTTTGTTGAAAATTCGAAGCAGTTGCTTGCCTTTTATACCAGAAAGCTCCAGGCAGATTTTCCGGAGTGGTTGAGACAGGAGTGTTTTTCAAAGTAATAAAAGAAGGCAGGAGCAGAAAGAGGAAAGAGCGACTCATCAACACACCTGATGGAGAAATGATTATACCCGAGGAAGAAAACTGTCTCTGCTTCCTCAGTAATGGTATCGCCAAAACCCGAACCCATGCAGGTAATAGGAACCGCACAAGAAAAAGCTCCAGACACCTAAGATGATAGCATGGGTATTCATCAGTCTCAGGACGACACGCCCAAACGCCCAATACGCCAATGTGTTACAGAAATGATGTATGCCTTTAGAACGATCACATCTTCGCTGAACGGCCTTCTATTTACACGGAGTTCCAGCCGATATACTCGACGGGCAATGTGACGATCAATAGGACAGACAGCGACGGTGATGGAAACGCTGGCAAGAAGAAGAACAGAGGCTACAGACGGTTCAAGACATGACAATGCTTCATGTTCTACAGGAAACCCGCACCTTTTTTAGAAGCCCCCTCAATGTTTTCGGGATAGCCTTGTGCGCCAGGACAGGGCCAGTCGGCTCATCGCTGTCTCGAGCCATCACACCGTTGCCGTTTGTCGTTGTTTAGACTTTCGAGAACATCGACAAGGTAGAGTGGGGTTTCCCGAGGTTGCCAGTTTCGACATCAGTTCCATGCCTCGGCGAAGCAAAGCCTGCTTGAATCGTTGGGATCGACTTTGAAATCCAGAGCAAGGGGAAGATAGGGATGGAAAGACTGCGAGATGCACAGAAACCGAATGCCAAGCATTACTACCAGATGTCGAACACCCTTGCTATACAATATGTCGTTGGTTATGTTCACGTGTTGATGCGTCGTCCATTCTATCGTCGGCCAAAGCCTACCGCTGGGCTGGGTCTTGTGGCTACCTATTTTAGCGAGACCTTGTCGCAGACTAAGAACCAATTGGAACAGGCAGGGTCCGCCAAGACAGGGGTATAGCAGCCACCTCACTGCATCAGTCCAGGAGCAAGTCCCTGGAAGCCTTGCAGTGATTCCCCGCCAGGTGTGCAAGTTCCAGTTTCGAACCAGGATGACGCTGTCACTGTCGTAAACTGTGCGCCCGGACGCGGCTTGTCAGCTCGGGTCTACTTTGAGCAAGCCTGGAAGCAGTGCAATTGAGAATATGCATCTGGTGCCGGCCTCTAATAGGTGGTTTTGAAAGGGGCAGGGCATAAAATAGAGGGATGGAAATGGAGAGGGGGCGAGAGAGCGAGATAAGGTGAAACCTGGCAGTGCTAGGAGCCGATGTTTAACGTGAGCGATTTGTGTGCGGACTGTGGACTGCGGATTGTCATGTCGGCATGTCGGTTTGACGGATTGAGATCATCTCCGCTGGCGTCCCTTGCCGACCTGAAGGTTCCTAACGGTGATGGAGATCTACCCCACCGACCAAGGGTTTCTTGAATTTTCCCATTCAACAGCGGCGTCTGGGACCCAGTAAAAGGATGTGTTATACTGTTTCTCCTCGCGGAAATAGGGAATCAGGGCGGTGGGCGGGCGGCACGGATACGGACCACTCAAACAGGAAATGCAGCGGGCCCAACTCTTCTTCACTTTCCAGGGGTCGTGGGGAGAGACCATGTGGCGGGGCAGTGAGGCAGTCCGAGGACGCGATTGGCCGAGACTCGCCATTCCGGCGTAATCATGGAGCGTCAGGTCGATAGCGAGATACCTGGCACGTGGCTAGCCTTTGCCCTCCTTTGCTGGCATCTTCGCAGCCTTCACTGGCGGCCCGCTGCGTTCCGGTCGTGTGAGCCACAGGGACGCCAATGTACTCCCCTAATCTGCAGGCGAACGTGGAGGCGGGAGGCAACCCAGTCCAACCTTTGATCCACTCCAACTTCCCCGGTACAACACTCGCCCGCCTGCTGAGCGCACCGGTCTGGTGAGGCTGGATCCAACTGCACTTCACCCGCTGCTTCCTCTCTCGTGGGCTCGCCATCACGGCGACCGCTTATCCACCCACGCCCAACATCTCAATAGGGCCCTCCCCGATATATCGTAGCCCGCAGACGAGGCAGCGCCCTTTGCTCGTCTTCCCGTTTCGCACCGCCAGCGTCGTCTTCATCCGAGTGTCTTAGGTCTTTTGGGCGGTTCATGTGGTACAGCGAGTGCTGACGCGCGGTGCCGAGAATGGCCCCTCCCGCAGCCTCGTCTGAGGGGATTACTACCCAATCAGACATTGGCGACACGGACGAAAGTCCATCATCCTTCTTAGACCCTTCGACTGACATGGGCCGACTGGAGCCAAGACAGGAGATGGCGTTCCTCTCCAACCGCGCGACACTAGAGCCCCGTTCGGCGGCATTATCTAGAGGGGCTATCGCTGGTGTCGTTGTTGGGGTCATTGTTGCTGTCTTTCTCGCTGTAGTTTGCGCCTATCCCTTCATTATCCGGCGGAGACGAGCTAGGAAACATGGATTGTCCCAACGTCTTGACATCGAGACGGCCTTCGTCTCCGGACCGATGGGCTCTCTGGGACAGGCGCCGGCACCCGGACCTGAGGCCCATAGTCGTCTGTCATCGAAAGATTCGTTAGGCCATAAGACCGACACCTTGCGAGGTACGGAAAGACAATCTACCAGGGATACGACCCTATCGTCTTACAACGGCGTCGACCGCCCTCCGAGCGATGGGTTGGCAAACCTTCACCAGCGCGGCTTCACCGACGACAGCACCCAACCGAGTGTGACGACAAGACGCGGTACCGCCGAGTATTCCTTTGGACGCGCCCCTACTTGGAAGAGCGAGGCATCTTATCCATGGACGCCGGCCAACCTTGAGCTGGTTGCCACTCGGGCTGACGGAATGGACTATGCCGATGCCAATCATGGCCACAGCGCAACCTACTACAGCCAGACCATTCCTTCCGAGGCCTTTGGCATGGTCACACCTCCCACCGATGAACGTCTGACCGGAGCGCCGCCTCCAGCGCGGTCCAGTTCGCAGGGAAGCTCATTGAAGCTGAACCTGACGAACCTGATGCGCCGCATGAGCACCAAGGATTCCCCTTCTACCCGCCCGAAGGGTCAGTCAATACAGCCATCGCAGCCCTCGCAGCCCGTTGTGAGCGAAACACTGTCGGAGTCTCCTATCGAAGTCAGTGGCGCGTCGTTCCGTGGGCCAGTTTCCGCGGCCGTGTCAGCTCGGCAACTAGCCTCGCCTATCCACCTACCTGTTAGTCCAATGTCGGAGCCGGGTGAAGTTGATCACACCCAAGAGCTTGAGCAAAAAAGAAGCGCCAAACACCTTGAATCGCCTCCCATCTTGCCCCCCATTGTAGCCGCACCGGGAACCGTGAACCCCATGGATATAATGGCACCGTCAAACCCGACAGAGCATTATTGGCATACCAATCAACAACTATATCAGATGGCCAATTCGCCACCCAGACCGACCGCTATCGTTACCAAGCCGGCCCCAGAAACGCCGCAGCCGTCGCAAGCTCCTACGCCCCAATCTCCTCCAGAGCAGTTTTTTGAGCAGCAGCAGCAGCAGCAGCAGCATCCATTCCAGTCAGAGAAGCATCAGGAGTCGATTGAGTTACCAGGATTGTACGAGAACCCACACGCCCAAATGAACGGGTGGAACAGCGTAAATACTATTGCTTATGATCATCGGATGGACGACGCTGCTCGCCCCGTTGACACTACCCACCTTATGCCTGGTCACAACCAACACAACCAACACTATCTAGACGGGGAGATGACGGATCCGTCCGAACACTCGCCGCCGATGCTGGGTCACGCCAGTTCCGGACCATCAAATCAGAGTACTCCAAACACACAAATCGACAGCAGCCCGTCTCCAAGGTCAGAAGGCAGCTCAGACATTCGTAACAGCACATCGCCTTACCCGGGACTGCAACCTTCCCCTCGAACGTTCATCTGCGACGAATGCGGCAGATTCTTCGACCAAGTTCATAAGCTGAAGTAGGTTGAGCTCCAACGCTAGGTTATTTTTAAAGTCTAACAGCCATAGTCACCATAAGCGATACCATGAAAGACCTCATGAGTGCAGTCATTCAAATTGCGGTAAGAGGTTTGGTACAAAAACGCACCTGGATCGCCATATAAACGACAAACACAGGAAGACGAAGAAGTTCCACTGCACTGTCAACACCTGCCCCTATTCCAAAGCCGGGGGCAAGTCCTTCCCGCGAAAGGACAACTGGCGACGCCACATGATGAACATACATCAGGTTACGCCAGTGTGTGACCCGGAACCCGACATTGTAGATGAAGTGATGGGAGGAACGTGAGATGTGGACCCAAGCTGTCCGCAACAACCGCGCAACAAGCTCAATGGGAAATACGACGAGATGCTTTTCAATGAAGCGGCGGGGCCAACGGGCCAGGAAACCGGAAGGTGCTTGGGAAGTGGTCTGTTAAGAATGACAGACTAGTGACTTGCAAGCCATCTCCGCCAGAGCTCGTCGGCGAACAAGAAGCAGGAGAACGACGCGAGATTCAGGAGAGGTGAGGGAGAAGGGCAATCGGTGTCCACAAAAGCGAAGTTCAGGGGCATCATTCTTTTTTGCCACCAGCAATTGTGCTACATACAGCATGTTTGCCTCCAGGGACGGGGAATTCGGAGGTAATACGGAGACATTCGTTCTTTTTATATCTTAGGAAGCGGCCATGACAGCAAAGCGGCGTTCGGGGGCCCGCGGACTGGCCAGGGTTAACACTGTAGACCAAGGCAAAAAAGCATCACGAGGGGGCGTAGGCATGGAATTTAACTCAAGTCTTGAATTAAGGCCCGTACGAGCTTCTTCTGTTGTTCAGCTGTGAGACCATGCTCGTCGGTCTCCTGGATGGCCCTTCCCACCGCAATGATGATTTTGACGCTCTCGCTGTTGACCCAGATCTTGCCGTTCCGGCCCACGGCTGTCTCGAATGCCGCACCCGTGGCACCAAGCTCCTCTAACACGACGAGATCTGTTGTCTTGGGCTTGAGCAAGCGGCGCGCCATGCCGAGAGATATGTCGAAGAGCATGCCGCCAACCAGGGGACCCAGGCCGTCGGCCTTTCCGGTGGACTGATAGACGCACTCGAGCTCGGGGTCCATGTGCTTGTTCGCGAGCGTTACGCGGGCGTAAACGAGGGCGCCGGAGGCCAGCTGGGGGCGAGACTTCTTCGTTGCCATTTCGAAGGCGAGTTGGGGCAGGATCGCAGGTGTCGAGTAATCAGCCAGAAGGACGTAGTAGAGCTCGGCTGCTGTGCGCTGGATGGTACCAATGACGAGGTCGCCAGCGACGGGGATGTACTGTTTTCTTCATTAGCGAATGCGGAGCAAGGTTGGGCTATCCGATGGATCTTCTGGCTTACCCGTCCACTCGTTTGCTCAACCCATATCGAGTTCTTCTTGCGGTCGGAGACCAGCTTGCCGGCGATGGTGGGCACTATTTGTCTGGGAGGAACATGTCGAAGGCCGGGACCGAGTCGCAGAGGAAGTTTCTGATGTGACGGAATCAGGGACGAGTCGATCTCGTCGCCGGGGAGTACGAAAGGGCCGGCGGTAGACATAGTGGAAGTTTTGTGCGTGGACGATGTGATGTCGAATTGAAATCGTCCGGATCAGGTCGAATCTCTTACTGTTTTCTCGCCTTCTGCGCGCCCGCTTGTTTAATAATTTAGTTACTTCAGTCAGCCTTGCAGCAAGAAGCTGAGAGCTTTGGCGGGGCATCCACATTGGTCTGGCGAATTGGATTTGATTGGGACACGGCCCGGGGTGTGTGAAGAGCGTCCCACTGGGCTTTAGAGCAACTAGGAATTTTTTTCCCTTGACCAAAATTTTGGCACGGTTTGAACCCCCACCATCAACCACCACCGTTGAAAACACACCTCCCTCCCAAGATCTTTACAGGAGCCCCCCAAAATCAAGCATAAAGCCAAAAGCTCGTAGTTTCTCTCGCCCCTCCTTCCGAACGGACATTCGGACGCATTGTTTTCCATAACCTTTCTTTGCGACCTTTAGACATGGCTGCGAACGGTGACTCGCGGCCCACGCCGGGCGACCGCACCGTCATTGGTATCACCTTTGGCAACTCCAACAGCTCCATCGCCTACACCGTGGACGAGAAGGCCGAGGTTATCGCCAACGAGGACGGAGGTGAGCTTCTCCATTGGATGTTATACAGGGTGGCGTAGTAGAATGCAGCGCTGACGATATACGGATTCTTGCCAGACCGTCAAATTCCCACCATCCTCTCCTACGTTGATGGAGACGAGTACTATGGCGCCCAGGCCAAGAGCTTCCTCATCCGGAATCCCAGCAACACGATCGCATACTTCAAGGAATTTCTTGGTCAGGAGTACGATTCCTCCCCTCCCCAAAACCGTCTAGTTTTTTTCCCCCCCCACCTAGCAGCATCTGACTGATACGCCCGGAATAGCTTCAAGTCCATCGACCCCACCTACAACCACGCCTCCGCTCACCCCCAGGATGTCAATGGCACCATCTCCTTCGCCGTGAAGGACAAGGAGGGCGCCGAGGAGCCCTCAAATGTCTCTGTCACAGAGGCCGCCACGCGCTACATCCGCCGCCTTGTCGGCTCCGCCTCCGACTACCTCGGCAAGAAGGTCACATCAGCCGTCATCACCGTTCCTACCAACTTCTCCGAGAAGCAGAAGGAAGCCCTCACCAAGGCCGCCAACGACGCCGGCCTGGAGGTGCTCCAGATCATCTCGGACCCCATCGCCGCCATCCTTGCCTACGACGCCCGCCCCGAGGCCAAGGTCGAGGACAAGATCGTTGTCGTCGCCGACCTGGGCGGCACTCGCTCCGACGTCGCCGTTATCGCCTCCCGCGGCGGCATGTACACCGTCCTCGCTACCGCCCACGACTACGAGTTCTCCGGAAGCCACCTCGACCAGGTCGTCATGGACCACTTCGCCAAGGAATTCATCAAGAAGCACACCACCGACCCCCGCGAAAACGCCCGCTCCTTGGCCAAGCTCAGGGCCGAGTCCGAGTCCACCAAGAAGGCTCTTTCCCTCGGCACCAACGCCAGCTTCAGCGTCGAGAGCTTGGCTGAGGGTATCGACTTCACCTCCACCATCAACCGGTTGCGCTACGAGACGATCGCCCGCAAGGTCTTTGACGGCTTCAACCGACTCGTCGAGGGTGTCGTCAAGAAGGCCGAGCTCGACGTTCTCGACATTGACGAGGTCATCCTCGCCGGCGGCACCGCCCACACCCCGCGCATCGCCGCCAACTTCGCCAACCTCTTCCCCGAGTCTACCAACGTCATCGCCCCGGCCACTCAGGCTTCCGCCATCAACCCCTCGGAGCTCCTCGCCCGCGGCGCCGCCCTCCAGGCCTCGCTGATCCAGGAATACGAGGCTGAGGATATCGACCAGAGCACGCACGCCGCCGTCACCGTCGTCAAGCACATCGCCAACGCCATCGGTGTCGTTGGCGCCAACGACGAGTTCGTCCCTGTCGTCCCTGCCGAGACGGCCGTCCCCGCCCGCCGCACCATCCACGTCGCCGGCCCCAAGGAGGGCGGCGACGTCCTCATCCGCATTGTCGAGGGCGGCGCCCACATCAAGGTTACTAAGCCCGAGCCCAAGGCCAAGCCCGAGGCCAACGGTGACGACTCCGATTCCGACTTTGACTCCGATGAGGAGGAGGAGACGCGCGAGAAGATCTGGAAGGTCGGCCCCACCCTTGCCGAGGCCGCTGTGCGCGGTGTCAGCAAGGGCGCCAAGGTCGAGGTGACCATCAACGTCGCCGCCGACTTGGGCGTTACGATAACGGCGAGAGAGGTCGGCGGCAAGGGCGGTGTTCGTGGCAACATCAAGGCCCCTTGAAGTGTTACTGTCAGTTGGGGATAAGCTGTTTTCACGACTTGTCAAAAAGAGCGCACGTCAAGCGATGGTCGGCCAGGCGCAAGAGTAGTAACTTGAGATGGGAGGAGGGGGGAAATGAAGGTTCTCTCCCCTTCTTTCTGACATGGACATGGATTTCAGGGAAGGGGAAAGGGAACGGTTCACAAGACATGGGAATGAACAGAAACTGGAACATAGAGCAAGAGTGAGGACGTTAAAAGCATTCAAGAAGTCGTATAGACATTGTGAGCTTCCTACGAGTCTTTTTCCTAGGATACGGGGTTTCCTGGATGTTTTTGGAGATTCGGGGCGTTTTCCCGAACCCGGGGTACGATGGCTGCGCAAATAAACCCACACACCGCTGCAATTAGCAAGGCAAACCAAGAAGAGAGACAAAAAAAAACCCAGTATAAAAAGTACAAGTTTCCACTAGTTGTGCGTACCAGCTGCGCATAAAGCAACAAAACACCCCAGCAATGCATCATCCATGGAAGGAGAAAAGGAAAGAAAGGGAGCATCATCGCCAATTGAAAAACGGACGCCTGCCCACCAACACCTCGCTATAACCTGAGCAATAGACCAAAACCTAGGTGATGGGAACCTTTGGTCCCCTCTACGTGTCTGTCATGTACCGCCTCCCTTCCACTTATGTGACAGCGCCCGGCAACCTCCAGGCGACGAGATCGTCCCGCACGTCGAATTCCTCGAGCTCCCTGTTCCGTGTTGACGCCCCACGTCCGCGATCGCTGCTCCCCATCGTCGGCGCCAGGCTTACAACGCTGCCGCTGCGGCTCCTCGAGCGTCCGTAGCTGCGGCCATTGGCGCCGCCTTCCCCCTCTCGGCCCCGGGGGCGGCTGTGGGATCCCCGACGGGCGACGTTGCTCGCTCCGGCAGTGCTGCTAGCGGTGTCGCCGCGGCCCGTGACGATGGTCGTCATGCTCCTCATGCTCTTATCGCTGGAGCCGCTGTTGTTGCGTGAGTGGTGGCGGTGACCGTTGTGAAGGCGGTGGAGGTGGAGATGGTCTTGTTGAGGCAGATCCTGTTGCTGCTGTTGCTGCTGCTGTGCCTGCTGCTGTCTCCGCTCCATCTTGCGGAAATCCGAAGGGCGGAGAGTGCCGCCCATGCCACCCTCGTCGGAGCTCAGGGAACCGCCGTTGTCCAGGTCAAAAGTTGCCGTCTTTTTGCCGGTCCGTCCCTGACGACCTGTCCGCCAGCCATCGCCACCGGAGAAGATGTCTTCGATGCATTGGTCGGCGGGGAGCTCGCCGGGTTGGCAGGACCAGGAAGCTGCGAGGGCGCGGCGGTACATGTCCTGGACCTCGGAGGCGTCGCGGGATTTGGCCATTGTCGGGAGTTCTGAGAGAGTTGTCAGCATGCTCGGGAAACATACGAGAATTGAATAATTCGAGGGGTCGCAAACGTACGCCCAGCGTCGTCTTGTTCAACCGATTCGCCTGCAACGATACCGGCAATCCCTCCAAAGACAGGCGCAGTCCTCAGCGGGGGGGCAGAATAATTCTTGTCGCCGTCAAGCTGGAGCATCAGGATGCCAATCTTCAGGGTGCTATTGATTTTGCTCTCCTGCATGAGGTAGCGCCTTACGATGCCGTCAACGACATCCGGCTCGTCCATGATCGGGGCCCTAGGCGATATAGGGCTCTGACTGGTGCCGCTGCTACGCTTGCGCGAGTGACCGCGATCAAAGCTCATGCTCTCGCGGGCGAGACCATCGCTCTCCTCGACATACTCGCTGAGGTTAAGCTTGACGATGCCGAGCGAGATCTTCTCTTCGCGCCCGCTGCCAGGGAACTCCTGCAGGACCTCGAACTCGATGGGACACTCGGTCAGGTTGTTGTTCTTGTCGATGCTGATCCGGATGTGGCTGACCATCTTGGAGTAGTTGTACTCAACCTTGTGGTTGGAGATGGGGCATTTCGGCGTCCGCCCCCGGTGCTCGGCGTGGATGGAGTGCGAGAGATGCCATTTTACTATTGATGTTCCGGATACCAGCGGGACGTTGTTCAAGTCGTAGATCTGGAGGCGGGGTTAGCAAACCCAAGTTCGAGCCTTAAAAACGGATGGATTTGTTGGGACGGGTTCGCACCTTTAGGTGTAGCTCAAACTTTGGCTGTGTCACAAAGTGTCAGCCCAAAAAACCTGCTCTCTGAGTGGCCGCCTTGTCGACGCCGCATATCCTCCACTCCGAGGAATTGAGTTTTCCACGACAGGACGGTGGACTTTTTGGGTTTACCTTTCTGTTTTTATTGACTGTGGGCAGGAACCCCCCGTTAGCCATGCTCTTGAGGGGACTCATGATGGGCGGGCGATTCGCTGGTGACAAAGAGAAGTGACGGAAACAGGAAGCGACGCAAAACGAGACGGGGACTTGAAAGCCCCGAGCCCCAGCAAGACGCGTTTTAAGGGAGAGACATGGGAATGAGGATGGTACTTTGAGGGCGATAGGTGAATGAGGTTGCGAAGGGGGAGCCGCTGGGTTGTCTCAGTAAGACCTCAGCCTCATATAAGGTCGAGGTGAGCGGACAGCAGCCCCAGTGGTAGCAAAGGATGTCAACCTGGGTGAATAATAAGGGTACCAAAAAGCCAGCGATGCCGTTGAGAACCGGCTCAACAACGATATAGGACGAATGACAGGAGCGGACGAATCGGAGAGGGGAGCAGATAGAGGCTTACTTAAGGAGGCCATGTCTCATGGAAGGGGCATGGCTGGTTGGGGCTCGCCGCGGGGAACAGGTCAATAATACCTGCCGCCTCCGGTGAGGTCCGCGCGCGCCGTCGGAGCAAAGATTGCGGCCTGGTTAACGTGGGCGCAGGCACGCACAATAGCCAACGACACGTCCGAGGAACTGCGTGTTTGTCCCGTCTGTCAGCCAGCGACGCTCGGTTTCGGAATGGTCGGATAATACGGTTACGGGGGGCTGACGAGGGGGTGCAGGCTGCAGCAGAACAGACTGCCTAGGCGGCTTTAAGATAACACGATGCCGGCACCGCTACCCTGAGTTTCCTCTAACGTGGGCGTCGAAGATAAAGGCTCGAGGTTGCATGCGATGTCAGCGACCAATTGTCGTCTACCGACCAGTCCGGTGCGTAGGTACGTCCGCACGTTCGTCCCCTTCGTTCGTCCGTGGGCGAAGACAGAGGCCGAGGCCGAGTGGCAGAGGGCGAGCTTGGATGGGAGGACAGGGGGTGGTCAGGAATTCGGGGTTCCAGTCCATCCACTGGCAGAATTACTCAGCAGACAAGGGGGTCGAAATATGTACAAGACAGGATCGCAGAAACGTTCAAAGGCGCGGACAGTAGGCTTGGCGACGATGGTGGGAGTCAAAATGTATATGGCTTCAACTGTGTAGAGAATGTCGTGTTCGCTTCTCGTTGAACTCTTTTTTTCGGATGATGAAGGAAGAGAGTTTGATCGAAGTCAGGGGAATACGTAACTCATCCGTTATGCTGGAAGCGTGCCGAGCCAGCGACAATGGCCCCCCCACAGCGTCCTGGGCGACAGCGGCAGCGGCATGTGCCTTGGCTGAAGTCAAATGAGCCACATTCGGGTACTGCGCCACACCAAGAAGTGCCAACCTGTTTGCATGTAATCAATTAGTCAGAGTACTTGGGACGAGAGACGAGAGGCGTTCAACGTGCTTTAACGTTCCTTGCTTCTGCCATGTCTCATTTTCTCATTCATACGCAGAATCATCTACAAAGCAAACCTGCCTTGACATCTCTCACTCCGTCAAGACACTGTCACCCTCTCTGCAAAGATTTTATTAATTTTTTTGGATATACAACTCTACCCCTAACTCCAAATAAGATGGCCGTTCTCATCCATTTATTACAAAGCTCTCATGAAATTTCGTTGAGGCCACTGTTCGTCGTTATGTTTGGTATCGGACCGAGGAGCATGACGCGCATTTAAAAACCCGTCGTCGCCGGTCTGGCTGTCAACCCTATGGTCCCAGCAAATACACATATGAGGTAACAAACTCTAGCTCTTGCAGATTGCCCCGCCCGAAAACGAAGAGCGAGGGCACTCCCGAGGTGAACCACAAAGCATGGCTCGGCGGTATGGCTCTGGCGCGGTTGCATGTAGCTAGCTTCAGGCTCGTAGGCTCCGCACCATACTTATCGCAGGCGTTGAAGCCACATCCTCACAGTGTTTGGGTCCTAAGGACTACGGCTAATGGAGGTGGGCTCGATGTTTGTCGCAAGCAAAAGACACGGGCCAACAGGCTCCTGTCCAAATCCATCCGCAAGAGGTCTGGCCCCCAAGATCTAGACAGGCAGGGTCAGGCCGGACTCGGATTATTCAGGCACACAGAGAGTACGCGCCAGTGAGGCTGCCCTGAAGCCCAGGTTGTCGCCCTGCTTTCCAACGCCCCAGAGAATCCGGATCAGGCCCAATGTGCGTCAAGACGAACGCATCCCATTCATTCCTATTGTCTCTCGTGTGTGGGTTGCGAAATCGAAGCCAAGTGAGACACGAGAGACCGCACGCTCGATGCGCTGCATGGCGGTCCAGGACAGACAGACCACTTTCGCGACCACTACGCGCGCGCCGGGGCCGGCCAGACAAACCAGACGAAAAGGACCATTCCAGACCCTTCGTTGAGACTCCCGAAACCTCGATAGGGACCGAAAGTCAAGAAAGGCGTTGTCGACATCCGGATGGGGACCGTTCGATGAGGGTCACGCCCCATAATCCCGGGGCGCACCATCCGTGCTGCTGCTGCCCCTTTCGAGTGGTGGTCCCTTGCGTGTGTGACGCAGTGCCCGACTCCACAGCTCAGCGATGCCCAGGCCCGAGATTGCTAAGAAATTCCCCGAGCCGCGTACTTACGTCATACCCTCCAGCCGCAAACGAGCTATGTCATACTCTTGTGCTCGTCGGAACCTGTTTAGGAGGAAGGAGGAAATGAGACAGCCACGCACAAAACAAAGCAGCCACCACGTTTTCGCCGGGTTCCAAGCTCCAGTCAGAGGGGCTAGCTGGCGCGGTACATACAGCCCGAGAAGCACCATGACCTGCCCTCTCCAATCATTGACGGAGCTTATGTGCTTGAACCCAATAGGGCCGCCAGAGATGTGCAATCACAACGTCGAGACACAGAAAATATCGTTCGTGCACTCAAACGTAAGGGGGGGCCACCCAAAACGGGCCTCTTTCACGCCTTATTCCATCGCTCACTTGGGGATGGTCCGGCTCCATCGAGCTTCTCAGGAAACGTCTGGTGATGGAAAATAGAGAGACACTCGACTCCGCCCAATAACGCGCGTGGTGCCGGGGGGTTGGCGGTACTGCGATACGTAGCCAGGTCACACCCTTATCTCTCAATTCTTCCCCGTCTTTTATCATTCAATGTCGGCATGTATCCTTGGCGTGGGTGTCCTGGCGTAATGGACACGGCAGGAATTGAGGGATGAAGGGAAGAAAAAAAGGTGATACATCACGGGAGATTATCAGCTTGACGTCACTATGCGGTGTACCAATAGCAGATCGCGCCTCACAAGCCCTTCACCTCCCCCTCCAAATCGAGCAGCCTGACAACATTTCTTAGGTGTGTGGTTACAGGCAGCCTGCAGAAAGGGAAAAAATTGTCAATGTGGGCTAGGGGAGAGCAAGCATTGTGTCACCACTCCCGGTGCTGTGTGTGATGTAAGGCCGTGTGGTAGGTCACAAGGACTACGGGGGGCTGGTCCAGCTGCTTCTGGTGTTTTGAACAATGTATATAAGAACCTTTTCCTTTTCTCTCAGTACTATTTTCAAGAAGGAACATTTCATAATACCAACCAGCATACAAACATCAAACAACCCTTTCGAGGCCACATATCCTTCCATTCACAACTACACATCACCCAACAAAACCCACAAGCAAACAACCCACACAACCGTAAATATGGGCGCCGTCGTATCTTGCGTAAGCCCTGACCCTTGTCTAGAAGTCATCACCAAAAGAGAAGAAAAAAACAGCATTGACTAAACTTCCCTATCCAGATCCAATCCGTCTTCCGAACCATCGGCAACTGCCTAACTTCGATCATCTCGGGCATCGGAGGTATCCTCCATGCCATCATCGGCGGCATTGTCTCCTTCTGCAACATCATCATCAGCTTCCTCACCTGTGGCTACTGCGGACGCCGCGGCGGCGGCGGTCGCAAGACGCGCACACGTCACACGACCTCGACTAGAAGTCGAGTCTAAGCCGAGCGAGCCCCGTCTTCACCCGCGAACATTGACACGCCAGTGAGCGAAGCTCGACGAGTTAGATGAAGGGGGATATGGAGGGAGGCATCGACATGAAAGCACTGTACGACTTCGCGACGACAGCAGGAGGCAGATGACGGATGAGACGCGAATACTTGCGGCTGCTTTATTCGAGCGAGCGCAACCAGCTTTGACAGCATACCCTAGTGTTTTCTTTACGATACCCAGATACAAGTTACCTTAGCTATTAATGGCATAACCTGATATCCACGATTTTTGGTCTCCGCAACGATATTGTCATGTTAAGCTTTCGTATAAACAGCCAGAAAACAGGTATATTGACCATAACGTAGCTACATCCTCCATGTTAGAAATGGGGAGGTTGTGTGACCTGGCTCGCAAAATAGTGCTTGAGTCTTGCTCCCGTGATAAGTTGGGAAGATGTAATATCCAGTCATCACTCTCTTGGCGTACGACTACCGCACACATAATGCTATATCTTAATTAGAATATGATTACCCGGGTGATAGAACTAGTCTTCCAGCACGTTCCGATTAAAGAACCTATAGATTTGCCGTCCAGCCTCCCTACCAACCATTGGCTCCAACTCCCGTTCGCTCAGGTTCGCAATCTCTCGCAAATTCTCCGTCGCCAGGACCAGCCGCATGATATTCTTAGGGTTGACACCCGGAACGGAGCCCAACATTTCTTGCGGCTCGAGATTGAACGCCTGGTCTTCAGCCTTCATATCCTTGTCCAAGCCGGCGCGGACCGCGGCGATCGGGTCCGGCTCGTCCTCCTGCGACTTGAGCGACTCAAAGATCTCGGCCGTCTGGTATGGCGAAGACGACCAGATGATGCGCAGCTTCGGGAACGCCAGCGTGAGAAGAACGAGCTTGGACTGCAGGTCGGATGAGACATTGGTCGGCGCGATGCTGTTGAGGCTGCCCGAGAGGTCGGCGAAGGGCTCCAGCGTGAAGGACTTGTTCTGATCAAACTCTATGAGGAGCATGGGGCTCTTGTAGTGCTGGAACATGGACTCGCACTGGGCATACAGGCGTCCATCTTTAAACGACGAGATCAAATCGCTGATGGACTTGCGCTCGACGCAGATGTTGGGGGACAAGATGTAGTCTCCCACCGTCAGCATGCAGGGGACTACGACCATGGACCGGCCGTGCAGGAGCGATGGCAAAGACGAGCGAAACTCCCGCACGTCGACGATCACACGAGGCGGCTGCGCCGTCGCGGCTAGACGTCCGCCGCCGGCGATTCTCGTGTTGATGGTCCGCAGGAAGGCCTCCTGCGGGTCTTCAGCGCCGTGTGGGTCTACCGTCATCACTAACGACATGGACGCTCGCTCCTTGATGAGTTTCGTAAAGGCGTCCTTCTCGCGTCGCACGCTCGACAGGTACCGTTGCTCCTCCACCGACTCGCCGTAGTACATGAAGTACACACGCACGTTTCTGTCGTTGTGAGACGACCGGTAGACCTCGACTCGACGGATAAAGGCAGCATCGGGCTCGTACATGACGATGTAACGCGGCTTGACCTCTTCCAACACATGCTCGTCCTGATCTCCGTCATACGCGTGTATAGCGACTAAGTCCTGCATCTCGTACAGCTGGTAGTAGTCCTCCATGTTCTCCAAAGGATCGGTGATGATTTCCGGCTTCTGCTCCGCTTCCTCCTCCGTGATTTGCACCTCGGCCATGAGGTCTTCGACTTCCGCTGGTCGCTCGAAGAACTGGAGGATACTGCCGTTATCGGCTCGGCCGAGCGATGTTCCTGCAGCACCGCCGCCTCTCATGCGCCTCCGCTTGTTCGATGGCGCCTTGCCTCGAAGCCGTTGACCTGATCGATCAACAGCACCGTTCAAAGCTTTCTGGTTCTCAGAAAACAGAGTCGCATTTACTTGGGCAAACTCCTTCTTCCATCTCAGGTAATTGCGCAGTTTCCGCCGCATCATGAAGGCGGCGGTTGGCTGGTCTTCATCTTCCTCGTCTTCTTCCGCCGGACTCTTCTCGACCCTTGGCTTGAAGTGCATCGTTTGCAAGTAGTCGCGAAGTTGCCGGCAAGTGTTGGTATCGCCGCACATGATGAGTATTGTGCCGTTGGAGTCGTCGCGAACCGGGGGGTCGAAATGCATGCTGTTGTCGATTTCCGTCAAGACGTCCGCCAACCACGCCCACTTCGGTTGCTCCTCGAGAACAGGTCGCAGCGAATCAATGTTAGCATCCGCTGTGGCGGCTTTAGAGCTGGCGGAGTAAACCCTTCGCCGTGCTGTCTCGAAGATCGTCTGGGCCGCGTCTAGAAACAGCCAGGGAGATTGGTTCTGCCTGGTTGATCCGGGAGGCGGGGAATGTGCTGCGTGAATGGTATCCAGATGTTGCAGGAACGAGACGGCATCCAGAGTAAGGACCGATTGAAGCATGCCACGAAGAACACTCAGATCGTTGACAATTTGCCGGGTCTTCCAGCTTACTCGGTGCCAGTTAGGGTCGAGCTGCCTTCTGATGATTACGTCGAAGTTTTTGTGCAAGGCGCTGTCGAGATTCCAATCCTCCATTTCCAGGCCGGCGTTGCCCTTCTTCAACTCATGGATGCTTACTTCCACACACTCCATGATGGCGTTTTGAATATCCCTCATGGCCTGACTCATTGAGATGTTTAGTTCGATGACTTCTGCGGTCTTCTTCCCCTCTAGCGACTGGGCGACCGTCACATGGAAGCGCGGCCATAACGAAGCTTTCCTCAGGAAGAGATTCCTCATCATTGTTGTTAGCGGAGAGAAGCCTGTTGAAAATGGATCGGGGTTGTCGGCGAATGCTTTCAGAAAGCCAGCTTTGTTCTTCTGCCGATAGATTCGCAGAATGAAGGCCTCCAAAGACGTCGCTACGACGCGATCGGCGTGCAGAACAATGAGACCCGTGACTTTCTCGGTATCGAGGAGATTGGTCAGAAGGTCGACAACCAGAATGCGCGACGTGACGCTGAAGATGCCACCGCGAGTGTACATCTTTTCTCGCGCGCCAACGCTGGTGAAGTCAGTGTTGACGACCGTGAGGCCCCTGGCGTTGGGGGACATGCTGATCGCGGCGTGCTCAGCCAACGCCTCTCCAATCCAGTTGTTTTCGCGATCATCGGCCCCGACAAGAATAATGAGGTTGTTGCCCGCAGCATCGTAGGAATGAAGCAAATTCGTCAGGAGGCGCATTAGACCCAGACCGCGGGCGAGGACCACCAGCTCATCTTCATTCCGCAGCTCCTGGAAGAGGCTCTGCTGATATTCCTAGGCGATACCAGTTTAACAAGAAAGCATTTGAAATGGGTTCGGAGACTACTTACAAGGGGTAGTGAGAGCTTGACCGGCTGAGCGTTGGTTGACATGGTGCATCGTGTCTGAATGCGAGCAGAGGTAGCGGTACAGAGTGAGGTTAATGGTTAGTGCATCTTGCCTGGATGGGGGGTACTTACTGACCTCACTGTTGGTCTTCAGTGGACGGTGTACAGTGTGGGCTTTAGATGTACACTATTCCAGCGTTCCCCCGTGCACTGTGCTGTCGTGCCTCTAAAGTTGGGGTACCAAAGCATATCTAGTTTTAAAGGGTGATCTTTTCCAGGGACCTAGACTTGAGTAACACTCAATCATCCTGGCTATGAACAGTTGGAGGCCTTGAGTGTCTGTTCTTGTGAGCCAGATTGTACCAAAGATCTAAGTTTTAGGATTGGTTCATGAACTAACAAGGACTGCCAAGGCAAATGTTGTATAAAGTTAGTATTGACAGTCAATTCCTTCCACTTTCGAATACTTCTCTTTTGGATAGCTTCAAACGTGGAAAATTGATTAATTACTTCATCGGCGGCATAGTCCTTACCGGATATTCAATCGATCGCATATACAGCACTGCATACTACCTTGCAGGCCAACCCCGTGTCATGTTGAGATCTACAAGAACGATCACGATTAGCGCACAATGCCGCAATCGAGTCCACGAGACCCTGCAACGGCGACTGATAGATGCCTTCATGGGGACTTTGGAGACTGGCGTGCTGTCACTGCCAAACGCCGTCTTCTGTCAGGTTTTTGGACCATCCTCTAACACAGTAGTGGCCTCGTGATATGCACGTAACTCGTCGGTGACGTGCAGGAATCTGGCTAGCATTTCCTCTTTCAGCTTAATGGCCGGATGAAGGACCAGCTAAGGACGGTCGAGAGAGGCAACCAATAGCAGGGCCAGCGATATTGCCTTGGCCTGGAAGGTCCTTCCAGGCAGGTAAGCGGGGAGGTGTTGGGTTGTCACTGCCATCCCCCCTCCATCGGAGACGACGTCATCAGCCGTCGCAACCCTCCACGCACCGCACGACACGCCTCGACTCACATGTAAGTAAGCCACCGGCAAAGATAGTTTATAAAACAGCTCATTGTCCTGCCCGTTTTCGACTTTTCCTTCTTGCCCAAGACATCTCATTTGAACCATCACACAACCACCTACACAAACAATCAAATAACACAGACATAATGGCCGACAAGGTTAAGGAACTCGTCAACAACATCACCAAGGGTGACGTAAGTAGACTCAGGGTCGACGAGAAGGTACAGCCATTAAACTCACGTGTGGACAGAACTCCGACAAGGAGAAGCAATTCAGCACCCAGCCCATCAAGGAGGATGGCGCATCGGACCCCAAGTTCGCCGCGCACCAAGCGCACCCCGGTCCTGCCATTCCGAAGGACTTCAACGCCCAAGAAGAGGGTACCAAGGAGGAGCGCCGAGCCAAGGCGGAGGCTTTGAACAAATAAACAACATGCCCGTGAGGCTGCATCTTCAGGATGCTTGATGATGTATGACCAGTCATGAATTTGTAGAATTAGGAAAGAGAATGAGTCGGATACCGGAGACTTCGGAACTGGTTGGCGGACAGCGTCGTAATACTGCCAAAGAATCCGTGAATCGATTCCCGCGGACAAACGAAATCGCGCAACTTGTGATGGATTTGAAACATCGCCTGCAAGACCACAACAGCGCACCGTGCTGAGAAACAAACCCACTGCTAATTTGGGTTTAAGTACATAGTAATCAATTAACAAGCATCTATTCTCATCGGCAAGTACCTACCCATGAATATTGGCTCTTTGGGAAGGAGTAATGCGATGTTGATGTTACCCAGGCGCCCTGTAGCAGTTGCGTGTCCCACAATGACGACAGACTTCCTCTTCATTCCACGTGGCGGTGCAAGTTGGGGATTGTGTGGCTGGTGCAACTGTTCCGCGAGCGGTGGAGAGGCCTGGGCTGGGCTGACGCGCCCGAGAGACAGAAACGTCCCAGCCAGCGGTCACTGAAACGAAACTCAGCCACCTGTCGTGGCCCAAAAGGGGTGGTTACGAGTCCCGCCCACTCGCCAACCTCCGCTGGCTGGGCGTACGCAGCGTTGAGGTGGGGGCTGCGCCTGAACAGTGAGTCTAGTGAGTCCGTCAGTCGTTAGCCATTCCTTCTCCCGCTCAATCAGGTCCCAAGGAACAGTACCTACCCTATTCGCATACTCTGTATCCGTACTTACGCACGACACACGCTCACCGCAAGCACCACCTTCTCCTCACTGGCCTTCCCGAGAGCCTGCCTTTCTGCCATTTTTCTAGGTTCCCCCGTTGGGTGATGCGAGTCCACATCACTTGAAACGCCCCCGGACCCGGAAGCTCTCTCATCTTTGACCACAAGCTTATCGCTCCCCTACGTCCGCAGTTCGCTTGTCGTTGGACGCAGAGCGGCTGCATAATACGGACACCTGTTGCACTGGTGCCTCCGTGTCGACTTGTCCCCCGAACCTTGTCCACCTCGCTGCTGAAAGCAACCAGCTGCGAACCACCATCCCTCCCAAAAGAGGAGGTGTATTGCCTGACCAGACTACCTCCCTAGTCCCAACTACGGGCCAAGCGCCGCTCGCCATTACCTACACACGCGTGCGTCCGACGCAAACCACTGCGACTCCCGGTGCCTGTTGCCTTCACTGTCGCAGCTCCTACAAGCACACGAGCCTAAGCAGCAACTCCACATCATCTCAATTCTCAATTCCACACCGAATCGACTACATACGAGCCACGACACCTCCTCCTACCGACCGTCCCGACTCTCCTCCCCTCCCCTGACGCTAAACCCTCTCTTTCGCCATAATGCCATCGGTATTGAGCGACGACGACAAGGAGACTGTCAAGCGCTTCGTCCCCAAGCAAACAAACAAGATCCAGGCCGTAGCTGTTGCTAGGCTATACGTTGCGTACCCCAACCCCGGAAGATGGACCAACACCGGGATCCAGGGCGCCATAGTCCTGTCGAATGACCTTGTGGGCAACACATACTGGCTCAAGATGGTGGACATATCGGTAAGTTGCGCATCCTGTGCCTGAGCATTCTCGGCTGACATCTATCTAGTCTGGAAACCGTGGGGTCATCTGGGATCAGGAGATATACGACACGTGGAGCTACAACCAAGATCGCACTTACTTCCACAGCTTCGAAATCGAAGAGTGCCTCGCTGGTCTATCCTTTGTCGACGAAAAGGAAGCAAAGCAATTCAAGAAGAAGATGGACGAAAGAGAAAAAAACGCAAGTAGAGCCACCAGATCGACCCCTTTCGGAGGCGCCGCCCAGCCTTCCGGACACAAACACGGCCTGCTTGGGGGCCTATTTGGTAGCCGGCATGCCTCAGCCCCTACCCCTCCAGACTCTCCGCGATCAAACTTGCCCCACGGTCGAATGCCATCGCTAGGGAGTGTCAATGGCCACAAGCCCTCTGAGTTTGCTGTTCTTGATGCTTTCGACCCTCAATGGCGGGAAAACTTTGGAGAAGACCTTCGAGATAAGGGGTTGACCGACGACTTCATCAAGGAGAACCAGGAATTCATTGTCGAGTTCCTGAAGGAAGAGCAGGAGAAACTGATGGCTGGTGCCCGAAGCCACCCCCCACCACCCCCTCCTCCTCCTCCAGGACCCCATTCGAACGGCATTGAACCCCGGAATGCGCGTGCTCCTCCGCCTCCTCCGCCACCTGCAGGAGGAGCGCATCCAGAAAGTTCGCGAGTGCCACCTCCTCCGCCTGCCCCAAGGCGCGGCGCTGCCCCTGTTCCTCCACCCGCTAGAAGATCTGGGAAAACAGAGCCGCCCGCTGTCAACAGAGAACCAACACCCCCGAGCGAGCCTGCTGCGCCAGAGCCCCAGAGGAGCCGCTTCGCCGTACCGCCGCCATTGCCAGATGCCGGCAAACTTGCCCATGCTTTGGGAGGGTCAGTCAACTCCATCCGTGGGCCAGCAAATCCTGGACCGCCTCCCCCGCCGCGACCGCCGAAGACGCCGATGCAAGAGGAGGAGAGACCTGCCGGCCATAGGTTCGGAGTACCGCCCGCCTTCCCCGGTTCACGACAGGCCCCACCNCCCGTTCCGCCACCGCCGCCGCCTCCTCCCCGTGCAGATGCCGGCCCGCCACTTCCCCCGAAAGCTCCAGCATCAGAGGCGCCTCCATTGCCGCCCCCGTCTTCACGGCCTGTACCGCCGCCTCCCGCAGTTGGCAACCCTCCACCTCCTCCCCCGTTGCCAGCGTCGCAAGCACCCCCTCCTCCACCATTGCCGTCCTCGAACGCGCCCCCACCTCCGCCTCTACCCACCTCTGCGCCGCCTTTGCCAACATCCAATGCGCCTCCTGCGCCCCCTCCGCCGCCTCCCGGAGCAGGAGCTCCTCCCCCACCTCCTCCTCCCCTCCCGGGTGCTTTGGGTGGGCCTCCTCCGCCCCCTCCCATGCCCAACCGGGACTCTGGCTACTCCTCGGGCGCCCCGATTCCTGTTCCAGACTCTTCGCGCTCAGCTGTGCTAGGTGATATCCAGAAGGCCGGCGGTATCAAGGCTTTGAAGAAGGTCGACAGAACCCAGATTCGCGACAGAAGCGCTGCGACGGTTGGTGGAAGCAGCGACACAGGGCCGCATGGTAGTGGCTTGCCCCCCACTGGTGCCGCACCCGGAGGCGGCGGTGACATGGCGAACGCACTGGCTGCTGCACTGCAGAAGAGAAAGGAGAAGGTCAGCAGAAGTGGTAAGTCAAAGCTTAGGTCACGGTCTGTTGATTGCATATGCAAGCTTACGCCTGAACAGATGACGAAAGAAGTGATAATGACGACTGGTAAACACGTACCAATGATCCCGTGGGGTTATCGACGAGGGCAAACGAGACTCAAGCCTGGCGATATGGCGTTTTTTGCCGTGCCGAAGAAATTAGAAAGCAAACTTTATCTTTACATACAACTGGCTATCCTTCGCCGCAGCTACATACTTAGGGGCTGCGCAGATGGACGAGTATGATGGCTATCTGCCTTGACGAACTGTACTCGCAACCACTAGGCTGTGGGTGATGATGACGCCGGCCGGTTGCCAGCATGGAAAAAGGTCCAGCGATCTGGAACGGTTCGGTCAGACGTGCTTTGAACAAGCCCGTTGTGGAGAGTTGTAAAGACTGGAATACACAATATTCAAAAGCGATGATTCCAACTGCATAGTCACGGTGATTGATTCCACCATCGAATAAAGTAGGGTGAGGCCTTGAATGGTGATGTTGAAGAACTTATGGAAGCGGTTGCGAAGACGCCTTGCCCCAACGAGATTCGATTAATAAAGCACAACCACAAGTAAATCTATCGTCCAGATGATCCGACGAGCCATGACGTCTCTCCCACCATGGCTGTCCAACGCACCACCCTTGACACCTTGACTGTCGCGGAATCCAGCAGCCGACAATGACGGCAGCGGCCGGATTTAAGAGAGAAGACAGCGTTCCCACCCCTCGGTCTCGCAGCAGAAGACGGTGTGATGAGGGGTGGGAAGGTTTCGGGGCTTTCTCGACACAGACGCGGAGGATGGAGGAAAGGGCGAGTGACAACGAAGACGACAAGGTTTAAATGTCGTCGATGTCGACGTCCTTCTTGCCGCCGGCGCCACCAGCGGCCTCGTCTCCAGACTCCTCCGAATCGCGGTCGTCATCGAACTCGAAGTTGCAGTCGCCGTCGCCGTCGGCGCCGTACGTGTCCGTCTCGTTGATCTTTGCGGACTCGGGCAGCTCGCCGTAGGCCTTGAGAGAGCGGGCCTCGTCGGCGGTGTACTTGAGGATGACGTCGCCCTTGTCGTCCTGGTACTCGCGCAGGGACAGCAAGATGATGTCGCCCTGGTTGATCCAGACCTTCTTGCGAAGCTTGCCACGGATGTTGGCGAGGCGCTTGACGCCGTCAAAGCACTGGGCCTCGAGACGGCCGTTGCCAAGCATCTTTACGACCTGGGCGTATTCTGTTTCGAAGAAGAAATGCCTAGTCAGCTTTGGTGTGGGGGGGGGACACGGATGGAGTGGCGGTGGGAAGCCGCCTAGATTTTTCTTTCTTTCGCTTCGTGAGGAATGGGTGGTGCGACTGACCTTGGCCATCTTCCTTGAAGGTGAGTTCACGCTTCTCGTGGTCGGACTCGTTCTTGCCACGTCTGCGGTTCTTTCCTCCCTGTGTGGTTGTTAGTCCTCTGGATTAACACCATCACGTCTCCAAATATCATCGACGGCATCATCATCACAGATGTGCGCCATGTTTCCAAGCAATAGCAAGGAGGGGGCGGGGTTCTTTGCGGGTCCCCCAACTAAGCAGGGGGAGGGGGTGGTTTTCGCACCACACGCTCAGATGGGGGAAAAGGTTTGGAGCATCATGGGAAATGGCTTCTAGACTGACCTTTCCCTTGTTCTTGGGCATCTTGGCTACTCGTGAGAATTCCGGTTCTCAGCGGTATTTGATGGAGGAGGGGGTGGTGGTGGTGGAAGACGAAGTGTCGGTCGGAGTGGGAAGGGGAGAAGAGAAGGAGAGTGCGCAGTGATGTTGACGGGGCTTTATTGTGCGCGAGCGCAAAATGGGCGTTGGGCCTCTGCTGTGCAGGGCAGTGATCTAATGGATGGAACAGGGGGTCCGGTTTTGCTGCGCTTGTGTGGGTTGGTACGAGGGGCGAATGAGGCTGGCTTTTTTTTGCGAAGTGGTGCCGGTATGAGTCAATTTGTGGGGGGAGGGCCTGTTCCTGTCGGAGGTACGGCGTAGCAGCAGCAGGATTATGTGACATGCGGTGGTGAACGGAGATGATACCATACCTACCTAGGGCACTAAGGTGTGGCTTAGCGGACCTAGGGGATTCGAGGAGTCCTTACCTAAGCCAGAACGGGAGAGCTTCCTCCCATATCACTCTTCAGCGTCAGTCCCTTGTCGAGGTATGACTGCTCGCCGGCCACCATCAACAGGAACATCGCCATGACCCCGGCGCGACTTCAACATGTAACCCGCATCCTCCGTCAGCTGCCGTTGCGTACCATCTTCCTACCATCCCCGGCCCGATACTACAGCTCGAAGCGCAAAGTCGTAGAGCAGGCCGCAGCTCCGACCTCCGAATCGCCCCAAGTGCCCGACCTCGATCAGCTCAAGAGCATTGCCGACCTCGAGAATGTGCAACTGTCACAGCAGTGGAAGGAGATCTTTGACGTGCTCGACATCGGGATACCCGCCAACGACCTCAAGATAATACGCCTTCCACCCGCCATAGATGCTGCGCGCCTGATTGGGTTCAAGGCGTCGAATCGACACGTTATGAGGGTGTATGATACTGCCTATTTTATGGAGACCAAATACCAGCATCCAAAGTCGGTCTTGATGAGGCACTACTATGAGGAGTACAAGAAGAACAAACCGCTGTGGCTGTGGTTCTACGCTATCAGTGCCAACAACACGCCGGCCGTCGTGAGCATGGCCAAGTACCACACAAAGCTCGCCCTCCACGCCGCCCTGAAGGACCGGGGCTACGATGCCCAAGGACGGCTGATCGATCCCAAGAGCGAGACGGGAATGGGCACCACCCTCCGCGGCGATCTGCGAGGGACAATCACCTGCGTTGCTAGGGCTCCCAGAGATATTGTAAAGCGGCTGCCGAGAAAGGACTTGCGGGCTGCGGCTGACGCCGCTGTGGACGAGTTCATCCGTATGCTCGAACAGGTGCAGATGAAGAAGGAAAAGAAAAAGCAGAACAGGGGTGAGATGGGGCCGAAGAAGATGGAGGAGAGGAAACGCAAAGCGGAGAAAAAGGGATGCAGTCTTTCAGAGTCGAGATCACTCTGAAAATGAGCCATTGTTGACAGGCGGGCAATTACGCGGCATAAGGAGACGCCGGCAGCCTTTAGACCACGGATGGAACGCTTTACTGCCGTTTAACATTATACAAATGATACCCCCAATACATTCACCAAGAGCATATATTACTCTCGCTTCTAACTTCTCGTGGGATGGCGGAGATGGCGTTGACCTTGTGTGGCTGATCGCAGCCGCCTATCCGGGCAGCGGATCACCGAACATGTATCGATCGACGGGCCTTCACAAAAGGCTTGGATCGATTCGTCCTTGTAGATTTTTCAAAAAGGGGAGACGACGGTGATTAAAAACACTGTCAATAAGGTACCGACACTATTAGAGCCTAGAGGTACTTGTTGAAGCACGGGGCGAGGTACGTACCAAACCACCCCCTTCGAGTGCCTCCTCTGGGAGGTGGAGGTAATAGCTAGGTAGTTGTTGAATTAGAGGTTCCCACGGAGGGCACTTTGGGCGCGCCGAAAGGGTGCGCAGAGATAGGAGTTATCAGCCTAATTTAGCCTAGTTGCTTAGCAAATAACAGAGGGACTGCTGCAGGCTTCACCCTAGGCAGTAGGCTTTGTAGAGGCTTTAGGCACCTAGAAAAGGGGTTACTAAGGGCCTAGTTAGGTAGTAAGGCTAGGCGTAAAGGTAACATAATAGTTATAGTTACACTTATAGTTAGATATATACATAATATATAATATATATAATATTAACTTATTACTATTACCTCTATTAATTTAATAATTAAGAGTCTTATACACTTAGAAATTAATAGTAATAAGCTTAGTAATATAATTCCTATAAGCTAAAAGTATATAATAATAACTAATAATATAAAAATTACTTTAAAATCCTCTTCTAACTAGACTATCTAGTTTAAGTAGCTTTAGGTAAAAGCTAGAGCCTATAACCTATAGGAAGTAATTAACCTATTAGGAAGTAATTCTTATAAGCCTAGTAAGACTATTACAGCACTTATAGAGCGCCTAATACGCCTTTAGCCTTATAGCTATCTAAGATACTAAGCTCTATATATAGGATTAAACTCCTTAAGCGCTTAAGGAGTAATAGAAGTAACTCTAATCCTAACAGCTAGTTAGGAATTACTTCTTAAGCCTATAGCAGCAGCTAACTTATAGGCTAAAGGGGTCTATAAGCTCTTACTAAGTAACTTACTGTTATATAAGAAGCAGTAAAGTAAATATACTAATATATTAAAAGAGTATAAAACGTATATATAAAAATACACTCTACTATAGGATTAGTTTAGAGATACTATAAGTATTAAGCTTTTAGAACACTATTATAAGCTAGATAAGCACCTTAACTAATAGGTAAAGGAGCTTAAGAATTATATTACTAAGCGCCTAAAGGAAAGGCGTAATAAGGCGTAGACAAAATATAAAAGAATTCTCTATAAAGGCGCCTAGAATTACCTTACTAACATAAAGGAGCCTAAGAAATAGCTTCTTACATAAGAAAGCGCCCTTTATAACATAAAGGCTAATAAAGTCTCCAATATATAGTACTTAAAGTATTAGTTTTAGGATATTATAAAAGCCCTTTTAACTAGTTACCTTACCTAATAGGTATTTACCTACCTATAGTAAAGTAAGAAGGACGCTAAGAAAGGGGATCTTATAATCTCTATAATAATAAGTAACGTATAAGAGGTAATAAAGCTCCTTAGCAACACGCCTATTAGGTAAAAGGCTATATATAGCGCCTTTAGCCTAATAGATATAGGTTATAAGAACCCTAAAGGTAACTATAGAAATTAAAATAATAGAAATTAAAATAATAGAAATTAAGATAATAGAAATTAAAATAATAGAAACTATAGCAGTAGGAATTATAGCTGTAGAGGCTGCTAGCAGATGTAATCTTATAAGCTAAGCACACTTTATAAGTAATCTTTATTATTATTAGAGCCCCTAGCGCCTTTATAAGAGCAAAACGTACTACCTAAGTAAGAGAGGTTAAGTATAAGCGCAGCAGAGATACTGCTTTTAAAACGCGTAAGCTGCTAGCTTTACCTTACTTTAAATTACTATATTAACTACTACTAGTATACTCTTCCTTATATACACCCTAAAGGGCAGTAGGAGAGTAAAGTAATTAAAGCTATAATTAAAGAGTGTATATAACGTAACCTAAAGCTTACTAAACGCTTATAAGAGGTAAGAGTAGCAGCTATTAAAAATAACTAACTATATAGTAGATATAGAGGAAAGATTACACTAGCCTCTTTTTATACTATAAAAAGCCTTTATTACCTAGCTTGCTTAGTAATATTAGATTTAAGCTTAATAGTATATGTTTTTAATAAGCCTTTATAGTTTAAAATAATAAAAGCTACGCTAGTAGGTAATTTCCTATAGGCTAGCTTATAGTAACTACCTATTAAAGCGTATAGCACTATATAAATTAGGCTTAGAGAGTATATAGGCACTATTATAAGGCTTACCCTATATAACGTTACCTTTTACCTTAGCCTTATAGCTAACCTAATATCCTTTAAGAAGCTAAAGTAATAAAGCATCTAGTAGGATATAAGCCCTAGAAATAACTACCTGCAGAAAGCAGATAGGTCCTTTATAGCCTACCTTAATAATATTTATAACTAATAGGTCCTTAACTATAGGCCCTTTAAGGTAGAGGCTGCTTTAGCTGCTACTATACCTTTACCTCCTATAGGCTTAGATAAAGCGCCCTAATTACGCTAATAAAATAAATATACTATAAAGACGTATAGGAAGCTAATTCTTAGCAGCCTATTTACTTAGCACTACAGGCTAGGTTACTTAGGCCCTAAAGTAATTAAGAGGATTATTAACGTAGCTTGCAGAGTGTATCTTAAGGGCTCTAATAATTATAAGATTTATACTATTAACTGTAACGCCTATATAAAAGGTAAAGCCTACTGCTTAGTTAGGTGCAGCCTATATAAATCTATAATCTACATAGAGCTTAGCGACTGCTTAGTAATTAACTTCTATAACCTAGTAGTTAGTTATATAGGGTATATATCTTATATAATAATTTCTAACTGTAGCAGTAGTTATATATAGGATTTCTACCTACGCTAAAGGACTACTAAGATACTACTTACTGCACTTATAGACTTTCTTACCCTATTAGAAGTATAATATAACTGCTAGATAAAGGTTATTAAGACTAATAATAAGCTTCTATACTACTTAGATATTATAGATGTAATAGAGGCGTGTAGTATACACCTTGAGGTAAGCACCCTAAATACCTAAGTATAAAACAGAGCTATAGAGTGTATTACTATAGTTATTAAGTAAAGAGCATACAGTATAGTAATTAACGTATACCTACTAGACGTCCTTTAGCTAGAGGTCTATATAGCAGCTACCTACCTTTATAACTACATGCTGTAAGCGTCTTACAGTTAGAAAACCCTATACTAGCTGTAGTATAAGCACTTTTAGAGTAAAGCTAACGTAGTATACACTTAGCTAGACCTTTCTTACCTACGCGTATATAGTTATAAAGTGTATATACTTACTGCTAACACCTAACTTTACTATAATTAATACTAACGCCTAGCCCTAAAGGCCTAGATTAGCTATCTTATAGGCTACAGCTTAAGTAACTTATATTAAATATAGAGCCCTACCTATAGTAAAGTTTTTACTATATAAGATATTATTTTTAATAAGAAGGTTACCTTTAATAGTAATATTATTAAGCTTACTAATAATATATATAAGAGTAATCTATAGGAAATAGCTACTATAATTAAGCGTATCTTACGCTAAGAAGCATAGAAAAGGAGCTTTATGTATACAGCAGATAAAGAAGCTAATAAGATCTAAGAATATACTAACTACACTAAGGGGGCAGAAGGCCCTAACAGCCTAACCCTTTATAGCTATAAACCTAAAGATCCTTTAAATTATAGCTGTAAAGGGCTAGCCTCTCTGTTACCCTATACTAAAGTAAGGTTTGTATTAATAATACTACTAGTAATACTACCCTTAAGGGCCTTATTTATAACTACCCTTAGAGACGCGCTTAACGTAAGGGGGTAGGAAGAAGAATCTTAATAAGAATAATAATTATAAGCGCTTAAAGGAGCTGCTAATAATATAACTCTTAAGTGTAAGCTGCTAAGATAATCTTTTAAGGCTACATTTCTAGTAGGTTACTCCTACTAGAAGTAACGCTTATATATTAAAGCTAAGCAGAAATAACTAGACAGTACTTATACGTTATAAGAGAGAGCTAATTACCTATTTCTACTAGTAAGTGTAGGTCTACTAGGTGTACCTATAATAGAGCTAAAAGCATAACTAGGTATGCCTTTAAGTACGCCTAGTATGTAGCCTAATGTAGGCTAGAAGCAGGAGGCAGCTGATAGGCTTACTATAAGGAGCAGCAGAGCAGCCTTTTTAATAGGCACCTACTAGAAAAACCTATCTCCCCTTCCTACGTTATATAGTTAGCTAGTAAACTACCTTTTTAAAGACGCTTTTAAGGAGGCTAAAAGAAGCTATCTTTATAGCTATAAGACATTAAGGTTATAGAGGGAAGTTGCTAAAGGCTTTACTTATAGTAATTAGATTCTTAACTATATATAGGTCTATATATATAAGCTTAATAAGCATAGCTGCCTTATAAAGGTAAAGGTAAGGCTTATTATATATAGTAACTAACAGGCAAAAGATTTATATAATATATATATAGCTATATTAGTAGGTATATCCTTCTAAATATTAATAGCCTTAGCTGCCTGCTTTAACTTAAAGTTACTCTAATATAATGCTGTTAATATGTTTATCTATATAGATATTAATAAGGAGGTGTATATAGAGTTACTACTAGGTTACTATAAGAAAGGTGTTATTATATACTTTTAGAAAGCTTTCTATAGTTTATACTAATTACCCCTCCTTTAGTAATAGCACTTTAAAGTAGGACTTATTACATAAGGTTTCTAACGTATTATAGGTAAAGATTACTGCTAGCAGAAAAGCTAGATTACATTCTTCTTCTACATTAATAACTGTATATTAGCGTTTCTAAAGGCCTATAAGCGTATAGTAAT
This sequence comes from Colletotrichum lentis, assembly GCA_003386485.1. Taxonomy (NCBI): domain Eukaryota; kingdom Fungi; phylum Ascomycota; class Sordariomycetes; order Glomerellales; family Glomerellaceae; genus Colletotrichum; species Colletotrichum lentis. The sequence continues at coordinate 4,119,561 of NWBT01000045.1, forward strand.
TAAGGAGCTAAGAGCCCTCTAAGTAAAGTATTACCTTAAAGGAGGCTAGGAGCTTTAGTAGTTCCTAAGCCTTAAAGTCCTATGTAACTATATAAGCAGGAGACTTTAGCTCTTATAAGCAGTATACATAAAGAAGGCTGTAAAACTACTCCCTATATGTACTAACGTTATAGATAATATATATAAATTTACCTCTATAATAAAAGAAGAGCTCCTGCTGCATGCTAATAATATAGCGTATTATAAGATAAATAGATACTAGCAGAAGGTTAGTATAATCCTTTATGCTGCTATTATAATACACCCTAATATTACCTTTATAGTAAGTAGGCTTATAAGGTTTAATTAGAACCTAAGTAAAGCCTACTAGAAGGCTGCTAACTACATGTTGTTATACCTTTATTATATATATTACCTCTGCCTTTAATTTAGTGCTAAGCCTAGTAGTAATAAAGACGCCTTAGAGGTTACCTCTAATGTAAGCTTTATAGATAACTTACTTAACTATAAGAGCTCCTAGGCCTTTATAATAAAGCTTTTTAGAGGCCTTATTACCTAGTAAGCTAATAAGTAAAATACTATTACTATATTAACTACTAAGGCAGAGCTTCTAGCACTCTTATAAGCAGCTAAGAAAGCCCTTTTTACTAGCTAATTAATATTACGCTTATAAGTATAGCTCCCTACTAAGCGCAGCTAGCACTTAACGTATATATTAAAAGCACCTTGGCCTATAAGAATACAGATATAATATAATAATTAACAGACTGTTAATCTTATAACTAAGAAGCTCTTAAAGCTCTATATAAAGTTATGTTATATAGATATTTATAACTACTAGTTATAATAGGAGGTTACTTAGCAGTATGTTAACATTATGTATACGCTATCTACAGAGCTTATAGCAGATAGACTTACTAAGGCTCTTAACCTATTAAAGCATAAGGCCTTCCTATAATAGATAAATATAACTAATAAGAAGGCGTTTCTTAAGTGTAACTAAGTGTAGGAGCTTACTAAAGATAAGGCTTACTTAGAAGCGTAGATAATTATAAGGGGTAGGGCTGTTATTAGTTAATAATAGGGGTGCCTTAATTAAATGTATCTACACTAAAGAGGGGAGATAGAAGAATCTACACTCTAGCTGCTCTCTAGGGGATAACTAGCAGCTTACTAGGTAGGCTGTAGTTAGTAAAAGGTTATTCTATATGTAGGCTCTGCTTATGCTTATTATCTATAGTAAAGCCTATAATAGTATTCCCCCCCTTAGGCCTTAGTGCCCTCCTAGTAGCCTACTTATAGTCCTCCTAAGCCTATATGTTTTTAACTTAATCTAAAGGTTCCTAAGTAGGCTTACTATACCCTACCTATTTAACTAGCGCCTATAGCGCACTATTTCTACTATACTCTCTTATAGCTAAGATCTTCTTAATAGCCTACTTAGGTTTACCCTTAATGTAGGTAATAGGCAGTAGGTAGAAGTTATCTACCTATTATCTAGGGAGGGGGTCACTAGGTGCCCTCTAGAGGAGATCTATATTAAACACCTTATACACCCCTCTTAGTATATCTAGCTCTACTGCGTTAGAGGAGATAATCCTTATAACCTTATACTTATAGTGTAGCTAATTAAGTTTCCTTAAGGGTTTAGGTGTAGCTATATTAGCTAGGGATAGCTAGACTATATCTCCTACTTAGTACCTCTCTATAGGGCTGTAGTAGTAGTTTACTAACTCTTCTTAGTTATACTTAGCTGTTATTATTATAGTCTATACTATATAGAGGGTGTCTTTCTAGCGCTACACTAGCTTAGTAGTAGCTACCTTCTAGCTATCCTCTAGCTATATATCTACTATAGGAAATAGGTCTATATAGAACTTATAATTAAGGAAGAAGGGGCTAAATCCTATAGTAGTAGTAGTTTAGTTATTAAGCGCTAGCTAGGTAGCTAGTAAGTACCTATTCTAGTTATCTTAAGTAAAGTATATAACTATCTAAAGGATAGCTTAGATCTCCTAATTAAACTACTTAGTGCTACTATCTATTTAGGGATAAAAGGAGGTACTAAGCAGCTAGTAGGTACTAGTAAGCTTATAAAAGTATCTCTAGAAGCAGCTAGTCTAGTTACTCCCCCTATTACTAACTATAGTCTTTAGCATTCTATAGGTAATATAGAAGATCTTTATAAAGCGCTTTATATAGGCCTCTACTTCTATTATCTTTATATCTTCTAGTATAATGCCTTTACCTAGCTAGTCTATAATAACCTATAGATAGTAGGCGCCCTTTATTTTTATTAGTAGGAGGTAGGTAATAAAGTCTATAGAAATCTCTAACTACCTCTAGCTAGGCATTAGTAGGGGCTGCAGTAAGCCCTTTTTAGCCTGCTGCTAGATATAGCTATAACTATAGACGTTATAGTTACTAATAAACCTCCTAACTAGTTTCCTTAGGTGTAGCTAGTACTATTTTTATGTAATTAGTTCTAACGTCCTATTACGCCCTAGGTAGGTAGCAGTTAGCGCATTATGTAATTTCTACATAATTACTGTTTATAGCTAGTTAAGAGGATTATCTAAATTACAGCTTCCTAAGACTTATATCTTATCCCTAAAAAGAAGCTAATAGTGTTAGTTAATATAGCACTTTATAATCTACACCTTTAGCTAAAGCTCTAGTAGAAAGCTATAGGCCTACTAGTGTATAGTAGTGTATACTCTTTAGTAGTTCTTATTACTAGCTACTATATTGTTTTATAACTATTACAGCTTATAGTTACTTAAGAAGACTACTATATTAGGGACCTTAGGTGTAGTACGCTAGGTAGGGACTAGCTAAGCCTTATTAGAGATAACTTAGATAACCTAGCCCTACTCCCTCTTATTATCCTATCCTTTTAGTGCGTCTTACTCTCTATAAGATAAGGCGTTTAAGACTACTGCTAATCTTCTAAGCCTATACTTAAGGTAGAAGTTATACTAAGTAAGCTCCTCTACCTACTAGCTCTGCTGCTTAGTAAGCTATTACTTCTTTATAAAGTACTATAAGCTTTAGTAGTTAGTTAGCACTTAAAACCTAGTAGTACTTTAGAGCTCTACCCTCTACGCCTAGAGGTATATTAGCACTACTAATAACTCTTTATTATATATAGGATAGTTATATTATATAGGTGTAAGCTTTTATAAGTAGTAGGCTACTATATAGGTATTCCTATTCTTATCTTCTTAAGATATTACCCCCCTTAGGGTATAGCTAGAGTAGTTAGTCTCTATAGTAGTAGGGGTATTAAGGTTAAACTAGTAGAGTATTAGTTATCTTATAAAGAGCTTCTTTAAGCGCTAGAAGGCTGTATCTTCTACTAGTAACTACTAGAAGGTTACCTCCTTCTTTATAAGGGCTGTTAAGGGCTTTATAAGTGCTGTATAGTCTAGAAGAAAAATGCAGTAGTAGTTTGTAAATCCTAAGAAACTTTACACCCCCTTTATGCTAGTAGGCGCTAGCTACTTAATAATAGCCTTAACCTTATCTAGGTTGCAGAATAGGCCTTACCTTATGTTAATAATAAAGCCTATATATTTTATAGTAGTAACTATAAACTTATACTTATTAGGGTCTAAGTTACTTATGTAACGCAGTAGTATACATCTAGCAGCGTCTGTACGCTCTACGCGTAGACAGTTAGTTTAATTCTAACTGCAGGAAGCTACTTTTATAGAAGTCTAATTAGCTACTAAAGCCCTACAAAAGTAAAGCCTTAGGCCCTATATGCATAATAGGGCTCTAATAATAGTGCACTACACCTACGTATTATATTTTCCTTTTGTAATAATCCTATATTATGTTAGGTAAAAACAAGCTAACCTTCTAATATTTAATAAGATAGAGTAGTTTTCTTCCTATATAAATTACAGGAGGTTTTTCTCTCTACCTATATAGATTAATAAGTACTGTGTATATAGAATAGTGTAAGGGAATACCTTACTAGTTCCTACCTAGATAGTGAATAATATAAGACTTCTATTGCTGTATTAGGGTCTAAGTTAAGACTAGCTGCTTCTAGAGTGTATAGCACCTAACGCACCTTATCTATATAGTCCTTCTTAAAGCTGCTTATAAAGATAAGTATATTATTAAGGTACGCTATAATAAAGTTATTAAGGTATTTTTAAAGGATAGTATTAATATACTGCTAGAAGGTTACTAGCGCCTTAGTAAGGCTAAAGGGGGTAACTAGCTACTTAAATAGGCTGTATCTTATATAGAAGGCTGTCTTCTCTTTATACCCCTTTATAACCTAAATCTTATAGAATGTAGTAATAACGTCTAGCTTAGTGTACTACTTAGTAGTAGCTACCCTCTAGAGGGTCTCTAATATTAGGGGTAGTATATAGTAGTCTTTCTTTATAATAAGGTTAAGTGTATAGTAGTTAACGCAGAAGTAAAGTCCCCCTTTTAGCTTCTTTATAAAGAGTACTAGCGCTTTAGCAGTAGAGCTGCTAGTGTGTATAAAGCCTTTATCTAGGAGGTCCTCTAGGGTCTTCTTTAGGATAAGAAGCTCTTTATAGGATATATTATATAGGGGTCCCTAAGGGAGCGCTAGCTCCTTACTGTCTAGCCTCTTCTTTAGGTTAATCTTATAGTTAACGCCTAACTAAAAGGGTAGTAAGGGATTTACCTTTACTAGGTTAAATAATAGGTAGAATTCCTTTAAGAGGTCTATTAGTATTCTTTTATTAAGGTCTATAGGCTTCTTAGGCCTTAATACTATCTTAATATCCTTTAGGCTAATAGATATTACTTATGCTGCTGCTCCCCTAGAGGGTAGCTTCTTTTAGGTAACTTACTAGTATACTGCTATAAATAATAGGGCTAATAGGAACTAAGTAAAGTAAATCTCTTATAGTTACACTAGCTCCTTTTAGGTAGTAAGGTAGGCTCTTACCTATTTTACGCTGTAGTAGACTAGTTACTTCCCTACGTTATATACTATGTAGTTAGCCTCTATCTATAGTTTCCTAAGGAATATATCCTTATTTAGACTATTAATAACATATATATAGATAGTCTATATGTAACTGCTAATCTCTAGCTAGAGAGCAGCTACCCCTTAGGTGTAAACTATTACACTCCTATTAGTAAAAGCACTAAGTATATATCTAGTGTAATCTATAAGTAGTAAGTAGAGGGAATAAGTAAAGATGTAATTTACTATAGCGTAGGTATTACACTTAGTGTCTAATAAGGCTTCTATAATATATTCTTTATTAACTTATACTATAATTAAAGCTAATAAGCTTTTTATATAGCTTTTCTTTTTAAACACCTTTTACTCTTTTTATTTCTCCTTAGTAGGCTTAGGTGCCTAACTTTACACCTAAGCTACTCTTTTTCTAAGTCTATATTCTTAGTTAATTAGTTAACCTCTCTGTTAAAGTAGGTAGGCGCTAGCTATTAGGGTAGTACTATAGTCTTTACAGCCTTAGATACTTAAAGGGTCTTAGCTCTAACGCGCTTTAGGTAGTCCTACTTTAGGTAGCCCCTTTTATAGTAATAGTAGTAATATTATATTTCCTTCTTACTAGAGGAGGTATAGTCCTTTAGGGTTTTAACCTTATAAGCCTTAATAGTGCTTATTATCTAAATATCTCTATTATAGTTAACCTAGGTAGTTACTAGGTGCTTTAGTCTATAGGAGTTTATATAGTCTAGCTTTTCTAATACAGTCTAGACTTTTATAAGCTAACTGCTATAGTCTGCTAGTAGGTTAACTACTGCTAAGCTTCTCTATAGACTAGGCTTTAAGGCTCCTTTAAGGAGGGTAATCTTTATATTATTTACCTAGCTGCCTCTATTAGCTTTAGCTAGAACTCTCTTCTACTTTAGTAGGAAGTTAGAGAGGGACTAGTTCTCTCTCTAGTAGAGAGTATGTAGTAATGTAGTAGCGTAGGACTAGGTGTTTAGGTCTTTATATGTTTAGTTAAGGTATACTATAAAGTCTTTAGGGTTATATATACTGCTATTACCTCCTAAGGTATAAAAGGTAGTAACTACCTACTAGGGACTAGTTTCTAGATAGGAGTTAATTAGGTACTAAACTTCTCTTTTAGACTAGTAGAACTACTAGTCTATAGTAATTTTATCTCTTATCTGCTAGGCTTAGTTAGTATATTTACTTCTCTTACCTAAAAACTTTAATAGGTTAGGTAGAGGTTTATATTAGATAGTCTTATAGGAGACTACTAGGGGCCTACTAGTAGTATAGCTTAGGGTTATATTCTTAGTTATAGGTGTAGTCTTAATCTACCTTAATAATTTATTAGTAAGCTTAATAATCCTCTGCTAGAGGGGACCTACTGTAGTATTTACTGTTATAGCAATCTAGGCCTCTAGGACCTCTTAGTTAGTTAGGGCGTCTATAGTGTAGGTATGTAGTAGATTAGTAGGGCACTAGAGGGATACTAAGGGTTTAAGTAAGTGTAGATATATAAGGGGTAGGGCTGTTATTAGTTAATAATAGGGGTGCCTTAATTAAATGTATCTACACTAAAGAGGGGAGATAGAAGAATCTACACTCTAGCTGCTCTCTAGGGGATAACTAGCAGCTTACTAGGTAGGCTGTAGTTAGTAAAAAGTTATTCTATATATAGGCTTTACTTATGCTTATTATCTATAGTAAAGCCTATAATAATAATAAAGGAGGATATATAGGCTGTTAAGGAGACTTATAATCTCCTATACGCTAGTGCCTTATAAGCACTATAGATTATAGGAAAGCCCTTTCTAAGTGCCTTTTATATAGGGTATTATAAAGTAAAGGCTTTACCCTTTATAGCTATAAGCTATAAAGGCCTATAAGAAGGCCTTCCCTAAGGGGGCGTTATAAGAGTATAGCTAAATACACTTAACTAAGTAGGGTTTAAGTAGAAAGGCAGGTCTAACTATATTACATAACTTTTACTTAAAGATTCTAACTATAGCAGAATCTTCCTTTAATTAGAAAAGGGAGGAGGTGTAGCCTATACGCCTGTTAATCTAAGGAATCTCTAAATAGTTACCTAGCTAACTTCTTATAATTACCTCCCTCTCTAAAGCCTTAGTCTCTAAGGCTTATTAGTTTAGGTTATAGTAGTTCTATAGTTCCCTATCTTCTAACGTCCTATCTAATTAATATTAGTATTACTAGTATTATTAGGTGCTTAGCGTCCTTTTGTTAATAGATATAGTAGGCTTTTATAGTGCTGCCTTTTGTTCTTAACTTCTTTATGTTAGGTTATATATATTATTATCTTTATAACTATGTTTTTTATGTTACTACGTTATGTGTTGTTATAATCTTTATTATAGTAATAGTTACCTCCCCCTCTAGTCTGTAATAGCCCTCTATATAGTTATTATATAGGTGCTAGTAGTATAAATACACTAGCTTTATTTTTCCTACCTAATAAAACCTCTTATTATTATAGTTATCTATCCTAAAAATTTTTCCTCTTTTCTTTACTTTTATTTTAGCAGTTTGTCTTTTTTTATTAACTTTTCTCCTAACGCTTAGCAAAAATTAGTTTTCTTTCCTTTCTGTTTTCTCTTTTTTTTAAGTTTTAGTTACTTCCTCCTTTTTACTAAGTATTCTCTAAGTTTTTACCTAAAATAAGCGTAATTCTCTATATTACTAATATTATTAAGGCCTACTATAAAGCAGATAATAGCTTTATTAAGCTTGTTAGTAAGGGTCTACTATATATTAGCTACCTTAGTTAACTTTATAGAGATATACTAGAGCTTATATACTACTAGGGTAGTTATACTGCCTAGTGTGTTACTTATCTTATTAAGCAGAAGAAGTGTTCTATAGTTAGTTTATCTCCTAGCTTTTACTAAGTGTTCTTTAAAACTTATTACACTTTTAGGTCTCTTACAAACTCTAGGGCGCTACCTAGATAACCTAGAATACCTTTATGCTATATTGTTTCTAGGAGAAAGAAGGTAATCTAATAGCGCTTAAGCGCTAGCGTATTAAGTATATACTAACTTACCTTTCTGCTGCCTAGGTCTAGGTAGCTAAGTATATTACTAACCTGTTAAAAGGTACTTAGCAGAATAACTAGAAGCAGTTAATACTTTAGGAGCTTACTTCTAACTGTAAGCACCTTAGTCTTCTAGCCCTTATCTTAGTAGGTACTCTCTCCTATTGTTCTCTAAGTCTTTACTGCTAATAAACTCCTTTAGGGTAGAATTTTAACTAACTAAAAGGATATTATTAGTTATCTTTCTTAGCTTTAGCCTATATACCTTTATAATAACAGCTAGGTAATTACTCTTTAAGTAAACCTAAAGTTCTTTATTACTAACTGCTATAATATCTATTACACTAGTAATAATAAAGGCTATATTAATTAATTTGCTAGTTAGAATATATTCTACTAGGAGCTAGCTAAGTATATTAGTAACCTTATCCCTACTTATACTATTACTATTACTAGGTCTACACTAGTTGCTTAAGGAGCTAAGATAGTTACTTCTTAGAAGTATACCTTTAGGGCTTCTGCCTTAAAGAAGACGCCTTTATAGAAGTATTACTAATCTACCTCTAAGTCTCCCTCTGCAGCTCCTAGCTGTTATAGAAGTAGATTTATTTATTAGTAGGGTGCTAATACTATTCCTACTAATTAGTTAGTAGCTAATTTAGACTTTAATATATCTATTTACCCTCCTCCTCTTAATAATCCTTTATGAAGTAAGGGTAAAAATAATAATAATAATAATAACGCTAGAGATAACAGTAGAAATAGTAGTAATAATAATAATAATAATAAGTCTAATACGTCTTACTCCTCTATTAATAAGCAGTTAGGCCCTTAGGGCTAATCTAGTTATAGTAACACTAAACTAACTAAGTCTCCTTCTTATTAGTTATTATAAAGCCCCTACTAAAACAGCGCTAATAGTAATAATAGAGCTAACTAACCTAGCCCTAATCTATTAGAGTCCTCTTCTCTAATACGCTTAGAGAACTCTTACTAAAGTAGTGCTATCCCTTCTAAGCTAGCCTATAAGGAGTTTTAAGCTGCTTATCTCCTTATAAAGGCTTTCTTTAAGGCCTTTAGTAAGGAGGAGTAGCATTAGGTTCTTAATGCTTAGTAAGCTATTACTAACATTTTAGTATAGTATACTACCCTACATAAAATAGGTAAGAATCCTAACTAGCATGTTTACCTAGTCTTATATACTATATAGGTAATAGTAAAGCACTTTAATAATATAAAGAAGGCTGCTATAGTAGAGGTAGTAGCCTCTAGCTATAAATAAACCTAGCTTAAGAAGCTAGCTGCAGATAAAAAGAAGGATAAGCTTACTAGCAGAACGTTATAGACTGTTTACTAAGAACCTCTTATCTTACTTATTTTGTTTTATTTTACCTTAGCTAATTATTTTGTAGTAGATAGGTAGTAATAGCTTACCTAACTAGATTACTTATTAGTATTATAGGGCTACTTATAGTTTACTAATTTTATTTCTATAGAATTCTACTCTTATTACCTACTATATAGTAATAATTCTCTAAGATAGCTATTATTAGTTATCCTATTTCTTATAAGTTTTTTATATAAGCTTCCTATTTAAGAACGCTGATTGAACTAGCGTAGAACTAATTAGATCCTGCAGTTAAGATTAGTTACACAATGCAAAAAAAAAAAGTTATACCTACGCTTAACCTAGATAACCCCTTTAAACTAGGCACCCCTCTTAATTATAACCCCTTAGAGGTTGTAAAACAGCTTATAACAGCTTAGATAAGCTCTATTATTAAGTAGTATAGAGGGAACTCTCTAAATAATATTATTACTATTAATAGCATAATAGATAACTATATAGTAATTAATATTGCTAGCGTTAGATTAGTAATCTTACTTCTTAACAGCCTAGCAGCTAATATAGGCCTAATTATTAGGGTAAGGTAGGCCTTATAGCAGCAGCTCTACTCTTTTGTTAGCAGGATAGCCTAGAAGCAGGATAACGTATCTAAAATTATAATAATAAAGGAGCACTTAGGCTAGCTGCAGGTAGTAATCTACGCTATCTAGTAGGTGTAGTATAATTAAGGGACAGAAGTCTAAAGGTTAGAGAAAAGAGATTTTGCTAGAAGCTCTAAGGATACTGTTAGTTAGAAACTTGATGCAATAGTTATACTTAATACATGTTACTAGACCCCTAGAAAATAAAACACGTTTACATAATGCATAGCTTAGAAGGGCAAAACAGCTACTATTAACTATAGCTTTATAAAGTAAGTAAGAGGGTAATCCCTTAAACAGACCCTAAGAGGAGGAATTATACCTACCTACGTATAAAGAGATAAGCGCTAAGAGTAAGACTCTACTTATTATATAGAAGAAGTTAATAAACCTAAGAATCTAAAGCAACCTAATTAATATTACTAGGGCGTTTAATAAGGAGGAACTTACTATATATATTAGATATATAATTATATAAATCCTCTATATTACCTTTAATAAGAACCTACTAAAGATAACTCTATATAAAGAATTCTACTATTAGATATCTACCTAATAGGACCTAGTTAGCTAACCCTATAGATAAAAGCTTATATAAATCCTAAAGCAAAAGGGATTTAGTATTAGTGTAGTATAAATCTTAACTAAGTAGATTATAGACTTAATCTATACTATTATCTAGGAATTTAATAATTATGATAAGTAACTAAAGTATCTTTCTTCCTATCTAATATGTATAATAACCTCCTATAAATAGATTATACCTATAGAGACACCTACCTAAAACCCTAATCCTATTACTACACTACATACTACTAAACTAGTAATAGACTCTATTAAGGACTTATATAACGTATAGATAACTTAAACTCTAGTTATATAAGACCTCTAACTAGTAACCTAGAATATACCCCCTAAAACATAATTTACCTAAGAGGTTAATAGTTTTCTATAATTCTAGGGCTATATAACGCCTATATACTAGAAGGATAGTATCTATAACCTTCTACTAAAGCGTATTATTTAGAACAGACTATATAAACTAAGTACTGTCTTAATCTTCTAGAAAGGGTAGCAGAAGGATAGAAACTACACTAGCAAGCTATATAATATCTTATATAATAAAGCTAAAGTCTTTATTAGCTTCTATTAATAACTCTACATTACAGAAGATTAGTACTATACTATATTTCTAGATATCCTTTAGGATTATATAGAAGAATTCTACCTCTATTATATTAGCCTAACTAGGAGGTAAGATAAGATATATAATATATTAGATAAGCATTTTAATACTAATATTAACTACAGCCTGTATTAAGTAGATTAGACTACTATATCCTTTACATAAGTAAGGAGAGAGAACCCTAAGAAGACTATAATAGAAGTGCTAGAAACTCTCCTTAATAAGATACCCTTTATATAATAAGCACTTAGATCTAGATTTTAGGGCAAAGTAATACTCTATATATAAGTTACTTAAGTATGTTAAGGAGTACCTAAGCTAGAAACTACTCTTAGCAATCTTAAAGCAGATTATATATGTAAAGAGTTCTTCTCTAACCTAAGGGCTTTACTCTAAGTAGCCCTTAATTAAAAAACAATATTACATAATATTTACTTTATAGATAGAAGGTATACCTCTAACTAAAAGAGACGCTATAAGTAACTATATAATAATTAACTCTCTAGATAACTATATAACAGAAGATAAGGCTAGCTATTTATAAGATAGAGACCTTTAGGGTTAGGGTTAGGGTTAGGGTTAGGGTTAGGGTTAGGGTTAGGGTTAGGGTTAGGGTTAGGGTTAGGGTTAGGGTAGAGGTTGTAAAACAGTTTATAACAGCTTAGATAAGCTCTATTATTAAGCAGTACAGAGGGAACTCTCTATATAACATTATTACTGTTAATAGCAGAATAGATAACTATATAGTGATTAATATTGCTAGCGTTAGATTAGCAATCTTACTTCTTAACAGCCTAGCAGCTAATGTAGGCCTAATTATTAGGGTAAGGTAGGCCCTGCGGCAGCAGCTCTACTCTTTTATCAGCAGGATAGCCTAAAAGCAGGACGATATATCTGAAATTGTAATGATAAAGGAGCACTTAGGCTGGCTGCAGGCAGTGATCTGCGCTATCTAGTGGGTGCAGTATAATTGAGGGATAGAAGTAGAGATTTTGCTAGAAGCTCTAAGGTGTTAGTTAGAAACTTAATGCGATAGTTATACTTAATATATGTCACTAGACCCCTAGAAAATAAAACACATTCACATAATGCATAGCCTAGAAGGGTAATAATCTCTTCTTAATAGTATTCTTTTAGCTTATAGTTCTAGTTATAGTATTTAGACTAGCTCTCTATAGCTATTTATTACTGCTTAACTGCTCTATCCCTTATAGCTTTAGTATATAAGATCCTTTTATATATACTAATAATAGTAATATAGTTACTAGATAGAACGTACTCTATAGTCCTTAGGTAGTACCTATATAGGCTTATTATTAGTAAGACCCTAATAGTAGCGTGCTAGCTATTATTATATATAAACTCTACTTTACTAAGCTAGACTGCTTATCTCCCTAATAAGCTATTAGCGTATATTTAGAGATACTTTTCTAACGTTTAGTGCACCCTTTCTATTAGACTGTTAGTCTAGAGGTAATACGCTGTAGATAATTAGCGTTTAATCACCCTCTTATAGGTAAATTCCTCTTAGAACTTACTTATAAGGAGCTTATCTTTATTACTAATAATACCTTTAGGCGTTCTAAACTAACACTTAATATAATTATAGATAATATATACTAATTACGCTACGTTAAGCGTTTTTACTGTAAGGATAAATATACTATACTTTGTTATCCTATAAACAATAATAAGAATGTAGTTATACTCTATGTTGTTTCTATAAAGGCTTAGTAGAAGTCTTATAATAAAGTCTATAGATATCTCTTAGAATAGGTGTAATAGTATTAGTAAGGGCTAAAGCTATCTATATAGCTTATACCTTAGTACCTATACTTCTTAGTATGCTTAGTAGCTCTATATATACTCTTAGACAGTCTGTCTAATATTTTCCTAGTAGAACTTCCTTATAATTAAATCTAAGGTCTTTACTATACCTATATATCCTAACCTTAGGTTATTATAGTGTTACTAAAGGATCTCTATCTTTAACGTTAGTACTTTAGGAATAACTAGTCTTCCTTTAAAGAATAAGGTCCCTACTTTATTAAGGGTGTAGTTTTTCCTACTTCTAGTAGCACTCTAAACCCTTACTAATTATATCTAGTAGAACTTATCTTTAGCCTGCAGTCCTCTTACTATGTTTTCTAGACTAGCAGTAGGATTATTATGTAATGCTGTTTTGCCTTATAGAAGTCTCTTTATAACTAGGCGTAGGATATGCTGCTTTAGAATAATAACCCTAGCTTTACCTAACTCCTTAGCGTCCTTAGACTGCTGTTAGGAAGTGTTTATTATAGACTCTTTTACTCTCTAGCCTTAGGTTATAATAGCTGTAACAGTAGTAGTTTAATTAGTATACCCTATAGTATACTACTAATAGAGAGGAGAGGAACCTCTCTCTTCTAGCTTAGTATCCTTATTATTATTAGGCTTTATAAGGAATGCTTATACTATATATATATATACTTAAACTACTTTGTTATTACTTTTAACTTAAAAGATCTATTATTAAATATCCTCTCGCAGCTCTCTAACTAGGTTAAGCTTCTAGGCTAGTATTAGGAGGATATCTATATATAGTATATCCCCCTCTATATAGTCTAGCCTCCTAGACAGCCTATCTGCTAGGTTTATCTTTCTAGGCCTATACTTTAGGTTAAAGTTAAAAGCTAATAACTTATACACCTATTATACTAGTCTCCCTTAGAGATCTCTTACTAGTGCTCTAATAACGCCCTTAAGGGCTTAGTAATCTATTAGGATAAGGGACTTATCTAATAGACCTTATAAGTAGTAAGCCTAGTGTTTTAGGCTAACTATAATAGTAAGGAGCTCTTATTAATCTATATGCTATCTTTACTTTATTTTAGAGAGCTTATGTAACTAGTAGGTAACTAAATGCTAAAGCCCTTCTACTAGTTATAATAGGATAGTGCTAACTACCTTTATAGATGTATCTACTTTAACTCTTATTTGTCTAGTAGGGTTCTAGTGCGTAAGCACTATTACTAAGCAGAAAGCTTACTTAAGCTAGTTAAAAGCCTTTTCTGCTGCGTTAGGCTAGTAGAAGGCTAACCTCTTATCTATACCCTTAAGTAACTCTATTATTAGTAAAATAATTACAAAGTACCTAGTAATAAATTTCTAATAAAAGTTATAAAACCTTAGGAATACTTAGAGGTCCCTAATAGATATAGGTGCCTTCTATTTAGTAATTACTTATATATAAGATTACTCTATTTAAACCCTATCCCTAGTAATAACATACCTTAAGAACTTAATTTCCTCCTAGTAGAACTTACACTTTAACAGTTTTATATATAAGCTAAATTATTATAGTTATTTAAGTATATAGTAAAGGTCTTCTATATACTATTTACATATCTGTAAGTAAATTATAATGTTATCTAAGTATATAATGTAATAAGAGTCTAGGAGGTTAGTAAGCGTTTAATAAATATACGCCTAGAAGGTAGTAGGAGCGTTTATAAGTCTAAATAGCATTACTATGTATTTAAAATGCCTATAGCGTATCCTAAAGGCTGTCTTCTATTAGTCTTCCTTCTTAATGTAGATATAGTAATATACCTTCTTAAGATTAATCTTAGAGATAAACTAGGCTTTACTAAGCCTGTCTAACAGCTTACTAATTAGTAGGAGAAGGTACTAGTTCTTAATAGTTACCTTATTAAGGCTATAATAGTCTATATATAACCTAAGGGACCTATCCTTCTTTAGGATAAATAGGACTAATATGTCTGCCTTACTAATAGATAGCTTTATGTATCCTTAGGCCTTTATCTCCTTAATATAGGTATAGAGCTCCTCTAGTTAATAGGCGTTTAGGGGGTATAGCGCCCTAAAAGAAGGTTTTATACCTAGCATAAGGTTAATAGAATGTTCTACGCCTTTAAGCTTATTTAGGGTCTTTACTATATCTTTATTAAAGATATTTACTATATTAAGTAACTTAAGTAGAAGGACTATCCCTCTAAGCTTTAGTAATAGCTTATTAAGGGAGCTCCCCCTAATATAGAGAATATAGGCCTTATAACTGTTCTTAACTACTTCCTATATAAAAGCTACTAGCTTTATAATAGAGAAACACTTATAGGCCTATATATTAGATACTATATTAATAATAATACCCTCTTAACCTATAGAGTGCTATCCTAACAGTAGGTTAGGGGCTTTTTTTAGTCTTTAGACCTTAGCAAAAAGTTACTAGAGCTTCTAAGGGTGCCCTTATAAGTCTAGGAGGAAGAAGGTTAACTAGTATGCCTTACTTAGCCTTAAGGAGTCCCTACTAAAGGACTTTAGGACTAAGACCTCTGCTGCTATAAGTTTTAACTTAAGGCGCTACACTAGGTGTATACTAATAAGGTCTACCTAGGAGCCTATATCTATATCTACCTTTATAATCTGTTTGCTAAGCCCTTAGAGAGTAATAGCCTTACCTTTAGTTATAGGTCCTATAGGGACCTTTTTAATAGGCGTAGTAGAGGTAAGCTTCTCCTCTATACTTACTTATTTTCTAAAGAGTAAACCTTTTTATTCTTATATACCTATATAGCTTAGACTTTAGCCTAGAGATAGTTATTCTGCAGACTAGTTAGTATGCTATTAGCGTTAGGTCTCTTTACATTCTAAAGTTAGAAATACTTCTCTTTAGGGTGCTCTATCTTCCTATAGTAGCTGCACTTTAGAAGGCTTAATAGGGTCTAGAATTAATATATATATAGGGAGAAGTCTTAGTAAGGCTGTAAGGGCTTTTTATAGTCCTTCTGCTTATTATATAACTATAACCTCTAGAACAGAGAGGGCTAGGGTGTAGGCTCTATAGTAGTTACTTTACGCTTCTAGCTATCCTTCTATAACCTATTAGCACCCCTTCTATTACATACTAACTATAGGCGCTTTACCTCCTAAGCTATATATTAGACTTTCTTAATAGGTACCTTTTAATAGATTATTTTATCTTATAGGTAGATTAAGAGACTAAAGAAGAAGTTATATACCTTAGACTTAGATTTATATAGGTTCTCTATACCTAAGTTTTAGTAAATTACTAACTATTTAGAGAAGAATTAACTAGGCGTCTGCCTATCCTACTAATGCTTCCTTTATAGCTCCCTCTAGTACTTCTGTTCTTAGGCATCCTAGTTAAGGTGCTGTTAGTAAATAAACATTAGGAATAATTCCTACGTAGGGGGTTCTTTAAGACTATACTTATAGTTTCTCTATTACGTCTATAAAGATAGAGATAACTTAGATAGAGCCTACTCTATATATTACTTTACTGTACTACTTATATAGAGATAGTTACCTACCTTAATAGCTATAATCTAATCTACTACTTAGGTGCTAGTAGCCTCTTCTCTAATAACCTTATAATTATAGGTAGGAGGTTTCTTATAGTCCCTTTATAGGGTATACTACGCTATCTAATTAATAATTTCTTAGAGAAGGACCTCCTAGGCCTTACAGTCTAGACGTCTCTACTTCTACTTTATAGCACTCTAGTTTATAAGAAACTATATAGTAGTTTGTATTAACTATATTATAGCTATAACTACTCTATTATCTAGGTTTAGTAGGCTGCTACTACTTCCCTAAGTTAGGTAGGGAATTAGTATGCCTTTACTAATAAACATATAGTTAGCCTTATCTGCCTACATACTTAGGGTTTATACTTCCTTAAGAGGGAATTAATATAATAGTCCCTATAATAGGCTAGTATCACCTTATAATAGGCGTATAGCAACTTAATATAATTTATCTAAGCTAAGGAGAGAAAGTAGAAAGTGTAAATAACGTATAGTTTATATAGGTATTTATCTTATACACGTTATATATATACGCCCCTCTAGCTAGTTATAAGTAATAGTAGGTTGTAGTAGGCACTAGCCTAGCTACACTTATTATAGCGTAGCTTATAATATATACTCCCCTCCTACGCTATAGGGCTCTACTAGCCCTTAATAGTTATATACTGTAATTTAAGAAACAGCCTAATAAGTATTCTTATAGGCTAGCAGGCTTATTGTTTTTCTTCCTTTTTCCTTACTAGCTCTTTTGTTAATATTATAAGTATTTATCCTACATGTAGCTACGCTTTCCTTTTGTTTTTATTAGTCTTTTACTAATTACTAGTTATCTATTATAGGAATTAGATAATTTATAATAGCTGTAAGTGAATTAATCCCTACGTAGGCCTACACGCGTGCGTGCAAACTGCTAATTAGTTGCTAACTTATAAGATAGCCCCCTATAATCCCTAGCTACTCCTTATCCCCTAAGGATAATAAGGCCCTTAACCCTATTACTCCCCTAGGCCCTAAGCCCTAGTTACCTACCCCTACTATAAGTCGCCTCTTTAGTAAGCATATTATATAATTTAACTAACCTAGCTAGGATAATAATAATAATAATAAGGCTAATAAGGCTAACTATAGCTCTCCTATTGTAAAAAGATATTATACTAACGCCCCTACCCCTACTGCTACCCCTACTGCTACCCCTACCTACATACTAACTATCCTTTATATACACCCTTACTTCCTATATGCTTACTACCTTATGTATAACCCTACTGCTATGTAATACATAGAGAATATTAGCACCTATAGGCACTATTATCTTCCTTATATGCAGTCTAACTATAGCTGCTAACCTATATATCTTTTGCTGCTTATATAAATCTTACGCCTTACTAATATAACTTAGATCCCTAAGGCCTCCCTAGGCCTCTATAAGGTAATATCTCTTACTACCTATACTACTACCCTAACTACCCCTAGCTTTATAGAGCATACCTCCTTCTAGCTAGCTGTTAAGGCCTAGGAGGTTGTAACTAACTTAGAGTAGGAGGCGTAAAAGAGCGCTAAGAAGATATATAGAAAGTATACCTACAGCGCGTCTAATAATACACCCCCTATGTCTACTACACCTACTCCCCCCTTCCTAGCCTTTACTACTGCTATAGCTGCTACCTAAGCTGCTACTAATAATACACACAGTAAGGTTACTCCCTACCTAAGTAGTCTTACAGCTGCTTAAAGTAAGCACCTTATTATTATAGTTAAGAAGATCTTAGTCTCTCTTAAGAGAGTAAATACTAGTCTTATACTCTCTCCTATATAACTCTTACACTAACTCTATATTCCTAGTTTATTAACTTTATTACTACTAACTTTAGTTATAGCCTCTTCCCTAAGCTAGAAGACTCCTAGTAGGGGAGTCTTCTACACGCTTTAAGTATGCTTATTCTACGCAGCCCTACTGCTTACCCTATAAGGCCTAGTTATTCTTTATAGGCTGCAGCCTTTTAATAAAGATTTATTACTTATCTGCTTATTATATATTCTTATCTTCCTTTATATATATATATTACCCCTATTACAGACGTTAATAGGTCTATACTTCTCTTTAAAGGAGTCTAAGGCTATAGTGTCTTTAATTAATTTAATAGGTTCCTATATAGCTTTAGTAAAGCCCTCCTAACGCACTAACGCCTAACACGTTTTTACCTTTCCTCTGCTACGCTATTATATGCTAATTATTTTAGTAACGCACTATTCCTCCTTACTATCTTCTATTAAAGGGGGAGGTTACATATTATAGGCTTTCTAGCCTAGCAAAGGGTTACTTCTAGTGCAGCGTAATAGGTCTATATAAAATTAGTTATAGATATTACTAGGTACGTTAAGTTTAACTATAAGGGAGCTAATTACTTTAGTAACTTAGTAATAGTAGTGTAGCTAATTAAGCTTATAATTTAGTTATAGAGAGCAGTAGTTACATATTAATAACTATACGTTATTACCTACTTTAAACCTTTTAGCTGCACTTTACTGCTTATTAGCTAATTCTTTAGTTTGTTACTAGGCTGCAGCTGTTACTGCTTATACTATTAAAGTTACTTTAGTTATCTGTTATATAAGTCTTTTAGTAACCTTTTTATATATGTCTATTGTCTTTAGTGCGCTCTCTTTAACTATAATAGGGTCTATATAGTAACTATGTTTTATAAAGAAGGGGCTTAACTTAATTACTAACGCAGTGTAGTTATTAATTGCTAGTTACATAACTAGTGTCTAATACGCCTAATCCTCTTAAAGGTAACTTACGTAGGCGTATAATGTTACTTAAATCTCTTAGTTAAAGCGCTTAGTAGCTCTATTACTCTATAAGTAGTATAATATACTTAGTCTTTACTTAATACTAGTAAGTACATAAAACTTATGCTAGAACTTACTTATCTAGTTACTCCCTCTATTGCTAATAATGCTCTTTAGCATACTATAGAAGCAATAATAGTAACTTAGGAATCTTTTAGTATACACCTCTATATCTATTATTACTATTAGCTTAAGTATTACTAACTTTCCTAGGCGGTCTATAATAACCTATATATTAGTAGCGCAGTCTAGGCTAGATAGTAGGAGGTCTATAATAAAATCTATTAAGAGGTTACTTTTTAAGCGCTTAGGTATGCTTAGTAGTTACAAAAGGCCCTTCTTTACGTTACACTAGATCTTACTGCTCCTATATATATTATAGTTATAGATAAAACGCTACACTATCTGTAACTAACCTAGCTAGTAAAACCTCTATAAAAGTATCTCTAAGGTACTATTTCTACCTAGGTGCCTAGTTACAGTTAAATTATAGCTCTATTATACTAACTAGGTGCGTAAGCTATTAGAAGGGGAATTAGGGTTATTATTACTTAGCACCTATATCCTCCCCCTCTAGGTAAGTTGCTTTACGTTATTAAGGCAGTAGTCTGTAATCTAAATGTGTAACTAGAGGTCTAGCAGGAGTAAGCAGTCCTCTTACTAGACAGCTATATACACTACTTAGAAGATAGTATTACTATCCTATATTATAACCTATAAAGCTTATAATTCTTTATTTTTAAATACCTCTGTATATAGCGCTAGAGGTGCCTCTATTACGCAGCAGGCTATTACTAGCTGCACTTTATCTAAGATTATTTAGATAATATATCCTTACTAGCAGTTATTATTCTATATAAGGGAGGCATCCTACTTACGCTAGGAGAGCGTATTAGGAACGCTTACATCCTTACTAAGCTAGTATATAATACAGAAGTTATATTTAGTAAATATCTTAGCCTAATAGCTTTAATGCTTTATTAACTTCTACTTTTTTATAAAGTACTTAAGGGACTTATAGTTAACTATTACTTTAAAGGGCTTCTTTATGCTATATAGCTCTACTCTC
Organism: Colletotrichum lentis; assembly: GCA_003386485.1. Taxonomy (NCBI): domain Eukaryota; kingdom Fungi; phylum Ascomycota; class Sordariomycetes; order Glomerellales; family Glomerellaceae; genus Colletotrichum; species Colletotrichum lentis. The sequence continues at coordinate 4,140,009 of NWBT01000045.1, forward strand.
TACGCTTAGAGGCAATCTAGTATAGCTAATAGCTCCTTATTATAGATAAGGTAGTTATACTACACTAGCGTAAGCTTTTATAAGTAAAAAGTAATAGGTTAGCACTTACCCTTATTATTTACTTATATTAAGGCGCCCTTTAGCGCAAACCTAGAGCAGTTAGTCTCTATAAACGTTAAGGCGTCTAGGTTAAAGTTTTATAGTAATAGAGCTATTATAAAGCAGTTCTTTAGCTCCTTAAATGCTGTAGCACACTCTACAGACTACATAAATAATACACCCTTCTTAGTAAGGTAAGTTATTAGCTTAACTACCTTAGCGTAGTTAGGTATAAATATCTAGTAATAGTTAGTAAAACCTAGGAAGCTTTTTACGCCCTTAACAGACTAAGGCGCTAACTACTTACAAATAGCACACACCTTTTCTAGGTCTGCTAAGACGCCCTTCCTAGCTTCTAGGATAAAGCTAATATACTTTACCTTCTTTACGCTAAAGTTACTCTTCCTTATGTCTAGGCTAAGCCCTACTATATAGAGCTTCTTAAGGACCTAGTAGACCTTCTGTTTATAGTCCTCTTTTATCCTATTAGAATAAATAAGGATATTATTAAGGTATATAGTAATAAAGTCGTTAAGAAACTCCTAAAGTAAGCTGTTTACAAAGCGCTACTAGTTTATAGGTATGTTTATTAGCCTAAAGGGGCAGACTAACTACTTAAAAAGCCTATATTACATACAAAAGGCAGTCTTATACTTATTACTATCTATAATTTACATCTTATAGAAGGCCGCTACTATATCTACTTTAGTATACTACTTAGCTAATCTTACATAACAGAGAGTCTTAGAGATAAGTAGCAGAGGATAACAGTCCTTCTTTATAATTACATTTAGCGCTTAGTAATTACAGTAAAAGCATAACCTACTGCCTAGTTTGCATATAAAAAGCACTAACACCCCTACTATAGAGCTACTTACTTAAATAAAGCCTTTATTAAGGAGGTCCTCTAGAGTCTTCTTTAGGACTAATAATTCCTCTCTTAATATACTATAAAGAGAGCCCTACAGTAGGGTTACTTCTAGTTCTAAGTCTATACAGTAGTTACAGCTAGGTTAGCATAGAAGCACTTTTATTAAGGTGTTAAGGTTAAATAAGTCACTATATTTATTACACACCTATTACAGTAGTGCTACAACTTTAGCAGCTTATTTTACCTTTTTATCTAACTTTAGCTATAAGGCTTTCTCTACGTTAGTAAGGCTAACTACTATAATCTAAGAGAACGCCTATAAGTCCTTACTTATCTTTCTTATAGATAGGTTGCAGCAGGCAGCACAGTCCTTACATACAGCCCTACAACAGATAGCTATAAAGGCAGGCGCTCTAATTACTTATGCAGCTCTAATTTTACACACTATTACAGACTCTTATTAGCTAACTAGGCGTAGCATAAGGTCTACTTACCTATAGTATATAGTACGCTTTACAGTATTATAAACAGCGTAGTTATATTCTATCTAAGGTTTCCCTAGGAACATATTAACATTAAGGCTGTATATAACGTATATATACATACGCTAGTAATATCTATAGAGTTTAAGGTTAAATATAACTACTCCCTCTGCTATTATACTAGCTAATTTATTAGTAAACCCTTTTAGGGGGATTTTCTATTAAGAGATATATAAAAAGCGCTAAGCGTATATAAAGTTATAATTTACTATTATATAAGTGTTATAACTAGTATTAGTAAGGGCTTAGGTAGGGGATCCTTTATTAACGTAGGTATCTAATAGTGCAGCTAGTCTAATTATTCTCCTCCTACGCTAAAACTCCTCCTATCCTATATACTTCTTACTTATTAGCTCTAAAGCCTAATTTTACTCTAGAGCTACTCTTTTTCTAACTCCTCTCTACTCTTAGCTATACTATAAGCATTATTACTTTCTTTAAGCTCCTTAACCTTAGCAGTCGCTTTAGCTACATAAGCAGGCCTACTCTTCTTCTTCTTAACGTTAGGGTAATTATAAGCTAGGTGTCTAATCTTCTAGTAGGCGTAGTACTAATATGTTTTAATATATACTTTCTGCGCCTTAGAGCGTTCTTTTTCTTTAGCTTTACTAGCTATATATACTATTATTCTTCCTATTATTTATATATTACTATTAGCATCCTTTAGCGCTTAGGGTAGTAGGTACTAGTAAGCAGGCTATATACTACTAGCTAGGTTCTTAACCTTCTAGGCTACTTTACTTACTTATTATATATAGGTGTAGAAGGTAGGGGAAAGTAAGACGCTTACTAGCGCGCTTTAGATGCAGAGGGGAAAAGTATTTAAAAGGAGCGTAATTTATGCTTTACTTAGCTACAGGTAGCCTCCTGCTTTAGCTAATACCTATTTAAACTTTAGGAGAAAGGTAGTAAAGAATTTATACTTTTTTATCTTAATGCTTATTAAGGAGGCAGACGTATAGGTCTTTACGTTTAGGTTACTATATATACACTTTAGGTACTTTAGGAACTCTTTAGGGTTATAATTTACTTAGGCTCCCCCTATTTTATAGTAGGTTAACACTATTCTCTAAGGCACTATATCTAAGTAGGAGTTAATAAAGTACTAAGCCTCTTACTTTATTATAAAGAACGCTTTACTAATACATAACTTATTAAGTATCTAGTGTAACTATATAGGGAAGTCCTAACGCTAGCTAGAGAACTTTAGGGGGTTTAGTATTAGTTTCTAAATGATTTAGGGGTAGTTCTTAGCTAGCGTAGGCGTAGCTACTATAGTAGTTACTGTAGGCATAGTGTCTACTACTTCTAGGGACTCTTTATTATGTAATTCAATTATAGGGCTTACGCCTTAGGGGTTAGCGCTCCTTACTTTAAGCTCTCTTATTTCTTATATTATCTTTACTATTACTTACTTTAAGGCTATAACTTTAGCTTTTACCTCTACTAATAAAGAACCCTTACAGCTTATTATTATTTTGTTATCTTATTACATACCTATTATACAGTATAATTAGCAGGGTATTTATTATTATTTTAAAAGCTTAGATATGTAATAGGCTAGTATTACCTTATAACAGGCATATAGCAACTTAATACAATTTATCTAAGCTAAGGAGAGAAAGTAGAAAGTGTAAATAACATATAGTTTGTATAGGTATTTATCTTATATGCGTTATACGTGCGCGCCCCTCCAGCTAGTTATAAGCAATAGTAGGTCGTAGCAGGCACCAGCCTAGCTACACTTATTGTAGCGTAGCCTATAATAGTCCCTATATTAAATTAGGAGAGTTATCCTATATACAGCCTATTATAAGTAAGGCTTTATATCTTACTTAATAGTAGTTTTATCTTAGTTCCTTAGGAACAGAATGTTATAGCTTATTAATACTAATAGCTCTTTAGTAACTACTAATTAAAGGCTTATTAGTAGCCTAAGTAAAATTATTATTTCCTTCTATTTTAAACCTATACTAGTTACTTTAAAGAGATAGAAGCAAAAGAATTATAAAAGTATAGCTAAATACACTTAACTAGGTAGGGTTTAAGTAGAAAGGTAGGTCTAACTATATTATATAACTTTTACTTAAAGATTCTAACTATAGCAGAATCTTCTTTTAATTAGAAAAGGGAGGAGGTGTAGCCTATACGTCTGTTAATCTAAGGAATCTCTAAATAGTTACCTAGCTAACTCCTTACAGGCGTATTAAATTAGAGATTTCTATAGAGGGCACTTTAGGCGCGCTAAAAGGGTGTATAGAGATAGAAGTTATTAGCCTAATTTAGCCTAGTTACTTAGTAAATAATAGAGGGACTACTATAGGCTTTACCTTAGGCAGTAGGCTTTATAGAGGCCTTAGGCACCTAGAAAAGGGGTTACTAAGAGCCTAGTTAGGTAGTAAGGCTAGGCGTAAAGGTAACATAATAGTTATAGTTACACTTACAGTTAGATACGTATATAACACATAATATACGTAATATTAACCTATTACTATTACCCCTATTAATTTAACAGTAGTTTCCTAGCATCCTAGAGCTGCTAGTAACGAATTACATTGCTAGCGCAGAGCTGCTAGCTAAGACGTTTAGAGCTGCTAACCTAGTTATTAACTGTGACTAGCGTGGCACCTCTGCTAAACTAGCATATATGTCTTATATAACTATATACAAACTGTTAAATTAATAGGGGTTGTTAAATTAGAGGGTCCTATAGAGGGCACTTTAGGCGCGCTAAAAGGGTGCGTAGAGATAGGAGTTATTAGCTTAATTTAGCCTAGTTGCTTAGTAAATATTAGAGGGACTGTTATAGGCTTTACCTTAGGCAGTAGGCTCTATAGAGGCCTTAGGCACCTAGAAAAGGGGTTACTAAGGGCTAAGTTAGGTAGTAAGGCTAGGCGTAAGGGTAATATAATAGTTATAGTTAGATATATAGATATATATATATAATATATACCTGCGTGACGCAGTGGTATGCGTCTAGCAGCGTCTGTGCGCTCTGCGTGTAGATAGTTAGTTTGATTCTGACTGTAGGAAGCTACTTTTGCAGAAGTCTGACTGGCCACTAGAGCCCTACAAAAGTGGAGCCTTGGGCCCTACATGCATAATAGGGCTCTGATAACAGTGCACTACACCTACGTATTGTGTTTTCCCTTTGTAATAATCCTGTATTATGTTAGGTAAAAACAAGCTAACCTTCTAATGTTTAATAAGATAGAGTAGTTTTCCTCCTATATAAATTATGGGAGGTTTTTCTCTCTACCTATATAGATTAATAAGTACTATGTATATAGAATAGTGTAAGGGAATACCTTACTAGTTCCTACCTAGATAGTAAATAATATAAGACTCCTATTACTATAATAAATATCTATATAATATAACTTTATATAAAGCTTTAAGAGCTTCTTAGTTATAAGATTAATAGTCTATTAATTATTATATTATATCTATATTCTTATAGGCTAAGGTGCTTTTAATATATATATTAAGTGCTAGCTACGCTCTATAGAGAGCTATACTTATAAGCGTAATATTAATTAGCTAGTAAAAAGGGCTTCCTTAGCTGCTTATAAGAGCGCTAAAAGCTCTACCTTAGTAGTTAATATAGTAATAGTATCTTACTTATTAGCCTACTAGGTAATAAGGCCTCTAAAAAGCTTTATTATAAAGGCCTAAGAGCTCTTATAGTTAAGTAAATTATCTATAAAGCTTACATTAGAGGTAAGCTCTAAGGCGTCTTTATTACTACTAAGCTTAGCGCTAAATTAAAGGTAGAGGTAATATATATCATAAAGGTATAATAATATATAGTTAGCAGCCTTCTAGTAGGCTTTACTTAGGTTCTAATTAAACCTTATAAGCCTACTTACTATAAAGGTAATATTAGGGTGTATTATAATAGCAGTATAAAGAATTATACTAACCTTCTGCTAGTATCTATTTATCTTATAATATACTATGTTATTAGTATATAATAGAAGCTCTTCCTTTATTATAAAGGTGAATTTATATATATTATCTATAATATTAGTATATATAGGGAGCAGCTTTACAGCCTTCTCTATATATACTACTTATAAAAGCTAGAGTCTCCTGCTTATATAGTTATATAGGACTTTAAGGCTTAGGAACTACTAGAGCTCTTAGCCTCCTTTAAGGTAATACTTTACTTAGAGGGCGCTTAGCTTCTTAATTACTACGCGCTTATAGGCCTTTAGAAACGCTAATATGTAGTTATTAATATAAAAGAAGAATATAATCTAGCCTTTCTGCTAGTAGTAATCTTTACTTATAATATATTAAAAACCTTATGTAATAAGTCCTACTTTAAAGTGCTATTACTAGAGGAGGGGTAATTAGCGTAAGCTATAGAGGGCTTTCTAAAGGCGCATAATAATGCCTTTCTTATAGTAACCTAGTAGTAACTCTATATACACCTCCTTATTAATATTTATATAGATAAACATATTAATAGCATTATATTAGAGTAACTTTAAGTTAAAGTAAGCAGCTAGGGCTATTAATATTTAGAAGGATATACTTACTAATGTAGCTATATATATATTATATAAATCTTTTACCTATTAGTTACTATATATAATAAGCCTTACCTTTACCTTTATAAGGCAGCTATACTTATTAAGCTTATATATATAGACCTATATATAGTTAAGAATCTAATTACTATAAGTAGAGCCTTTAGGAACTTCCCTCTATAACCTTAACGTCTTATAGCTATAAAGATAGCTCTTTTTAGCCTCCTTAAAAGCGTCTTTAAAAAGGTAGTTTACTAGCTAACTATATAATGTAGGAAGGGGAGGTAGGTATTTCTAGTAGGTGCTTATTAAAAAAGCTACTTTACTGCTTCTTACAGTAAGCCTATTAGCTACCTCCTGCTTCTAGCCTGCATTAGGCTACACGCTAGGCATACTTAGTTACGCTTTTAGCTCTATTATAGGCGCACCTAGTAGACCTATACTTACTAGCAAAATAGAGTAATTAGCCCTCTCCTGTAGTATATAAGTGCTATCTAGTTATTTCTGCTTAGCTTTAATATATAAGCGTTACTTCTAGTAGAAGTAACCTACTAGAAACGCAGCCTTAAAAGATTATCTTAGTAGCTTACGCTTAAGAGTTATATTTATAGCTCCTTTAAGCGCTTATAATTATTATTCTTAAGATCCTTCTTCCTACCTCCTTACATTAAGTATATCTCTAAAGGTAGTTATAAATAAGGCTCTTAGAGGTAGCATTATTAGTAGCGTTATTAATATAAACCTTACTTTAGTATAGAGTAACAGAGGGGCTAGCCCTTTATAGTTATAATTTAAAGGGTCTTTAGTTTTATAGCTATAAAGGGTTAAGCTATTAGAGCTTTCTACCCCCTTAGCGTAGTTAGTATGTTTTTAGATCTTATTAGCTTCTTTATCTACTATATACATAAAGCTTCTTTCCTATACCTCTTAGCGTATAAGACGCTTAATTATAGCAGCTATTTCCTATAGATTACTCTTATATATATTATTAGTAAGCTTTATAATATTACTATTAAAGGTAACCTTCTTATTAAAAATAGCGTCTTATATAGTAAAAACTTTACTATAGGTAGGGCTCTATATCTAATATAAGTTACTTAAGCTATAGCCTATAAAATAGCTAATTTAGGCCCTTAGGGCTAGTTGTTAGCGTTAATTACAGTAAAGTTAGACGTTAGCAGTAAGTATATATACTTTATAATTATATATATATAGGTAAGAAAGGTCTAGCTAAGCGTATGCTACGTTAGCTTTACTCTAGAAGTGCTTATACTACAGTTAGTATAGGGTTTTCTAACTATAAGACGCTTACAGTATATAGTTATAAAGGTAGGTAGCTACTATATAGACCTCTAGCTAAAGGACGTTTAGTAGGTATATATTAATTACTATACTATATACCTTCTACTTAATAACTATAGTAATATACTCTGCAGCTCTGTTTTACGCTTAGGTATTTAGGGTGCTTACCTTAAGGCGTATACTACACGCCTCTACTACGTCTATAATATCTAAGTAGTATAGAAGCTTATTATTAGTCTTAATAACTTTTACCTAATAGTTATATTACACTTCTAATAGGGTAAGAAAGTCTATAAGTATAGTAAGTAGTATCTTAGTAGTCCTTTAGTGTAGGTAGAAATCCTATATATAACTACTACTGCAGTTAGAAATTATTATATAAGATATATACCCTACGTAACTAACCTCTAGGTTATAAAAGTTAATTACTAAGTAGTTACTAGGCTTTATGTAGATTATAGATTTATATAGGCTACGCCTAGCTAAGCAGTAGGCTTTACCTTTTATATAGACGTTATAGTTAATAGTGTAAATCTTATAATTATTAGAGCCCTTAAGATACACTCTATAAGCTATATTAATAATTCTCTTAATTACTTTAGAGCTTAGGTAACCTAGCTTATAGTGCTAAGTAAATAGGCTGCTAAGAATTAGTTTCCTATATGTCTTTATAGTGTATTTATTTTATTAGCGTAATTAAGGCGCTTTATCTAAGCCTATAGGAGGTAAGGGTATAGTAGTAGCTAAAGCAGCCTCTATCTTAAAGGGCTTATAGTTAAGGACCTACTAGTTATAAATATTATTAAGGTAGGCTATAAAGGACCTATCTGCTTTTTATAGGTAGTTATTTCTAGGGCTTATATCCTACTAAATACCTTATTACTTTAGCTTCTTAAAGGACATTAGGTTAGCTATAAGGCTAGGGTAAAAGGTAATATTATATAGGGTAAGCCTTATAATAGTGCCTATACGCCTTTTAAGCCTAATTTACATAATGCTATACGCTTTAATAGGTAATTACTATAAGCTAGCCTATAGGAAATTACCTACTAGTATAGCCCTTATTATCTTAAACTATAAAGGCTTATTAAAAATATATACTATTAAGCCTAAATCTAATATTACTAAGTAAGCTAGGTAATAAAGGCTTTTTGTAGTGTAAAAGGAGGCTAGTGTGATTTTTTCTTTATATCTACTATATAGTTAGTTATTCTTAATAGTTACTACTCTTACCTCTTATAGGCGTTTAGTAAGCTTTAGGTTACATTATATACACTTTTTAATTATAGCCTTAACTGCTTTACTTTACTACTACCCTTTAGGGTGTATATAAAGAAAGGTATACTAGTAGTAGTTAATATAGTGCCCTAAGGTAAAGTAAAGCTAGTAGCTTATACGTTTTAAAAGCAGTATCTCTACTACGCTTATACTTAACCTCTCTTACTTAGGTAGTATGCTTTACTTTTATAAAGGCGCTAGAAGCCCTAATAATAATAAAGATTACTTATAGAGTATACTTAGCTTATAAGATTATATCTACTAGCAGCCTCTATAGCTATAATTCCTACTGCTATAGTTTCTATTATTTTAATTTCTATAGTTACCTTTAGGGTTTTTATAACCTATATTAGTTAGGCTAAAGGCACTATATATAGCCTTTTACCTAACAGGCGTATTACTAAGGAGCTTTATTACCCCTTATATATTACTTATTATTATAGAGATTATAAGATCCCCTTTCTTAGTATCCTTCTTACTCTGCTGTAGGTAGGTAAATACCTATTAGATAAGGTAACTAGTTAAAAAGGCTTTTATAATATCCTAAAACTAGTACTTTAAGTACTATATATTAGGGACTTTATTAGCCTTTACGTTATAAAGGGTACTTTCTTATATAAGAAGCTATTTCTTAAGCTCCTTTATGTTATTAAGGTAATTCTAAGCGCCTTTATAGAGGATTCTTTTGTATTTTATCTACGCCTTATTATACCTTTCCTTTAGGCGCTTAGTAATATAATTCTTAAGCTTCTTTACCTATTAGTTAAGGTGCTTATCTAGCTTATAATAGTGTTCTAAAAGCTTAATGCTTATAGTATCTCTAAACTAGTCCTACAGTAGGGTGTATTTTTATATATACGTTTTATACTTTTTTAATGTATTAGTATATTTACTTTACTACTCCTTATATAATAGTAGGTTACTTAATAAGAGCTTATAGACCCCTTTAGCTTATAAGTTAGCTGCTACTATAGGCTTAAGGAGTAATTTCTAACTAGCTATTAGGATTAGGATTACTTCTACTCCTTAAGCGCTTAAGGAGCTTAATCCTATATATAAAGCTTAGTATCTTAGATAGTTATAAAGCTAAAGGCGTATTAGACGCTCTATAAGTGCTATAATAGTCTTACTAAGCTTATAAGAATTACTTACTAATAGGTTAATTACTTCCTATAGGTTATAAGCTTTAGCTTTTACCTAAAGCTACTTAAACTAAATAGTCTAGTTAGAGGAGGATTTTAAAGTAATCTTTATGTTATTAGTTATTATTATATACTTTTAGCTTATAGGAATTATATTTCTAAGCTTATTACTATTAATTTCTAAGTGTATAAGACTCTTAATTATTAAATTAATAGAGGTAATAGTAATAGGTTAATATTATATATATTATATATTATATATATATCTCTATATATATAACTCTTACTATTATGTTACCTTTACGCCTAGCCTTACTACCTAACTTAGCCCTTAGTAACCCCTTTTCTAGGTGCCTAAGGCCTCTATAGAGCCTACTACCTAGGGTGAAGCCTGCAACAGTCCCTCTAATATTTGCTAAGCAACCAGGCTGAATCAGGCTGATAAGTCCTATCTCCGCGCACCCTTTCAGCGCGCCCAAAGTGCCCTCCGTGGGACCCTCTAATTCAACACAAACATTCACCATTGCCCTTCAGCCATTCGAAACCCATTGGTAGCCGGACCAACGATCTCTGGTGTACGGACGACGACATCGGCGATTGAGTTAACAGTGTAAACCGCCTGGCAGAAGACGGAGAGACGTGCACTACATACTACGCTTCAAAGACGACAGACGCAATCAGCATCAGTCAGCACAGCCCACGATGCTCGTCTCTCTGACCGTCGGCAAGGTCGACGCCGGCGTCACGGTCCTCCTGACGCCGGATAAACGCCTAGTACGTTGTCCGCGATGCGTATCCGATGCTGTTGATGGATAGGAGAGCCTCTTGAGGGAGCCGTGACGTCTTCGGACTTATGATCTCCCTGGCCCCCAATCCCCATCCACCAATGCCGTATTCACCCGTCCTTGACGCCTCACACTGACGATGCTCTTCAGATCGAATTCCCCTCCATCCTTCTTCCTCCCAACATCTCTTCCGGTAGCATTGTCGACATCACCGTCGCCCGCAACCTTGGCTCAGAGGCCAAGACCGAACATGCCTTCCGCGAGCTCCAGGACCGCATCTACTCCTCCTTCGGTGCCAGCGCGCCGACGACGCCCATCCTCCGCTGCCGCAACGCGACGCAGACCTCGGTCGTTCTTGAGTGGGACCCCATTGAGCTCGCGACCGCCGACCTCATCTCCCTCTCCCTGTACCGCAACGGCCAAAAGGCCGGCAACATCCCCCGCCCGCTGCAGATGCACAGCACGAAGATCAGTGGTCTCGCTGTCGACACGGACTACACTTTCCATCTCGTCTTGCGCACCACAGCCGGCACCTTCAGCTCCGACAAGGTCGTCGTGCGCACGCACAAGATGACGGATCTCAGCGGCATCACCATCACCACGGGTATCATGCCCGCTTCCACGAGGGAGGCGCTGACCGCCGCCGTTGAACGCATCGGTGCCAAGATCGTCGATAGCGTGCGTATCGACACGACGCACTTCGTCACCACCGAAGGCCGCGGCCTAGCTTGGGAGAAGGCCGTTGAGACGAATATACCTGTCGTCCGGCCCGAGTGGGTCGAGGCGTGTGAGAAGAATGGCCGCATCCTCGGCGTGACCAAGTTTTACCTCGACGCTCTCAGGCCGGGCCCCTCGAGTGACGAGCTGCAGCAGGCGCCGACGCCGCCCCAGCCGCAACAGACACCGCAGACGCACAAGGAGCTGCCGACGCCCCCGGCCACCGACACGCCGGAGAACAACTACGAAGCGGCCGCCACGTCCGCCGCGTCAACCAAATCGTCCGAAGACGAAAAGCCTCCGTCCAAAGCGGAGGACGACGAGTCTTCCGGCGACGAGGAAAAGGAGGCGGAGCAGAAGAGGATTGCGGACCAGGACGAGCAGAAGGTGAGGCTGGAGGATAAGGATGAGCAGAACCTCGCCCACCGGCCAAAGGAGGACTCGGATTCGGGCAACGAGGACGGCAGACGAGAAGAGGATAACCCGAGCAAGGAGGAGAAGCCGGGCACTTCTCCCGACGGAGCGTCCTTTCAGGATGTAGCCTTGTAAGAGCGGGGCAAAACAAGGGAGTAGAAGGTGTTTGCGGTTCTTTTCACAGCACGGAGTTGCGTAGATGTCGTGTGTCACGTGTACGATTACCCATTTCTTCACGACACTTGTAGAGCCGGCTATCATGAAAACATGATGCTGGGACCTTTATTTACTTTTACGACTGCCCGCCCTGGGAAAGCTCGCAACGGTTTGGTTCACGGGGTATCCATCTTGGCCATTCTCCGCTTGTCCTCTTCCCTCCATCAGTCTCCTTCCGTTCGCGGGGCTTACGGCAAGATCTCCTTACCCTGCCAGTCCCAGAACCGGCCCCTTCCCTCAACTCCGACCTCCTCCGTCAACACCTTGCACATCCTCTCCACAGCGAACTCGGGTTCGAACAGCTTTCCCTGCGGCACCGTGCCCCAGAACCCCTCGGACAGCCCCGTCTTGACGGTGCCCGGGTGATACGCCACAGCGATGGCCTTGTCGCCGCTGCGCGTGCTGAGCCACAGGTCGAGCGATTTGGCAAGGGAGGTGACGCCGGCCTTGGAGGCGCGGTAGGTGTACCACCCGCCCTTGAGGTTGTCCGAGGTCGACCCGACGCGCGCCGACATGGCGGCCCAGACGGCGTGGCCCGGCGGCAGGCCCCGGACGTCTTCGGTAGACGAGGAGGAGGAGGAGGAGGACGCGAGGGCGACGGACTTGCGGGGCAGGAAGGGGGAGAAGTGCTTCATCAGCATCATCTGCCCTAGCGTGTTGACCTTGAACATGTCGAGCGCCTTGTCGTAGTCGACCTGCGCCGGGCTCTTCTCCGGGTGCAGGATGCCGGGTATGGCGAGGGCGAGCCTGAGGTGGTGGGTGGCCTCGGGGAACAGAACGCGGGCCTCGTCGGCGGCGGCGGCGACGGTGGCCTCGTCGGTGACGTCGACGCGCACGATCTTGAGGCGCGAGGCGGCGTCCTCGGTTTCGAGCGGGGGCAGGCCGAGGGACTCGAGGAGACGGCTCTTGGCGGCGGTGGTGTCGGCCGAGCGGGAGGTCGCGAGGACCGGGGCGGAGGTGGTGCGGAGGAGGTGCCGGGTCAGATGGGCGCCGATGCCGCGGGAGGAGGGGGAGACGAGGATCCAGGGGCGGGACATGGTCGGGAGATGTGGGGGGGGGGTTCNTGGGGGGGGGGTTCGTCCCGGTGCAGCGCGAGAGACCACGAGCTGTTTTGGGGGGTGGACCGCTGGCAATTGGAACCAGCTTGGGGGGAAATGGACTGAAGGGCTTTGTGATGTCTGTTTGTAGGTACAATAGGACCCGAGGAGCTGATGGGGAGATGAAGTTCGGGGGTGTTGAACATCAATGCCAACGGGATACGGAGTACATGCACTTAAAATGTAAAGCGAGGTTGGAAGATCAATATCAGATCAGATACATGTCAGCCATCTACTTTCCCACCGGCCTACGGATAGTCACTGCATCAAAGGGTTTTCTCCACCCGCTTCAGTCAAAGACATCATGACTTTGGAAATGATGGAGAGTTGCCCGCAGCGGCGCAACCCCATGTACCTGTAACTACCTACCTACCTTACCTGCGCAGGTACATAGGTACATGAACCCGTCCCCCCTGTGGGAGGGTTTCCGGTACGTCATTGGCTGGATTAACATCCGATCTGGGCCGCCAGCCTAGCCCCGGCCCTCGGGTCCCCCAGATCGACGACATCTCACTCCACGTTTCACCTGCGAGCTTCGGCTTCTCATGATCAAAACGATATTTCTCCCATTCGCCGCAGCTGCTTGAGCAGCGCAGGATGCTCTCAAAGCTTCCTCATGACATGAGAATGAAACAGCACACATAAGAACACGCACACGGACACACCCGTCAGTGAGCCCGGGGGTATTGCTCTGCTCACTCTCTTCCTAAGAGACCGACCTCGCCCTTACGGCGCCTGCCCTGCGCACCTCGGTCCTGACAAAAGAAAAGAAGAAAAAAAGCGTCATCGTCAAATTACACATTTCGTATAGGCTATGCCCGTCCAATACAGACCCGCGCGACTGATCCCGGCGATCGGCGGTCTCGCGCGGCCGCGACCTCCGAGCAAAGAAGGAAAAGGAAAGCTATGAAGGGTAAGAGAGAAGGAAAGGAGAAGAAAGTAAAAAGAAAGAGCGGCCCAGCGGCCCGTCACCTATTATACGATGTCGTAACGATAGTCATCCGAATGCCGGCCCCGCGACGCCTCCGTCCTCTCCGCCTGCGCCGCCTCAAGACTGACCCTCGATGCCAGCTGCAGCTCACGGATCAGCGGATTCATGGCGTCTAGCTCGCCGAATACCGGCAACGGCGCCGTCATCACGGCCTGATGCCGACTGGCCCTGACCCTGCGTGGCATGCTGTGCGACGTCGACGGCCGTCTCGACCTCTGCTCGGCGAGTGCGCTGTCTACATCGTCGAAACCCCCGGCGACGTCGTCCACGATCCGACGGGAGGAGCGTCGCGACCCAGGTTGCTGTTGATGGTGCTGCTGCTGCGACCGGCTGTGACCGAGTGGCCGGCCCGTTCTGCGAACGCGCACCTCGTGTCTCGCATCGCGACTGATGCGCTGTGACTCGTAGATGTAGTCCTCCTCCTCCTCGTCGTGGAGCGGCCACTCGACCGGGCGGGGGCCCACGAAGGGGTGGCCGGGGAGGCTGCGGAGCTCGCTCATGCACCTCTCGAGCCGTTCAATGAAGAGCATCTGGTTCCGCTCCTGCTGGTGCATGCGCATCTCGAGACGCTCTTGATTCAAGAGCATCTCGTGTGCAAGGTCGTTGACGCGCGCGCTTCGAAGGTTGGCGTAGTGGTTGCGGAGCTCGCGGGCCGACGTGTTCAGGAACCCGACAGAGTCTTCTTCCCCGGAACGGCTTTTGGGGCGCAGAGTCGCCGTCTCTTCCGTGTCGCCGTCTTCAAGCGCGGGCTCGCGCCTGCTGCTCCCGCCGGCGTGCCCCTGGTCCCTGGAAACGCTGAGGAGGGCCGGGTGCGTGTTGTCAACCGTATACGGGCGAGAAACGTGCGTCGGGCCCTGCTGAGTTGTCTCGTTGCCGGCGAAGGGCGGGTATGAAACTTCGATCACGGTCATGGGCGAGTTGAGAGTCGAGGCCGACCATCTCTCGTCAACGGAAAGCGAGGGAATCACCTCGGCAACTGGCATGATGGCGCTCAAGCGAGGGCCGGCGCCGGAACCGGGTTTGGGGAACGCCGCGATGCTGCCAGCGATGGACTGGTCATCCTCGGCGGGATCCACGTGGACCTGATCGTCAGCGTCGAAGAAGCTGAAGCGGTTCAAGTAGAGCCGATGCGCGTCCGTCAAAGAGAGCGTGGCAGAGTCGGCACGCGACATCCGAGTCCCGCGTGGAGGCGGGCGGCTGCCGTCCATCTCCGCCAAGTATGCGTCACTCGCATCCGATGGCGCAAAACTGCCGATGCGATCCAACAGCGGCACCGAGCTCGCCCAGCTGGTACGGTGAAGACTCCCCCACCGACGAGGAGGTTCGGAGCTCATCGTGCTGTCCCTGGCGTCACCATTGCCCACGGCGGTTGAGATCCTTTGACAATCTTCCGTCATATCGGCCAGAAGTGGCGTCTTTTCCCAGTTTATCGTCGGGGTCTCCTGGGCAGTCTCCCAGCCAGGCGTCAACTCTTCTCGTGCAGTCTCCCATCCAGGTGTCTCGGTTTCCTGAGTAGCCTGCCAGTCCGAGATCTTGACCGAGGTACCGTTCGCAAGACCAGCTGGCGACTTGTTGTGCGACTTGGACATGCTGGCCAGGTTCGTGGCAGACAGCTTCGTCTCGATGCAGTGGCCGGAGGGATGGCCTTTGAAGCCGAAAGTCCCGTCACGAGAAGGAAGCCGTAGAGAACTGATGGCCGTGTCGCAGGTCCTCGGCCTCGGAGTCAGCTCGCCGTCCTCGTCCGGTTGCGCCTGTTTCGCCAGAGCTTTGATTGCCTCCATGTCCCGCTGCTTGAGAGACTTCACACGCTCTTTCCGGCTCTGTCTCGAGGCCGCGGTTCTCGTTGACGGGTTCCGAGAGGCCACGGACTCGGCGACCAAGGTGGTCTGCGCCGTGTCGCTGCTTCCCGGCCGGCCAATATACGACTGTCTAGGTGTGTCGGACGGCATTTCTGGGCGCACGATGGACGCCATGGAGTAAGCCTTTGCGGACCGCGCGCTTGAGACCACGGGCTCCGATAGCTCTGTTGTCGCGATACTCGGACTAATGGAGTACGACTCTGAGAAGGCAGCAGGACTCAGCTGGGGTGCGTCGCTTGCTGCATTCTGGCCCCGCGAGTCGCCGCCGATTAATCCGGCAATCGAACGTTGGCTATTTAGTGGAGGGTCCTCTCGAGGCCTCACTATCTTGATACTTGATCTGCGCGGCGGCAAGGTAATATTCTCGGGACGTTTAGGGGTCGATTTGTTCCGAGGCTTCCGTGGGCTTCGACTTGTCGCTTGGGACAGAGAGCCTTCGTCCTTGGCGAAGACGAAACCCTTGTCGAGACTGCCGTTGAGCCTTCTGCCTGCAGGGACAGGATCTGCGGGCAGTTCGGCATACTGCGGTGGGGGTGGGGGCATGCGATCGCGATGCGTCTTGGTCGAAGGATGCCCACGCATACTTCCTGGTGGCGTGGTGTACGGCGTCCTCGGCGGGCTCATGGGAGTGGAGTTGATCTTGGGCCAGATGGAAACGGAGCCCTTGGCTCGTCTCCGGGTGCTCGTCGTGTTGACGGTGCTGAGGGTCGAGACGGACCCCTTCTCGCTGACGGTCTTGAGGACAGTGACCGAGCGCTCACTGGCATAAGGCCTGGCAAAGCCATTTCCGTTTTCTTCGTCGCTGCTCCGCACTGGGGGGGTTGGCGGGAGCGGCGGAGTGGCGTTGAAGATTGCGAGGGCCCAATCGGAATCCGGTCCTACGTGGCAGTACTCCAATGGAATGGAAATTGCTATATGCGAGTTGCCGCTGGCCGTCTTGGACGCGACGGCAGAGTTGGGTAGGCTTGCGGTGAGAGGCCGACGGGCAGGCGATTCGGACCTCGCCCGCGTACGCGGGCGCCGCAGCTTCTTGAGGAGCCCCCATTTCTCGGACTGTTCCTGCGGCTCGGCAGTATCCTCGTCGAAGACTGACCGTGTAGGGAATTCCGGCGGCGGCGACGTGGTCCTGAGGAAATCGATGAGGTCTGCCATGCCCTCTCTGTCGCTATTCCCTCTGGCTCTCGCGCGGACTGCGCCCCATTCCGAGTCGTCATCTGCCGTGTCCACCCTGCCGAGGGCCTGTGTGAAGAGATCATTGGACGAACGTGCCGTGCGAGGGTAGAAACTCCGTTCCAAGTCGCTGTCGAAACTGTCAAAGGTACCTCGGCGGCCCCTGGTGAGAGCCAGGTCGAGGCGCGGCGGACCCGACTCTGAAGAGACGACCATGACCTCGCTGCGTCCGTTGAGGTTGTTCTCTGGGAAGCCCATTGCGTCGAGCCGAGTGGTGACCGAGAGGCTTCAGAGGTGTAAACTGATGATGGCTTGGGACGTCATGCCCGAGAAATTGACCGTAGACCGGGCGAATTGTTGATGGGCGCAAGACGTTTGGAGCAAGTCGCACAATGATGGTGGATTCCTTCTTGGACGAGCGAACGAACGAGCGACTTGCCTGCGGCTCAGCAAGCGAATCTGGACGAACAACGAGAGCCTCGCTTGGTGACACCCCGTCGACGAACTGGAATGAGGGGTGATCACGCAACCAGGATGAGAGGTGAATCGGAGGTTGATGTGCTCTTGGGGCCTAGAAATGACGTCTATTCATCGCCTCCCAAGAGACGAAGAGGGAGAGGGTGGAGGGGAGAGGAGGTGAAGAGAGGGAGGGAAAGGGCCGTAAGAGACCAACGGGCGGAGAGAGGGAGAGAAAGGGAAGAAAGGTGCCGCAATATTAAGTCAAGGTTCGTGCAGCAGCACTTGGATCATCTCTCGCTCTTCTCCTGAGCGCAGGGACGCGGATGGGCGGGATCGATATATGTTCTTATCCCTCCGGGCGACCGTTGGAACGAACGAGCGAACATGCGGGAGGGGAGGCAGACGGTGGCAGATGGCGACCAGTGGAAGCGTCAAACCATCGCGGCGAGGCGTCCGTGCAAAATGGTGGGAACGAGTGTTAGCGGCCTGGAGGCTGACGCCACGGCCAGACCTCTCGGGCTACCTCTTTCTGTCTCTCTGCCTCTCTGCCTCTCTCTATCTCTCTCTCCAACCAAGCTAGTGTTGGGCGGCCAGGTTGTCTAACAGTCACCAAGTGAAGGGAAGAAGAAGCGACGGCGGCGCGCAACGGGAAGAGAGGGGTGTCCACTACGCCTCAGGGCAGGTCAAGGGAGGAACAAGGCGTCACTAAGGGCTTTAGTCGGTTGTCTAGGGGCCGCTTGGTGGGCTCGTGGCGCTGAGACTCGGGGGGGGGGGGGAGGTTCAAGATGCCTGGTCTATGAAGTTTTTCTTTCTTTTTTCTTGTTGATCCCTTTGGTCTGGGCAGCTCGGGGCGCGGCGTCCACGAGGGTTCTCCAGAGATACCTGAGGAGTGGGAACCCGGGGGCGTGAACTAGGCGTGACCGAAGTAACGAAGAATGAGCAGGCAGATGGAAGAAGGACCAGTTGACAGCGCCACACTGGAGCCGTGATGTTTCTTTTGTCGGCGCCTTGCAGACTGCAGCCAGACGACGGCCCACCAGTTGGAGGTGTGCTACTCTACTCAGTTTGCAGTTTGAGAAGAGGCTCGCTCGGGCGGAAACAGAAACAGAGAGAGAGAGAGAGGAGAGAGAGAGAGGGGCTTAAGCCCAGCCCCGAGGTGAGATAGGTGACCTTCCCCGGTTGGCTTCTGATATGTGACGTGACGAGACGCGGCAATGGCGGCGGAGAGTGAGCACGACATAGGGAGGGAGGGAGGGAGGAAACCTGGGTGCGGGCGAGCATTCTGCAACTTGGGTCAATAGCTGCAAGGGAATATCACTTCTTCTTCTTCTTCTTCTCTTTGTCCATAGACTGTCTGTCTGCCATGCTCGGAGGGAAGGGCATGCAGGTAGACAGCAGACAACATACAGCAGACCAGTAGGATGAGAAAGAGGGA